>CM045454.1:8096430-8548983 GCA_024666655.1 Dascyllus trimaculatus
CTGGCACTTTGGCTGTGGCCATATTGATTTTCTCATGACAAGAAGCTGATCCAAATTAAGAATCAAGGACACTACATACCCATACTGTAGTAACTTGTGAATCACTTTAAGCCTTACCCTGAAACATACCCTGCTTTATCATCTATTAAACTCTAAATGGGACCGTACTTTCCAAAGTGGACATCATACTGTATTAAAAGAGACTTGAAACTAGCAATCAAGGCCATGAACACTTTAGAAAATAGTTTAATGTGTCCACAAATCAAGTGAGAAGTTGGGTCATTTTCTCATAGACTTCTATACAGTCTGACCTTTTGAAAGCAGAGGAGTCGCCCCCTGCTGGCTGTTAGACAGAATGCAGTTTTAAGTCACTTAGGCATTAGCTTCACTTTTCAGACCTGGAGGCTACATCCGTCTTTTACACAGTCTACAGTTGCTCATTAGGAGTAGTGTAAGGTGTGGCGTGGCTTCGGTGTGTCTAAATAAATAAAACTGAGAGCGGAGTTCAAACTAATTTCTTATGCATGAGAAAGCACAACACACAGCAAAATAAACACAAGCAAAAACAAATAAAGCATCTACTTTTGCAGAATTTAATATGTAGCTGGTACTAACTAATTTACTATCACCTAGAAAAGTTTCTATGATGGAATCATTAAAACACATGCGTCTTTGTCACAAGAAAAACATGCATTTCAGTTCTTTTATAAATTTATTACAGGTCTTCTTGAAATATAACTAAATCTGCTGCGTCAAAAATATACATACAGCCATTCCAACATTTGATTAAACGTTCATTAGTCATTTTCACCTCAACTACACACTTTTGGTATCCATCCACAAGCTTCTGGTTGTATCCTTGACCCTCCTCTTGACAGGACAGTCACAGGTTCTTAATGGGGTTTAAGTCACGACTTTTGGGGAGGCCAGTCTAGAACCTCAGTTCTAGCCTGATTTAGTCATTTTGTTTGCCTTTTAAAAAAAATCTCTTTTAGGAATATTTTCTTGGAACATCCAGCTGCTTCCAAGACTCAACCTTCTGCCTGATGATTTTAGGTTTTCCTGAAGAATGTGGAGGGAATCCTCCTTCTACGTTAATTAATTAACTTTGTTTGAAGCACCAGTTCCACTGGCAGCAAAACAGCCTCAGAGCATAAAGTCAAACATTCTCAGAGAAGTCAGCAGCTGTAGTCAATTGTAAGCACTCTTTAGACAATAAGAGGCCATGGAATGACCAAAAGTTGATTAACACAACTGTCAATGTCACCAAAACTGATAATTCAAGTTGCTGTATGTCTATTTTTGAACCAACAGATTTTATCATGTGTTTAGAAGACTGATAATAAATCTATGAAAGATGCATTATTGTTTTTTGAGACAAAGACACATTTGAAAGTTTCCATCATAGAAACTTAGTTAAACTAAGTTATAGAGGTCTTAGTTTAACTAAGATGGCCATAATGTACAAGGTCTTTACAAGTATATGTAAGCTTTTGTTCAGGACTACAGTCCAGATTTGACCTCAGTCTTCGGCTCCCAGTATTTTCACATTTGTTCCCCATAATGAGATATTTATTTCTGTTTTCTGTTTGGGAGGCATAGTTTTTGTGTAAGAATATGCAGAGGGACAAAACTGTTGGCTCAGTAGAGCCAGAGTGACGTCCAAAGAAGTGACATGGAGACTAGGTGGGCTGGTGTGAACGCAAAAAAACAGAAGCAAAGGTAGAAGAAAATAAAACTCAGGAGGTGTGATGAGCATAACCATATTTTCCCTGATGTAAGTTGCATTATTGCAGTGGTCTTTTGAGACACAAGTATGTAATTCTGATTATTATATAGTTTTGAGAAATCTGCACCATTTAAAACATGAATGTGAAGTTTTGCAAACTGAAGCACAGTTTTATTGCATGAATCACCTGCTCTTAAAACTGGAACTTCTGTTTCTAATAATAAGTCAATATAATGGGGAAAAACTGCACATAAAGCGCATTCAGCGGTTAGACAACATACATACACAAGCAGCATTCAGTAACACGCTGCGGTTTTAACGGGAACTTCAGGAGGAAGTTTGGGTAGATGGATTGCATGCATCTGAGCAGAAGGAAGCAGCACGGTCACGGACAGAAGCACGTGGCAGGCAGAAGAAAAAAGCCGAACCAGGAACAGCGACTGATGTAGCTTTGCCAGGAATCCTGGTCATATCCAGAAAATGTATGATTTAAAATATATCATGGTTTGGAGCATGATGTGCATATAATCTGAAAATGTTTCTTCACTTTGCCTGTTTCTGTAAGTCAGTCTGCTCAAAAAACAAATCCTTGGTCAGTTTGTTGAGTAAATTGAATGGTAGGATATTTGTGACAAAAGCAAAAACTTACCTGAGGAGTTGCATAAACTGTATTTTCAGTGTTCTCTGTGTCATCTGCAGGTCAGACATAAAGAAATGTATGATTTGACATGACTTCTTAGCGGGCTTTAATTTACTATTTCTACTTCCTGCACCTTTACATCACATGAGCGTATGTCTAAACAATTCTATCCTCACATTATAGCTTGATTTACAGTCCTGATATGTGGGATTTAATGTTTTCTGATGTTGGTGACTCCTAGGTGTAGTTTTTTAAAAAATGTGCTTCAGCAAATAGCAATTCATATGGAAAGCAATGGAAATGGGCTGAAAGCAGCACATAGACTGGATAGAGTCTGATTTTTTTTCTGCATTCCACTTTGGTGTCAGGTAAATATAAGCGGTATATTATAACCATGGTGAAACAATCTGAATATATGAGCTTTAGGATGGACGCAGTATTTGTCACAGCATTTAAACTGAATTGCCTAATAACACAAACATAAATACTGGATGTAGCGGATGAGCTTCTTTATAGAACATAGAGTTTCTGTGTACAGTAAACAGTAGGATTTTGCAGCTTTTTGCAGACTTGGACTTACATTGTCTTTTCTTTCGACGTTTAACACATTTGACGACGGCAAGTACGATGACAGCAGCAATTAAGATGGCAGCAGAAATCCCAATGATAATCCAGTTAGATAATGAAAATGGTTGAATCACTGTAAAAACAAAAAACAAAGCACACAAAAAGCAGATTAAAATTTTTTTGCCTGGTTTACATCATACAGCATATTTGAGTGTGTCATTGCAGCATCCCATCTTAGGGGCCTGAGCTTTGATCAACTATGTCCTAGAAACTAGCTTTTTATAGTAAATTGTCACGATGTTTTTTTCGCTGTTTCCCATTTCTTGTTTGTGTAAGCATATGTGTAAATTATTGAGGTAGGCTCACAGTATGTTACAATGGATGATGTTTCACATTAGCTGTCCCCCACTTGGATAAATTGGAGGTCATGGCTACTTGAAGCATATCAGAGGCATCCCAAGTAACTCACCACCTCTAATAACTCCTGAAAAACTTTTAAACTAATTGCTGTCAATCTAAAATAAAGACAGATTCTTAAACTGCAAAGCCTTTTCTCAAAAGTCCAATGTTTTCAGAAACACATTTTGTTGAACTATTTCTGTAAAGTAAGAGCAAGAATCTACGGAGCCCCTCTGGTGACACTGGATGAAAAAAAATAATGCGTGGCCACAAGATAATAACTAAGAATTACTCCATGCCTTGCTGCAAGTGACTGAAGTATGTCATTGTAATTCATTCCTATATTAAAAGTAAATTAAATTAAATCAAACTTGTCCATGATAAAAGCAACAGTCTGCATGGGATGACTACAATAACGATCTGGTGGCCGTGCGTTATTATTATTTTTTTCATCCAATGTCACCAGAGGGGCTCCGTAAGAATCCAAACGGGCTGCCATGTTTGTTCGGTTTAAAATCCAGGATTAGACGGCTCCCAGTGAAAACACTGCTTCATTTAGGTGTAGCCACGTTTCTGAGAAGTTTTGGGAGTTTTTAGCCAATCTGTTTTCTTTATTGGTTAGCTGTGCCAGGATAACCAATCCTCTATTGGCGTTCTGTTTCTGGAAAGGACAGCACCTATCAGTCATATATCACTTCACTGCCAGGGGACACAGCAAGAATCCTTTGTGTCCAAAAACACCCCTGTCAACGCACACCATCAGTTTGATTCGTGTGGAGGTTCGGACAGCTGAAACACTGGTTAAGGTCTGGGAGGTTACTAATTTACTGTGTCTTCAGTTACTGTAGCATCTCTCTGTGTTAAAGACAGCAACTATTCCTTAAGCTTAAAGCAATGCTTTGAGGACATAAACATTACTGTTAAAAAGCAGAAAGAAGAATTTCCTGTCAGATAATATTATTAACATTTTCTGTTTAACTCATGATTTAAAATCAATTTCTACAAGGCAAAGGTGGAATACAAATTTCTTGGTAGCAGACCTGCTCTGATGGGATCACTAATCTAAAATGATCAACTAAAGCCTAATGAGTGGAGTCAGACTATCACACTAATCAAACTACCAGCCTTCCTAAAGTAACTGGAACGTAACAGTTCATTGTTATTACTTTGATTATTATTTATCTATTTATTTATTTGTTGGGCTAAAACCAGCAAGTGCATTTTTAATTGTTTGTCTTTCAGTCTTACCAGGATCTTCTATGCAGGAATCTTGAATCTCTGTCATGTCTTTGGTCCAGCTGACCTGGTTGCTGTGGTTGCAGATGATGGTTGCATTCGACAGGTAAATACTGAGAGAAGCTCCAGAGTTTGTGACCTTTGATTGTTCTCCTCCATTCTGAACGCAGGTTTGATTAACACATCTAAAGCTGCTGCTGATGTCAGAGTCCACTGTGCTGCAGGTTGCATTGATGATACAAGAGTCCGAGCTTCTGGAGGCAGAGTCCACCTTCAGCTTAACTGGAGACACTGGACCTGTGGTTGAATGTTAGTGTGAAATGTTTCAGAAACATGGCAGCAGTTATTCTACTGAAGAGTCTGAAATGTTAAGAAACCTACCTTGAACTGTGACGTTGTATTCGACTAGTGTTTGTTCTTTCACCCCTGACACTCGTGCTCCATAAACTCCACTGTCTGTCGCTTGTAGATTCTTCAGTAGTACTGAATAATTTATCACAGAAACTCTTCCAGTGTAATCACCAAAGGTTTCTGGTTCTATCCCAGGAAAAAATCTCACTATATTGTTCTCTTCATTGAATCTCCAGATAAGAATATCTTTGTTCCCAGGAACAAAAGATTTTGGGAATTCCAGAAGAAAATCGTTTCCCTTCTGTACAAACTCATGAATCACAGCACTGGACCCTGTAAAAAAAAAACAGTAGACATCATAATATTAATAAAAAAACAAGAACATTCTATAATTTTTGCCAATGCTGAATTTCTGTGCCTCATTTTTAACACATTTCTGGTGATCAGTTTATTTCTGGGTGGATTCCTGTTTCCAACTATTAAAAAATGCCTTTAATTTTCTTCAGCTCAGTGTTTTGGCTCCTCTTGAATAGGATGGAGTTTGAGAGGTAAAACTGAGTCCAACAAGAGTAAGACGTCTACAAGAGTCTTTATATTTCTTAGGAACATTGTCGACATCTTCGTCTCTTCTGATAAACAGGATACTTTCTTTAAACGCTGCCTCCTTTTCCACCCATCTCACTTTTGTTAACTAGCCTTAAAAACGTGTTTACGATGCCCGTTAAGCTCGTCTACAAGTGCTACAGCAGTTTCAGCAGTGCTCTGTGACGCCCACAAACTCAGTGTGTCTGACCTGCCACTGTGAGATGCCCAAGAGAACAAATAAGGACAACAAAATGATCCCACTGATTGTCTCTGTAGCCAAAATCTGCCATTTATAGTTTTTATTTTGTGTAGACTCGGCTTTAAAAACAACAAGAGGAAAATCGAGAAACGAACATATAACAGTGACGAAGTTCTTATCTTACAATCTGACATAAATATAGACAAATTAAACAGAACTTATTTTGACACAGCGCCAGACATAGAGCTAAAAGTAAAGTTAATACTGGACACAGCTAAATAACATAACTTCTAGTTAATGTTGATGTAATGTTGACAGACATATAAATGTTTCAGCTGTTGGATAACTAGTTCCCTATGGCAACATTATGAAGTCTATACGTTTTCAACTCAGCCCAGAAATCAACAAAATGAAATGACGCAAATAAAATGAAATTTACCTTCTTATTCAAACAGTCTTAATAAACCAACCTGATTAGAAACAGTAACTTACTGATTACAAATTAAAAACCCAGTATTGGTCCGTTTATCGTCACACTGCAGTTTAATCAGTTTCTTGTACAAGTCGCTTGGTTTCCTCTCGTGTACTTCATCCATTTGGTTTCACTTACTCTGTCTTTTACCAACACATTTAAGTGTGACAACAACCAGATTTTAAAAATAAAATAAGGCAATCCAAGCGTTGAAATATTAGAAGAAAAAATAAGTGTTTACCTTGCAAAGATAGCAGAAATACAGTCCATAAAAACGAAATGCGCTCCATCCTGACACGCTATGAGTAAAGGCGGAAGAGAGAAATATATCTAGCCCAAAAACGAGGAAGTGTGTGTGTGTGTGTGTGTGTGTGTGTGTCGAGGGGGACTCTAGCAGATCGCCATGTTATTTGTTATTTAAACTTTGTATGAAAGGCACCATACATATGGTTATATGGAATAAAAGTTATTATTATTATTGTTATTATAAAAGAGAGAATGGAATAAGACAAAGACCTCTGGGCTAACACCAAGACTAAAAAGAGGTATAAAAGGAAGTTAGAAACCCAAATGACACACAAATGTAGGATAAATAAAGGGAATAAGAAAATAACTTATATGCAATACATCCTGCTATAACTTGTTCAATGCTATGATAGCAGCAGGAACAAAGCTGTTTTTGTATTGTTAAGTTTTGAATTTTGGGACTTTGAACCTCCATCCAGGGGGAATAAGCTGAAAGTGGCAGTGCAATGAATGGAAGTCATCATTTAAAATGGAGGGAACTATCCTCTGTACCTGCCGACTGTACAGGGAAGATGAACTCAGCTATGACTCACCCAGCAGACAACTTGGCAATTTAATTTGGTCTGTGCCCTTTCTTTGTTTAAAAGTTGCCTGACCAAACCATGACACTAAGGACAAAGATAAAACGGACTCAATAAAAGCGCGATAAAATGTGGTCCTAATGGTTTGGTCAATATGGAAGTGTGCAAGCTTCCTCAGACAGTGTAAACGCTGCTGACCCTTTTTGCATACCACTTCACAGTTCTCTTCAATTTATTGTCCCGAGATATTTGCACGACTCCACACACTCAGTGGTCTGACCTTTGATTAAAGTGACCTCGTGCCTGTGAGTTTTCCTCCTGTCAAATCAATCAACATGTCTTTAGTTTTAGTCGTGTTAAGTTGCAGGTAGGATTCATCACACCAGTGGACAAAATCATCAGTTACTGGTCTGTGGCTGCTCTCGCCATCCTGGAGGAGACTGACAATGACTGAGTCATCAGCGTACGTCGTGATGCTTGTGCTGTCATGTCTGCTCTGACTCATGTTTGTGTACAGGATGAAGAGTAGTGGTAACAGTGTACTGCTGACCCTAACACTCTGGGTCCTATTGGTTAAAATAATCTAGAACCCAACCCACTAGATTCTTACTCAACTCAAATTGCTGTAAGAGTCTTTCAACTAAAATGTAACGTTGGATTGTATTAAAATCAGAACAAAAGTCCACAAATAAAAGCCGAGCATGTGCCCCATTTAAATCCAGATGTCTAAAAAGCATGTCGAGCAGAATGACTGTGATAAAAGTTTTTAAGAGTCTTTTTTAAAGACACATAATTAAAATCCTCAAGAATAAAATTTGGAGTCTCCGGAGAAATCACCTGCAGCCTCTGTACTGAGTCAGAGACAATGCAGGAGACAGAGACAGTGTCTGCCCTCCGATGGATGTACACAGTCGTTATGAAAAGTTGGGGAAACTCGCAGGAGAGGTAAAAGGGACGCAGCGATATGGACGGAAGTTCCACATCAGGCGAAAAGGTGCGCTCTCTGACCGTCACCACTGTACAGTACTGTTTCTTCTTGTCGCTTCCCCGTTACCTCTGCCTGCTGTCACGGCGAGGTGGAGCTCCGAAGCCATCAATAAACGGGTCCGGATCCCGGTTTTTGTCAGTAAACTAGGTCTCCGAGCAGGCCATGACACAACAATTCTTGAAGTCCTGGTATCGGAAGTTGTCCTGAATTTCGTCCACTTTATTTCTCAGGGATTGTACATTCCCCATGATAATAGTTGGAAGAGGGAAGCGGTCAAGCTGGTTTTTCCTTGTGCGTAATCGTACACCTCCACGCTTTCCACATTTCCTCCTCTTGTCCCTCTTTGCATGACTGTCTTCACGAGAGTCTCAAAATATAATCTGGTAGTTGCAGTACGATGTTAGTCACAGGGGCTAGCCCAGGGGTAGCCAACCCTGGTCCTCGAGAGGCCCTATCCAGCATGTTTTAGATGTTTCCCTCTTCCAACAAACCTGATTCAAACGATCAGGATCGTTATCAGGCTTCTGCAGAGCTTGATGATGAGCTGATCATTTGAATCAGGTGTGTTGAAAGAGGGGAACATCTAAAACATGCTGGATAGGGGCTCTCGAGGACCAGGGTTGGCTACCCCTGGGCTAGACTGTCCAAGTTTAGCTGTAATAACATGTCTCTAGAACACTGCACCCGGCTTGGAATGACAGCCCCGCTGACTTGACAGGTGAAAAGTCGGTAAAAAAGGAGCCACAGCATGACAAGAAGAAGAAAATCCATATTGGTGGGACCAAGGAGCACTTTGTTGTACAGTGCTCATGCAGTCAAGAACATAGTTACCGTATGAAACAAGTTAAAACCACATAATCCAAAGAGGACGTCAAAGTTTTCCACCCACTGCCGATTGCTGCATGCACCCCATCCCAAAATTCCTGCCTCAGAGCTGTTTTGATTTCTTCCCATGAGGAAAATGATTTTGAAACTATTTAAAGATTATTAACTGTCATCCAAGAAAATACCTGAAATGTAAATTGACTATATCAACTATTCAGGAGGGTAAATATGGTGGGGTGGACTTCTTACATTTGTTTACCGTACCTGCTCCTGTGGTTTGGCTAATGGACAGAGTAGAAAATAAAGCACACACTACACTCCACCCTGTGCTTTCTAAATTACCGACCTATTTCTTTTTAACATGTAGTATTTTTACACCAAATGCAATGTGACTCAGCTTCATTCATTTGCGAGGCCCTTTTTGTCGCTTACTCTGGGTCAGTCTGTGACATGATGGCCGTTCAGCTTTTTCAGCCGTGCGACATTTCGAGTGAAACACTTGAAACAAAATGTGACCTTTAAAAATCAGCTTTATTTCTTTTTTTTTTTAGTCTGATTCGAGCTCTTCATTTGCACTTTAAACACTATTAAAACTCCAGAACTTGTTAATTGAGAAAAAATTACAAATACTTTCAGTTTCCATCCTGTTCATACCCTTCACACTCACCCTTGCATTCAGCTGTAATTTCCAGCCACTAGTGTCTTGCTTTTACATTCTCACCTCTCAACACCCACCTCTGCTGTAGCCATCTAACGAGTCCTCTTTGTGTCCGTGTTTTCTAGACTGAAAAGTAAGATTGACGTCGACATAAGGCTTCCTGTTAATTTCACAGTGTTAGCAGCTCAGCTCATGTGCAATCAACGTGCAAACTGCAATTACCAGAACTATCAGACATGTACAGTAGCTGCTTGTGATTATCTGGAGATTACCTCATTTGTCAGTTTGCTTGAAGCCCCTAACACATAGAAACTGCAGTTACAATTAGCTTTGCAGAAAGGAATAATCTGTTTTTAAGTTTACTCTAACTGCTTCAAATTCATTGATTTTCAGTGTATAAGTGCTTTTAGTAGTTATAAAAGAATAACCTTACTCAGATAAGGCCTCACACACAGTCAGCTAACCTTCCTAAGGTGCAAATGTACATCATGTACTTACATAAAGTGCTAACATTACGTTCTGAAACCACAGCAACAGTCAAACATAACAGGCAGTAGGGTGTACCAACACCATTAAGAGATACAGTACACACAGCACCTTAAACACAATATTCAACTGGAAGTACGTGTTCCTTCCAGTCGTAGAGCTGCATTATCGTACCAGAATGCATAGTGTACAGTCTATAGTGTTCTGCCACTTTCACTTTTCAGCAGGAAATGTAAAAATATCATGAGAGTGTTCTCAGGAAATTGGGGGTGGGGGTTTTGTGAGCTGTACATAAACTGGTGTTTTTACCATGACAGACGCTGAAACTCGAACTCATATGACTTTATAAATACACTGATCAGACACAAGGCTAAAACCACGGACAACTGAAGAGAGTAACGTAGATCATCTCGTTATAACACAATGTTCTGCAGGGAAAGCTTGTACTTATGTATTTTTTTCACATATACCTCCCACATAAACATTGCTGCAGACCAGGCACATCCCTTGAACAGCGCTCCCTTATGGCAGCAGCCCCCCCAAGCATGAGATTGTACCTCAAAACAGTGAACAAACTGCTCAGGATCAACTCAAACAACAGAAAAAAGAGCCTAAATAGGATCCAGCCTCTAACTGGGGCAGTGGTGGCCAACAGGTAAAGGCCTGGGCTACTGATTTAAAGGTCAGAGGATCGATTCCCCACTGTGGGTTAGAGAAAAAGAGGAATTTCCCCGAGGGGATTAATGGAGGATAAATTATTATTATTATTATTAAACCCTGCTGACCCCAACGACATAAGCTAGTTCCTGGTGGCGCCATCTTGTAGCTCAGAGGAGCCAAAGAATCCACTTCAAACGTCTTGGTACCAGAAACTACAGGACACAGTGGTCCTACATGTGGCCCTTCACAATAGTAGCCAGGTGGTTTAAATGTTGTATTTGATCAGTGTGAACATGACACTAGTACATGCATTTATATTTGTATTGACCACACTTTTGCATGTGTTTTAGAGGAGGTGTAGAAGGCTCTAGCCCTCTTTTCTGAAATGGGTTGGTGTTTCCTGCTTGGCCGGCCATGCTCAACCACTGAAAACATGAAAAAATAAACACCCACACTGTCTCAAGCTTTTTTGCAGGTATGTTTCCACCTTTGTGACATGATATTCTTAGTTCTGGAAAGCACCTAAACAAGCCCTCCAAGGTTTCCATCTCCTCCACGGCTTGTTTTAATTTGTTTCTTTGTTTCTTGTGTGCGTGTGAATAAATAATCCACCCTGTTATTTGTTTTAGTTTATAAAGTGTACACAGTATATGTGAGGTGAATGGGCTTTGGCCACATTCAGATGTGAAAAGTAGCTGCTGTTATGTTGTGTGTTATGCATTGGATACAGTCAAACCAGTGTATTATCCCAGCAAACATACAACATTAACAAACTTGACCATACAGTAGTCCGCAGTCTTCCATAGTTGTCTCTCCTATATCCTTCTGATATAAGTTGAAACTGTCTAGAAAGGCAGTCTCCCAGTCTGTTTTGATATGATGTTACACCAATTTGCTATTGACTCTGATCTTGAAAACCTCTTGTGCTGCCTTCTATGAAACGCTCCCTTCTTAACCAGTCAGTCAGATCAGACATTACTGATGCGTACACTGAGAGGAGTGTCCCTGGCCCGGCCTCGGTCCTCCCCTCGCTGCTCCCTGTAGCTCTGCTCCAGACGAATCTTCTCCGGATCAGACACCTCAGGTACAGTAGTCCCGCTTCCGTTGCTCTGGTACCCGTGCTGGGGGCTGGATGGTTTGAAGATGGGGGTGGTCTTGGTCTTGGCCACTTTGTCGAAGAAGGCGAAGTCCGCTACGTATTTCCCCGACGGGGAGAGGGAGACTACAGGGGGAAACTCGTAGCCCCAGAGGATCTCGTCGGGCAGGTAGGAGGTGCGAACCTGGCAGGTGGCGGAGGTCGGCTCCACTGTGGCACTCATGATCACCAGCAGCTCGAAGTCAGCCAGTTCTGGATCCGTCCAGCCGCCACCTGGTTAAAAGGATGTGGCAGAGGATGAAGCTTAAAGCCAGCAAGAAGGGTATGTTCCCACAACATTGGCTAACATTACGCACAAGTTCTAATCATGTTATAGGGATATTTCTCATTTCAAATAATGTTCCTATGAGGTTAAACTTTATTTGGAGCATTCAAAGGATGTTTTGGAGGATGTTGCCAGGGTTGTCTTAGAATATTTTTTATCAAAACATTCCTGTAATGTGACATATTGACAAAGGCGGAACATTTTGCCTGGCACGTTCCAAGAGTGTGTTGGGGATGTCGTTGCCACAATGCCACGTGATAACAAAGGAAGAATGTTCTCAATGCAACATTCGTCAAATGCGCAGAATGTCTTTAGAGAACTTTATCCTGCCTTGAAGAAGAGCATTCTGGGATCTAAAAGAAAACTTACCGCTGTAAGCATTGCAAGAACTTTGAGGAAATTTCTCAGAACGTTTTTAGAACCAAAAAATTCTGGCTGGGAAGGCCCGCTGCACTTGCAATGCTCCTGAGTAGAGTTCTTGCAATTTGTATTTTGTGAATCTTCATAAGGATGTAAATAGAAAACTGACATTGAAGGGAGTAAAAACAACACATACTATAGAGCTGCAGGACCAATGAAGGATGTTAAGCAAAATGAAGCATTCACTGTATTTTCTTACATTATTTTTTTAGAAAGAATGGTTTGATCACGAATGGAAACTCCACGGCAAGTGAAAAATGAAACTGTAAAACGTAGAGTGAGTTGTTGAAGCCCTCGGTTCACCAACCACAGAAAGGAGGAACTTTGAGTCGGTGAAATATTTTGTCACAGCATTTCTCAGTAATTCCACTACCTCTATTTCTAGACTGCTAAACTTTTGAAATCCACTTTGCATGAAGCATGTTTATTGTGAAAGTCCATCTTTTCACAGTATAGTGAAGCAGTATCACTCCCTGTACACTCATCAACAAAGGGGGCCTCTGAGGAGCTGCAATGCTCTTTTTAAATATCTGTGAACACACTGCACGTACACAGAGTGAAAGTAACGTCATAAATCAGCCTTTCAATCCAGCCGTGTGGTTAAGAGAGGGAAAATGGACTGAGACCTTGCTTAAAAAACAAATGAGGCAGTTGTGTTGTTGTAACTGGGGCCACTAAAGTGTACCGTAGAGTCAGTTCGTAATCTAGTGTATTCTCACCTGTAGTGTTAAAACAGACTCTAGGCTGACGTTTACTTGAAGCATATAAGTTTGTAAAAAGTTTGCTCGAACCAAACCTCTAGGCAGTCTCTCTAGGTGCAGGAAAAAACTACCAGCAAACAAGAATGTGAACAAGTAATGTTGTCTAAAGTAATACTAACTAAAAATCTATAGCAATACAGGAAAAACAACTTTGCAGGTTGCTCAGTATGGGTTCTCCCTCCTTTAGCCAGTCTTTCATTTCACTGTGTTGTGCATGGAAGAGCTGGTTGGGTTTCTATAGGTCAGTGTGACTCACAGGTTTCTAACACTTTGTGCAGAAAAAGAACAATAAAGTCCTCATTAGGTTGTTGGAAGGGTGGTGCTGGCATCAACCAAACAATAGTCTCGCATAGCCAGACCATTCTCTAATACAACACTGTGCAGAATGGTCTGGCTGCACTTCATTATCGTTCTGCTACGGGAGAGAAAAAGTACTGGTGTGTTTGTATTTCTGCTAACCAATCACAATAATCTTGGGCAGGGCTAAGAACAGGATGGTGTTCACTCAGAATAGCAACATGGGGGTTGTTTTAGTTGGAATATTAGCATGCAGGCAGGCAAGAACTGTCATTTAAAGGTTCAGGGCTCAGCAGTCTTGACCAACTGGATGCTGCTGTTGTTGTTGTTTCCCATCGTGAAGTGAATTTAGAAAGTGGTGACACATAGATATTGGAAGGGTAGGAGAAAGTGGCGTGACGGGCAAGTTTACACCTGCAATCCACATCCGGGTAGTCAAACTAAGCAATTGTAGGACGTTTACCTAGAAGAAGAAGAAATTAATGTCCATACAGGACCATTCTTTAACTGTACTATTTTTAAACTGTGCTGTTTTTTAGTTGCTGTTTTCTGTCATTTTCAATCGCGTTTTGATTTTATTCATGCTACAAAAATACTTGGTTAGGTTTAGGCACCAGAACAACCTGTTTAGAATCGGTAGAAGATCACAGTTTAGGTTAAAATAGGCTCAAACAAATTGTAACTGCAATGTTCTGATTGTTTTCTGGTTTGCTATGGAGAGTCCCACTATAGTAATAGCCACTAAAAACTAAGAGCATCTCACAATTTCACAGCCTTTTCAGTGAAAATAATCTGTTTTGAACTGTGGACCAACATAGCTATTACACACTTTGGTGTGCGACTGGATTGCCCTACATAAAAGGCATGAGGAAAAGAGGTTTCAAGAGCTGTTTGCCCAAAGTCCAAAGACACCGTTCACCAAGCAATCCTAGTATCGTCAGTGAAAAACAACAGGATTTATCATTTTGATTCTTGAAGGTGCTTCACCTCTCATCTAAGAGTTCTTCAGAGTTCAGAACATCTATGCAGACATTCTCCAAGTCGACCGCACTCACCACCAAACTCACCTTTAGCTGCCCAAGCTCGCAGGGGGCTGCTGTCATCGATAACGTGGTAGAAGGTGAGGGGCAGGATGAGGAAGGGGCTGTCACTGGAGGTGTCCACTTGAAAGGGCACATTCCTCTGATCCAGACGAACTGTCTCGCCTTCTTTGGTCAGAGATGTCTGGAGCAGTTTTCCAGTCACCTGAACAATGTGTGCCAGTTATTTTAGCTGAACCAGTTTGAGAAATTACTCACACACGAGAAATCTATGAATACTGTTAAGACCTACTAACGCCACTGTCACGTATTTTAGACACAGCTGTGGAATTTGAACCATTCATGCTCATTTATTTCTGTCTATTTAAACTTACCTGACACCCGAGCAGCAGACTCTTGCGCATGTTGGCCACCCTGATCATGAGGCAGGGTCGGCCCTCGTGGGTCGACACCACAGCATGTTGGCTGAACTTCACCGTCTCACCTCGCTTCTTTGGCCGGGCAACCTGAGCGGGAAAGATGCTCAATCAGTTCTGGTTTGAGTCTGATAATCCAGAGACCCTCAGTGGTAATACCACTCCCCACCCAACCCCCAACACTGACTCTATGTATTACATTTATACACAGTTGTTTAAATAGGATTAGTATTTATCCCTTGCACATCTCAAGTTGTTTACACCACATAACCTTACGCATTTTCAGGTGAATAATTTGCACATTCCTGCACTCCTTAATTATCTTTTACTTTTCATTACCTAAAATTCCTTGGGTTTGCTGCACCTGCTCTTGTAGCACTTACTGTCTACTGACTTGCAATACTTACTTTTTTCAAACTTTTCATCTATGTTTCAAAATATTATATATGTTAGTGTTTCCTTTTATGCACCAAAACACCACATTACATTTCTCATATGTGAAAACCTACTGATTCTGGTTCTGAAGCCTTTCAAGTAAGTCTTGATCTTAACATGGGAACACATGAATGTACACTGCAAGGAGCTGTCTGCAGTTATTTAAGACTAGGGATCACAGCTCTGCTAAAAGAAAGCACAAGTTCTCTTTTACATTGTGCAACAATTTGCCTGATTATGAAATCTGCATGAAGCCGTTCTTTCCTTTCACTGGATGCTTTATGTTTTGTGCACCTTGGCCAGGAAGGTTCCAGTGATGAATATCTCCATGAGCATGGTGATGACCAGCTGGATTATGAGGAGGATTATCGCGGCTGGACATTCCTCAGTGATGCAGCGAAAACCATAACCGATGGTCGTCTGCGACTCCAGAGAGAAGAGGAAAGCTCCAGTGAGGGTCTGCATCTGCATCACACAGGGTGTGTGGTTTGATGGGGGGTCGAACTCTGGAGGGTTAAGAAGGCAACAAGAGGTCATTGAAGTTATTCTGCAATTCATAACAAATAATAAATTGTGTGTTGTGATTTTTAAAATTCTATACACTTGTTATAAGATTCTGGGGATTGCAATGTCTCAAAAATAAAACATTTCCAGAGCAGGATATTAAAGGTGTGTATACAAGAAAAAAATTCTGATGTGCAACATTAAACAGGACTTGGGACAACCTTCTGTTATCAGACTCGTTTGGAAACATGAGTGATGTTGGAGGATGAAGGGGACGAGCATGTGTTTAACTGAAGATGCAAAGTAATTTCCTCTTGTCACTTATGTTTAATTTTATCGGGGTAAGTTTATGCTCAAGAATTATTTCAGGAAATACAAAAAACACCCACATCTACAACTCTCTGCAACACTTTTAAAAGTAACAGTCTGCAAAAGTGTGTTAATTGCTGCAGATGTGTCACGTTGCAAAGAGAGTTGCATCGCATATTTTAATTTTACCACACATCACAAGAATCTAGTCATTTTTTCAGCATCTAATCTTCACAAAGTTATAAAACACTGCTCTTTCACTGAATTGATTAAATGGAAAGTAATGCAAACAAGATTTAACATAAAACATATAGAGAAAAAATTGTGAAGACTCAAAAAAATGCATCCCAGTGAGCACCAGTCAGGATTTCAATGACAGTTCTTAGAAAACTGGGTTAATTGTTGATCACTGAGGACTTTTAAGACTTATTTTGTTGTAACCAACAGCTAAAATGTGGCTACAACTTCAACCTACGAGCATCTGAACTGAAAAAGGCTTTTGGATGAAGGTGACACATCTTCAGGAAGCAAAAAGAGAAGTCCTGTTGCTTTTTCCTGAACCTCTAAGGATTAGTATGACCTGGATGACTGACAATCCGCACCAAAATAACATTAACACTTCACAAAACAACAATTTGTTGAATCCTTTTGATGATTTGTTCAGTTGTAAATTGAAAAACAGATGACGTTGATTAGTGGGAAACTAATTCTTCATGGTCTCACTGCACTGACAGACAAAATTAAGCTGTAATTTCCACGTATTTAGTATTTCCTATAAAATGCTATAAATATGGAACCACATAGATCATGTGCTACTAACAAGACGCTTCCAGGAATTGTAATAGAAGCAGTTATATACATTCATGTAAAATAAAAAGCTGTGTTTCAGTACTTAAAAATCACAGCTTTGACTACTCAAAAAGTAGAATGTGCCATCTGTACTTCCGATATCAGTAATACAATTCTGTAGTGTGTTTTGTGTCCGCAACAGCTAGTTAGCTCAGTAGCTAAAAACTGAGTGTGACCCTGCTTGTTCCTGAATGACAACAGGCTATTATTTGTACAGTACAGGATGAAAACGTTCACTAATGTTCCTGGTAAGACATAGTGTAAATGTGGACGTCCAATCAATGTGCTCAAGTAGTCTGGGAAAAAACGTTAAACTCTAAATGTCACAGATCAGTTTTTAAACCTTGTCCACTGATTGCAAGGTTGGCGGTTCGATCCCCGGCCCCTCCACATACTGAAGTGTGCTTGGGCGAGACACTGAAGCCAAATTTGCTCCCAATGGCAGGCTAGCACCTTGGATGGCAGCTCTGTCGCCATTGGTGTGTGAATGCGTGTGTGAATGGGTGAATGCAATACACATTGTAAAGGTATAAAAAGGCGGTATATAAGTGCAGACCATTTACCATTTACCATTTAAAAAGGCTCATGTGTTGGCAGATTTAAGACAGGACCTCTCATGGTTTCCCCTGCAGCACTTCATGCAACTGAAACAACACTCATCCTGCATCATCACACCTGCCTACTTGTTTCATTTTCTCAGTTATGGTATCACACAGTCTGTTTCCCTGGGTGTTAAAAAAAATCACGTTTTTGGTTTGATATTAGTCAGTGACATTCACACTGAGATATAATCAACGGTTCCATCCTGCACAACAAGTAAAATATTTGGACACCTAAAAAGAAAGAGACTTTAACAGTCAAATCTCAGTTAATGTCACGACCATGTGGATAAGGTACAATCAGGTTTGAATGGCAGTGATCAATTCCTATACACTGTTGCCCATAAAGTTGGAATAAAATTTTTTCTACTTCTGTGTCTTCTCCACAAATGACGAAGGCGACTCGCTGGCATTTTATGATTTCTACGGCACAGATTAAACAGTTGTCGGTCATCTCGTCTGGTAGTTAGTCCTGGAGGTTTTTTGTGGCCTCAAATGACCCTCCTCTCGATGACGTTAGAAGACTTTACAGACCCCACTCCACGATATTCCGAGGAAATCGCACTGGACGAGGCATAAGCCTAGGAAACTTCTGTGTCAAATTTGGTTGAAAATTATGCAGCCAAATCTTAAAATGTGGACTTACTGCATATAGATTTTAAGCAGGAAAAGGAAAACACAGCCATGGACTCAGTATGTAATCAGTGAACCTGGTCAACAGTGATTCTGATTTGTATAAATAGGAATAAAAGAGGAATGTGTATGAAAGCTAAATTATTCCAACTTTATGGGCAACAGTGTATTACTAAAGTTTGTATTGATGAATTGTACATGTGCATCGCATTTTTCTTTTACAACTGTATTCATAAAGAGCATACAATATTGTGCTTTAAGTGAATAAAGCCTCTCAGGTTTGCTGTATAAATGAAGCTTCCAGAAGCACTGCTGGACAGTGAGATGATTTTAGCCTTTATGCCTTACTCAAAGTCGTAGATTATAGCCCAAAAAAACTTTAAAAAGACTTCAGAAAGACTCCTGCACACCCCATCATTTTAGTCTTCAGTGTTTTGATGCTGTTTTGTTTCGAGACATTTGCTGTAGTTAACACAAATGAGTCACTGTGAAGGTGCAGAACTGTTATTTCTGTGGAGATGTTTTGAGGTTAAACTTTCTGGATGACTCAATTAAAAGAGTCCCTTCACCCACACCCACCTATTTTTCTTCCCCCTACTTGTTTTAGCTTATTGTTTCAGCCTTGTTGTCTGACGTTGTGACGCCAACATAGTTGGGGAAGTAAGAATTTTGTTTGTACATCTTGAAAAAGGTTACACTGAAAAACTAACAGCAGGTTCTGGAAGAGTGTCTGGTGTTTCCCAAAGTCCAATGTCAGTTTCAATGGAACTAATTTCTACTGAGGGAATGTTCGCCATAAAAGCTGTTTAATGTGAGCCCTGTGTTGCATGTACACTGAAAATGTGGGAGGATGCATCACACTCCACATCAACTTATGACCTAATGTTTTGGTTTTTAGATTCCCTCTTCTATCTCACCCAGCAGGTCTCCGTGCACCAGCGCCACCAGATACCAGAGCACCCCGAACAGGAACCAGGTCCCCGCAAACGTGGCCGTGAACAGAAAGAACTTATAGCGCCACTGCATGTCCAGAAAGGTGGTCCAGAGGTCACGCATGTATAGAGCACTGCGCCCGCTGACGTGCTCGATGCGCACATTGCTACGTCCATCTTTGGACAGGACACGCCTCCTCTTCCTCAGAGTCCCGCCCCCACCGGAGATGCCACCGCCCAGTAAGGGTTTTAAAACGTCTGTCTGCGTCTGGGAGTGGCAAACTTTCTGAGGGGAGGAGCTGCGAGAGGACGGAGGTGTGGCAGACGTCATCTGGTGAATGAGAAAAGACAAAAGTTAAATTCATTCGTCTGTTTAACTTGTTAACCAGTGTTAGGTGTTGTTAACAGGCTCATCTGAGATTTGGGTTTTTTGGGGGTCATTACTTAACCCTCTGAACTTCAAGCAGTTTGTGGCCATTTTTTGCTCCTGTCACATTTTTTGCTCACTGTTGGCTCTTTTTTCACTGCAATACAAAGTCCTGCAGCTCTATGGAGACGGTGCAACCATGGTTAGAAGTAGACGGAACTCAAATATACCTTTTGTGTAGTATAAAACAGTTATGATGCTATAAATCATAAAAAGGCAAAAACTAAGTTGAATTTCTTTGAGCATTTATTTTACAAAAATTTAAAAACCTGAACTCAGTATGGTGAATGTTTTTCTAAGCACCCACAGGTGTTACCAGAAAAAAGTGTCAGTAGCTGTAAATATAGTCCTTTTTACATGTTTTACAATTTCTGCAAACCAGGCACTATTCTGTACATTGAGTGAAAAGATATTTCACCAAATATGCTGAATATATCTTCCAACAACTTGCTCCATTCCATTTTTGAGCAATACTGCATTTATTTTTATTGCTCAAGTATTTTTTAAGATTATTATCTGATTGTTGCAAATGGGTTTTTTTTTTGACAAATATCGGAACGAGACATGTAGATAAAGTGATTTTGTTGAACTATAACACTTAATCTTATTTTTGGCTATTATTCCTGACAATACATTCATGGACCATCATGAAGTTGGAAATCTGACATTTCTTTCTGGTTTTACAGTTTCTTGGTATGATAAATGTTGTAATTTTAGCAATTTAGAAAAAGAAACCGTGCTTTTCAAACTTGCTGGTGGGTTTTAGGGTTCAAAGGGTTAAGATAACTGTATAAAGATTTTAAATCTTGTTGGAATTTTTAGAACATTTTAAAAAATATCTAACAGTACTGACATCATCTGACAACTGGACGTGATCTGACAATAGTTATGCTGACTTCTTGTAAAGTTAAGGGAACTCTAAAAATGCTCACAGTGACTGTAGGTTTTGGTAACTTCCCTGCAGCCACCTGCTCTCTATGTAAGGGGAAATTCATTTGAAGCTAATCTAATGTTACTTGGAACCAAAACTGTGACGGATTTTTACTGGAAATTAACCAAAATGAAGTTACACAGTTTCACACAAGTTAACATCAAGCTGTTACTTTTTATTACAAACCAGGAAACCATAGTTTAATGATTAAAAATGTAAAAAAAAAAAAAAAACAGCACAAAAGCACACCCACATTAGAGTTTCTGATTATTCTGGCAGATATTTCAAAAAAAATTGGTGTAACTGTATTGGGATTTTCTATAGGTAGCAAAATTCCCAAACACATTTTATTGCACTTACAGAAAATGCAATAGTGTGGATTCCACTCTCATGAATTGCGTCACACTTTCACACACCCCGAATAGGAAGTGGATTCATCCAGAATATATCAAAACACATGTGTGGGCGTACTGTGTGTGTGGTTCTCCACCTTCTGACTCATGTTACGATTTAGAAAATGTTTCTCAAGGCTTCAGACTTTAGGAACTATGCTCATAGTCATCTTGCCAGTAGTTTGAGGACGGGAAATCAAGAGTTGTGAGTAAAGTACAACCACTGCAGCAGCCTAAGAGAACTGTCAGTGTATGTCTCAGTGTGCTTAAAACAAACAGAAGCAGTATGAGATGAGTATGGGCTGGGCCAGAAAAGCCTGCTTGAGGATGAGCAAATCTGATAAAATATTAAAAATATGAATAACACATTCTTTGGACAACAAAAAGTTGTGTAGAGAATCAAAATGAAAGATTCAAAGACAAGTTAAATTCTGCCTACTTTGTTGTCTTTGCATATTTCACCCATCAGTGCATTTAGTGGCTGTTGTTTCGTTAGTTTTGGAAAGTTACAAAAATATTCTGGCCTAGTTTTTCTTTCTGTCTCTGTCACACCATTACAGAAGACGGGAAATTTGCTGTTACAGCCCTTTTCAGACATGGCAAATGTAACTTGCTGCTTGATCACTCTATTAAAGTGACGGCATTCTGTCATTCAGACTTTGATCACGTTTACGTTAATGTTCCTCATGGCTTCATTGAGACGTACCTATAAACATACATGATATGTGTAATTTACGCAAGATTGGACAATACATTAAGTGATGTATAGTACAGTGGTTCTCATCTGGTCCAGCCTCAGGACCCACTATGTCTCTGTTAATAACAGTCGCGACCCAGATTGTTGAAGTTTGTTGTTCCTGTTAACAAGTTTAGGTTTATTTGGGTGTAGTCTCAATGCATTTTGATACAACTTAGTAAAATGTCAGTTTGGAACAGATGTGAAATTGTAGGACAAAGTGGACGAGAAAGGTGTATTGTGATTTTGGCACAGAAACTATGTCTTTGGATCTCACCGTGATGTTATTTGACCAATATTAGCTCTGTGGAAAAACCTTTCTTAAGTCACTTCATACAACTCTAAAGCTATCTGTTATTGCGACAGGAGCGTGCTTATGCTCCCACAGCCCTATGTTCCCACAGTCCTATAAAGTTACAATAAAGTGTTTTTAAAACGTCTTGGGAGGATAGGGCATTAAAGTAAAGGGAAATGTAGGATCACAACTGTCCTAGAAATGTGGGAACATAGAGTTTAATTTTGAGAAGAATCTTAGACCATAGTATTACATAACAGTGTTCTGAAAAACGGCGATTTCCCCCTCCTTCATTTGTGAAAATAATTCGGTTCACACCAATGATAAAAACAGCCGGAGAAGGGTGTCACGAACACTTAGAGCAAACAGGTGGCCAATCAGAAATTTCAAACAAACAGGAGACAAATGTGCCACAATGTGAAAACAACGGTTTCCCTATTTACATGCAAACGCTAAACCGGAGTTTTCAAAAATCTCCACTTTGGCAAGAGTTTTTAGAAATTATTGTTTCTTAAGATAAAAGCAGGGTTTTATGTAAATGAGAGGCCAAACTGCGCGGAAATATCTCTGTTTTACCTTTGCATAAATGGGGCCTTAAAAATGCGAGACATATGGGAACATAGGACTTTGGGAGCATAGGGATGTGGGAACATAAGGATGTGGGAACATAGGGATGTGGGAACATAGGGATGTGGGAACATAGGGCTGTGGGAACATAGGGATGTGGGAACATATGGCTGTGGGAACATAGGGATGTGGGAGCATAGGGATGTGGGAACATAGGGATGTGGGAACATAGGGCTATGGGAACATAGGGATGTAGGAACATAGGATTGTGGGAACATAGGGATGTGGGAACATAGGGATGTGGGAACATATGGCTGTGGGAACATAGGGATGTGGGAACATATGGCTGTGGGAACATAGTGATGTGGGAACATATGGCTGTGGGAACATAGGGATGTGGGAGCATAGGGCTGTGGGAACATAGGGATGTGGGAACATATGGCTGTGGGAACATAGTGATGTGGGAACATATGGCTGTGGGAACATAGGGATGTGGGAACATATGGCTGTGGGAACATAGTGATGTGGGAACATATGGCTGTGGGAACATAGGGATGTGGGAGCATAGGGCTGTGGGAACATATGGCTGTGGGAACATAGGGATGTGGGAACATAGGGCTGTGGGAACATAGGGATGTGGGAGCATAGGGATGTGGGAACACAGGGATGTAGGAACATAGAGCCGTGGGAACATAGGGCTGACCCCACTGCAATGCGCTGCAGTTTCAGAGTTAAACTGTGTTGAAAGTGATATAAAAACATTACTAAGTCTGACCTTTTAAGATTGCCGTCACGACTTCTACAGAAAAGTAAGCAGGGTGCTGTTATTGACGTGAAGCTGAAATGTTCAGATGCCGTCAGATTAACAGAAATAATTGCATTAAAAGGGCTTGAGAAACAATATTTTCTTTAAAGACAAGTTGCATTGCTCTTCCTTTGACTTTTGATGTGAAGCTAACAGCTGTTAGATGAGGAACAAACATTTCCTCTTTTCAACATTTTAACATGTTTCCTTGTTGTGCCTCACAAGTATGAAGAAACTACTGCACTATATATAAACCACTGTTTCTTTAGAATATGCAAACTTGTGTTTCTCCCTTTCAAATGTAAAACAGCACTTAGCTATTTCTAAAAAGGTCTAGGGGTAGTGACAGACATTTAAAAAGCAGACTAAGAGAATAACTGCAACATCAAAGATCAGTGACACATTTTTTCCGGACTATTTCGGAAGATGTGAACCACTGATGAAACCACACACACACGTACACAAAAAAACAGTTAGAGTGAAACAAAAAACCAAAGAGTGAGTATGAGAACTGGGTAATGCTAGTGGTCCTGCAACTGAAGTATGTCATTTAACATCTTTAAAATGACTGAAAAGGTTTCAAGTCTCACCGGAGGTAAAGTTCTGGAGATGATTCAGAGTCCTAATGATTTCAGTGACACCTTTTGGGTCGCATTTTTAATTTGTCCAGTACTTTAAGACAGCACAATAGCCACTAGCATTTTTTTGATTTACTTGACTGTAAGTGCTAAATATTTAACTACAAAAATAATTATTTTAAAAGAAAATTACAACTTCACACATCTGTTAGCACGGCTGTAGATTGTTACCAAAGCTCTGTTACATATTTGATAAGACGTGTGACTGGTAACAAAACCAGTTTCTGATCATCAGTCACAATCACTTATCTTTTGATTCAGCTTCAGATTTCCCTCCATGTTATTTTAGCTTTTTCCACGAGGCAGCACCCATTTCTTTTGGCACTTAAATTGTTCATGCATGTTAAAAGCTTTTAGTGCTTCACACTGTAGGATGTTTGCATGAATGTGTGCTCTTGTCAGAACATTTAGATACAGTCCACCCCTGTCTCTCACAGACAGTCAGTTACTGTATCTCCCCCACAATTTGACACGCTCACTTACGTTCAGCAAATCACGCAGGCCAAAGGACAGGATAACCCACAAAAGAGGCAGATAAGGAAAAAGGAAAGAGAAAAGAAATGAGAGTAGAATTAAGATGAAGATGCACTACATTAACCCAACAACACAGAGACTCATTTGTCAGCCGGAGGAGAGAGGAGAAACTTGAATGACTCAATTAGGGTACAAATCTTTGTTTGAAACTCAGACGTCTATCTAGATAAAGTTTTACTTTAAAAAAAAAAAGCTTACAGTTGATTCTAACCAGAGAGGCCTTTAGTGGACAAAGAGTGAACTTCTGACTGGAAACTGGAGACCGCAGTAAGAGTTAGATGGGTTAAGGGCCAGTTTGGCTCTCAGTGTGTTCTGGCTTTTTTCAGGCTGACACTCGGATCTTTGGAATCTTTTTCTCAGGTGTTTTTTACCGTGTTACCTCCTGTGTCCTCACACGGTGTCTCTGTGCGACTTTCTCACACACAGTGAAGTAGAACATAAAATTCTATGTGATGTAAAAGTTGCAAACTGTGCCTATCTGGCCATAAGTAAGTGGACATCAATGAATGTAAGAATTAACTGTGATTACTGAGCATCTTATTTCAGCCTGCACTCGTCTGGTTTTCGTTTTTTCTTGGGAGTTTGGAACCTGGTTGCTGGATTTAATCACATTTAATCACTGATTTAGTAATACACAATTAAAATATAAAACTATATCGCCTTGCGTTTGCATACGTTTACATCCATGTCTATCAAAACTCACACAGTATGTGTAGTGAAGACTTTGAAGACGTTTACCAGGTGGGCACCCGAGATTAGTGCAACAAAAGCATAGTTTGACCAAATGTGAAATATGGCCACAGTCTTCCCCTTCTGTTCCTCAGTTATGGTGTTGAACAATGGCTGATAAAAGTGCTTCAGCAGAACATCGTGATGCCACAGTAAAGTTCTGATTCAAGCTTTTTGATATAAAATGTCATTATGGCATTATTTTATCCTATCATACATTTGATTGATGGTAATTTTCCATTGCAGAGAGATGCGGGCCATTTTAGGAGAGCTCAAATGTTTGTTTGTGTTCAAGAACTGCCCCCATAGAACCTCTTTCAGGGCCATTTTCAGGGAATAAGGAAGTATCTGCTCTGAGGTAGGTACTTCTGATTGGCCCCTGAAAAACTACTGTGCTGTGCTGTTCTTGATTCTGATTGGTAAAATAACTGATGAATGCAAATTAGTTAAACTTGGAGAACACAAATGTTGGAAGGTTGTAGCTGGAGAGGACAACAAGCGCCATTTTTCTGCCCTTTGGACGTCCACCTTAAGTAGCAGTCTTCTCCTCATTAACATCACCCACCATCTTCAATGTATAATTAACCACATAGCTAACATAGCAAACCCTCCATTGCTCTGTTTGCTATGTGTTCATGTAAGAGGTCATAGTAGCTACTATTCGTCCTTGTTTTTGTGCTCTCAGAGTTAAGGTTGTATCAAAGCTGCTTGATCCTGCACCTTAATGGAAACACAAAGGCTGAAAGAGACAATTACTAGGTTGTTCCTGTAAATGTTCCCAAAGTGGAAAGGCATCTATAATTCACATATGACATGTTGACTTATGGCCACAAACATGTTTTGGTGAAGTAAGAAAGATCTTGACCTTTGACCAGCGAAACCTAATCAGCTGATCCTCGAGTCCAATTGGATGTTGGTGCCAAATGTGAAGACATTCGCACCAGGCCTTCCTGATGTATCACATTCATAAGAATACAATGGATGTGAGGGGACACTGACTTTGCCCTTTGACCACCAAAAATCTAATCAATTTATCCCTCAGTCCAAATGAGCATTTGTGCCAAATTTGAACCAATTCCCCAAAGATGTTCAAGAAATATTGCTTAGAATGTGCAGGACATATGCGCCAGACAACCTCCAGTCACGGCTTTCACCAGCACCGAGGCTTAAAAACAACTAACAGTGCACACTTTTTTCCGCATAAAATGGCCGCTGTGACTTGTTTATACTAAAACAACAATACAAAGCAGAATTTTATTGTTGTAGCTGGTCCACTTGGCACTAGTTTTAAATACTTCATACAGAGTTCTAAAGTATAATGCAGTTACTCTCCATCTGTGGCTTCAAAGGTTCACCAGATAATGCTGCGGGGTTATGAAATAATGATAATTAAAATCAAGCTATACATTTTCAATTTTATTGTTATTATTATCATTTATTTCTAAAGTAGAAATGTTTATTCTCTTTTGGGCCTCAAACTCTTATTTAAATGAACTTATCTGTACAGTTTAGACAAGAAATGTGTCTTAACAAGAGGCAACAACTAGACATTGATTTTTTTTCAAGGGTCACATGCGAACAAGTTTTGAAACACGAATATTCACCAATGACACAGAAGTATAAAGGACTTTACTGTAGAAAAACTAGAGTAAACTTCCAGTAAACTGTACATTGTACTTAGCGCTCGAGTGAGCACTTAATTACCCTCCATTATTAAAGCCTGGCTCGCGGTCAGCATTTCTTTTCATCCCAAAGGTGTTGAATGGGGTTGAGGTCACTGTTCTGGACAAGCTAGTTGAAAACTTCCACACCAAATGTTAGACAAGCATTTTCTTCACAGGCTTCCCTTTGAACAAAAATTTTCTCTCATATTTGGATGTACAGAAAAGGACTTAGCTATTCCCAAATTATGAAAAACAGGGACGTCCACATGCTTCTGGCCATGAAGTGTAAATCAAAATAGCTCCTTTGCTGACCGTGGATTACATAACCAATCAGCTTTAATTACATTACATGTTTGTGATTATGCAAGGGTGAGGCCCTCAAAAGCTTCATAATCACAATGACACCATTGAAAACTTCACTCTTTCAACTCCGTATCACCCTCTCACCCAATCTCCTCTCTTCACTCACACACACACACACACACACAAATACACTCACGTGTCCCAGAGTAAAAAAAAAGACACAAATTCCACTATATCAGATAACTAATTGAGTAAATGGGAGTAAATGAGGGTGAAAGGACGGAAATATTTTTGACCAACCTCTCCAGTAGGATGTATTCCATCTCCATGGCAACCCCACAACTTTACAGCACTGTCCTGCAGCCTCAGTGAGTCCAATCCAAAAACTGAATCAAAACTTTTTCTTTTGGCAGACAAAGGAGCGGTGAATGTTTTCCTGATCTCCCTCTTTCTCTCACTCCCTCTTTTTTTTCCTGCTTTCCTCTTTCTCTCTCCTTCCTTCTCTCTCTCCTCTGTGTACACAGGAATGCTTTGTTGGGAGCTGAGATAAAAGAAACAAAAGACGCCATTGACAAAAACGACTCTGTGCCCATCCGTGTGTGTGTGTGTGTGTGTGTGTGTGTGTGCGATTATGTGCGAGTGGGATTGCAATTACATGTTTTTTTTGTTTTTGCGTATGTGACTGTAGGCGTCCGTGTGTGACTCTGCATGCATGTATCTGCTATTTGAAAGCAAGTGCACAATTATGTGTGTATTTGTGTACTTGTTTTAGTTGCCACGTGGGGACCTATATCCGTTTACACAGTCACGTTGTTGGGACGCGCCTTCCTTTTGGGGACGAAGCCAGTTTGCAAGACATAAACTCCTCAATTTTTGGCTAAAACTTGACTTAAGGGTCCGGTAAAGTTAGGTTATGCTCAGGTTAGGGTAAGGGGTTACAGTTAGTTGAAGTGAAAATGAATGTAAGTCAATGTAACCATCACTTTGTCCTCCAAAGTGATGGAAAAGCAAGACTGTGTGTGAGTGAAAGAGGGATAGAAAAAGAGAGGGAGACATGAGTGAAAGGGAAAATGAGAGAACGTAAGAGAGGAAGGGAAAGAGAAAAAGATCTGTGACAAAAGGCCCTCGTTAGTATTCTGGAGTGAGGAGTAATCCCCCTCCATCTCTCCCCCTTAACTCACACACACACACTTTTTCTTTCTCTTCCCCCTCAGTTTGCTTTGCTCTTACCCACCTCTCTTTTTTCTTTTTTCAAATAATTTCACTTCATCTGCATTACCAGAATCTCAGAACACACCCAAACAAACTACAATTAACTTCCCATTTTCTAGCTTGCTTCTTTTTCTTCCTCCAGATACTGTTACTGACTTTCTCGTTCATGTATGTGATTTTGTTTAACACATTCTAAAAGCACTAACATGCTCCTAATCATATTGTAAACAAAAAATCAGCAATAAAACACACTACTCTGGTGGTGATGAGCATGTAGTAGAGATTAAACCTGCAAACGCATGTAATGTACATTTTGTAGTGCAGAACCAACCCCTTTTAAACAGACAGTTTAATTTAAATGCTGAATTAAACTAATTTAGCCTCACGAGTAACTTCCATAGTTTTTCTTAAACTTCTGATGAACAAAACAACAATTTGTTTACTTTTTTGCTTAGGTGTGACTTACATTTTAACAGATTTCCACCTTACTCATTATTTTAACTGTAACATTTGGTACATTCTTCTGTTTTCTTTGCTAGAGAACATATGATGTATGTATTTTTCACAATGACATAATAAACACTGTATTTGCGCAATAAAAAAGCTGATTATATGTGAACGCTGACCAAATATTTCAGTTTCCCTTAAATCCATGAATCCACTTTGGGATCTGAAGGTCCTGTTGTACTGTATGAGGAAGCGCCTCTTCTGAATCTCGGCACCAGACTCTGCAAGTGTCTCCACACGTGAGGCTATTTAGAGGAATGTGTCAAACTTACAACAGTTCATAATGAGACTGTGAATGAACAGGTAACCTATGAGCCTCAAACTGTGGAAAAATCTGCAGTTATCATGAGAAAAACAATTTTCTTTTTGTTGTTTTATTACCCAATTTTCTTATATTTCACATTACATATGCCATGCGTGTCCTGTATTTGTTGGGCTTGAAAGTATAAACAGTATCCCTCCACAGCAAAGAGAGGTTCTGTGCAAGGAAATGTGAGTTGCATAAGTTTGCTGGTAATTTCACATTTGTTAATCCCTTAAGTTTATTTAAAAAAAACTCTAAAACTTTGGTTTTTGAACTTTTTTAAAGTTTAGGAATACACATAGTGAAATAACATTATATTAACACACACATAAATGCATATATTAGCTAATGATAAATGGAATACATCATCAGCTAGCAATTCAGATGAACATCCATACTACAAAATGCAAATTGAATAAGAAATGTATCCTATTAACTGTATAACATTTCTTAATATAAGAAACAAATAGGTTTGATTGCTGTACTCTTAATGTAGCTTTCAGGTATATTTACAGTGGACTCTGTTGAGAAATTCATTTGCTTACCTTTGCAGTGCGGATTGCAATCTAATTGACTCGTGCAAAGAGGAGTTAGGAGCCCGGAGCCTCAGTCTTTCGTCCACATGTCTGCTTTGTTGTCATACGCATGCTCACAGGACACAGTTGGGACTGTAATTCTGCAGGAGTAACTTCAGTAGCCTGCGTCCCACGACACTGATACACCAGCGAGGAGAATTATGGAGACAGTCATTGGCTCATCGGGCTCCTTTTTCTGACCCGAAGCCTGGTCTCACTGCCCGCTAATTCTTCCCAAAGTGACAGGACTTGGCTTTATAAAAGGCCTCTCTCTCTCTCACTCACTTTTTCCTCTTTCCCTGTGTCACTCTCTCTCCCTCGGTCCAGAATTCCTGCTGTGTCCTGCTCACGACTGTGTAATTGCTGTAATAATTGATCGCCACTCCCAGTGACTCAATTCAGCATTAAATTAACACAAAAGGCCACAAATGCAGATTTCAAAATTCACCTAAAAGAATGAGGTTGAAATGTTTTTCAGTTTTGTTTTTGTTCATATGTTGTTGCATCACCCTCACGACCAAAAGTGTGCACATACACTCGTGCACAAACAAATAGATGCACATGCACATTCCCCACAACTGCACCAAGACACACGCCAACAAACAGCCCTAACAAACCACCCCCTGCAGAACACACACACACAAACACACACACAAACGCTCTTTTAGGGGGAACCACAGAGCCCCCTATTCATAACTTTTGTGCCCGGCGTTTGCTGTGTCCAAGAGCGCCTGTACGGATCGTCCTGTTGAGCTCAAACACATAAAAAAGGGGACATCCGTGAGGTGAATACAAGCCCTTACTCTGCCGCAGGAGAGGGTGACAAAGCATTATTTAATTGAAAGAGGGAGAGTTGATGAGGAACATTGGTCAAATGTGCTGAAGAGTCCCTGTGAGTCCGCCTGGTATAAAGCTTTCTTTTTTTGATGTTGTTGCTTTTAAATAGAACTGTATCTTCAATACACAATGGTGGATGTTAGGAAAGATGGAGGGAATGCAACTTTCTTGCTAATTACATTCAGTTGATGAGATATCTTATGTTTGCTTTCATGTAGAAGATCTTATTTCCTTGCTCAAGAGAACTTCATTGGTGTAGTTGTACAAATGCACACCAACATGGGAAGCCCAATTGTAAGGGCAAACCAAATTAGCTGAGAGAGAGAGAGACAAGCTGACACTTCACCTTATCACCATAGCCATCTTACTTCCTGTGTTAAAATTGCGCTTAAACATCCTGCAACAACTGCAGCTGATCGCATTGCATTTAGTACATGAAAGAGAAGAAATCGCTCCATGGTGGGATGCTGCGGCCTGCATTTATTACCTAAAAATCTGGCATAACCTATGGTTTTCACACCACTCTGAACTGATGGAAAAGTTTCCTCTTCGCACTTTATGCTCGAATACGAATGAGAAATATGTAATCAATTTCAACTTGCTTTGCGAGCTTGTAATTTGGTGAAGGAAGAAAAGGCAGAGCCGAAAGACATGAGGGGAAACCACACTAAAGGTGCAAAAACAGCTATGGCGCTAAGCTTCAACACTCTGTCAGAAAGCTTTCTCTCTCTGATGAGCTACCTCTCACGTAGATTTAATATATTTAATGAGCTTAACTGCCATATTAAAGGGGAACTTCAGTGATTTAGTCGTGCACTTCCATAAAGTAAGAGGGCTTGTGAGGAACAGGTACAAAACAAGTTGCATGGTATGTGGACGGTTCAAAGGTACTGCAATGCGTTACTGTGAAAACAGGGCTATTTGCATTTTATTGATACTGAATGAGGGTGAGTTTCCTCAATATGCCAGTTGTGGGAAGTTATGTGGTGAACAGCAGTCTGCTTCAACTGCTTCAGCAACTTTTTATTCTTTCATAAGCACACTGCAGTTTCATGGCAACAAAACATGAGCTTGGCTTCAAAAAACATGTCATGGTTATGCTTACAGACGCACACGCGTAAAGCAAAATGTGGCATTATTTCTCTTACAGCCAACAGTTGAAACAGTTGTTTTACAGACCATAGAAGGCAACATGTTTTACTTGGTAGAGTATCTCGTCAACAGACTTGCCAACTTATTTAAAGGATTAAAAGAGCAACAGGTGAGGGGGACTGTGTGGTCCTCACATTTTTCCTCACTGTTGGCTCATTTGTCACTGCAATATAAAGTCCTGCACCTCTATGGAAACAGCACAACCATGACTAGAAGTAGAGGGAACTCAAAAATGTCTTAGGTGCAGAATAAGAAAATTATAATGGCATAAAATCTTACAAAAAAGTTAACATTTACAAAAATGAGCACAAAACTGCAATCAACATGTACAACATCTTGCCAAGTGTTTCAAGCTACTTACATTTTTGGTTTGTTTACATACTTGTTTCTTCTCTGCTCTGTGTAAACAAAGCCTGCAGTTCAGCTGAAGATTCTGTTGGTAGCAAGCTGAGTCAATGATGACCTCTTAGTTGTGATGAAGAGTGCAGATTTTTTTTTTTTTTTTTTGCAGAATAGGTCATATTTAATGCAAATGGCAAATTTTGAAGAATGAAATTGATTCAAAAACAGATTTTATATCACGATTTTAGGCTCATATTTGACAATTTTTTGTGATGGAACTGTAAGTCACACATGATTATTTTGATGATCACTGAAAAGTTAAAAGTCAAATGAGTTTTTCTGTTTTTACAGTTGCTAGCTCTAATAAATGGCAGTATTTCTTGTATATTTTTTAAAGATAACATGCCTTTCAAACCAATCTATGGGTTTCAGTTAAAAAGGGTTGAAGCACTTTGTAACTATTTGAAGGAAAATTCAGTACAAGTTTTTATTATTAATATACCGTGCACTAATTGTGATATGTGTTTTGTTGCACAGACTATGAGGTTTGCCCAGTGGCTGTTTGTGGCGTTTTGTGGAGGACACTACAACACTTAAACACACTACTCCTCCACATTTCTCGTACATTACAGATCTACACAGGTTTGACGTAGAAGTCGAGGGGAGCGGTGGGTTTCCTTTAACTGTAGATCATTCCGACCTGACAGCACTTACTGTAAGCATATCGAGCTCTTTGTCATTATGCCATCATCTTCTCTTTTTTGTGGGAGCATGACTGTTGTCTGACATTCTGATGTTTTTATGGAGAAATTGGTGACTCATAAAATGCCACCACTGAGTCCTGAGCTTGTGTGACAAATCATATCTCACAGGATATCACGTTTTACCGAGAACATGTGATCTGCATGGCGGTTATTCAAGGCTGAGAAAGACTCATCTGTTTACCACTTCCTCTGTGCAACAGAGGGGGGAAGAAAAGAAGAACATGAGCATGTGTTGCTGCAGGGGTCAGTCGGTGCTCTTGGCTCCTGTCGGTGGTGGTGTTGGTGGACTTACCTCCGTTTTATTCATCCTTAGAAACTCTTTTCTCTCTCGCTCTCTGCAGCCTTTTGTCTGGCTCTCTCTATTCTGTCTCCTGCATATTTATTTGCTGTTTAGTTCGCTGTTTCACTTCCTTCCTGTGCTGCTCAGTTTGCCAGTTAAGGTGAAAACACTGACACGAGGTCACAGAGAGTTTAGAAAAAACGCTGCAACTTTCCATCAATCCCAGACTCATGAAGATGTCATTTACTCCAGAATTTAACTATCTCTGTAATTAACTCAGTCAAGCCACAGATCATGCTGCAATTTCTACAGTGCAGTATAATCTGTAAAACAATAGAACATGGCATTTTGGGGATTATAAGTTAATAGCAGCAGTGCAAAACTCATTGGTCAGAATGAGTAGCAATCACAGTGTGTTGTGATGCTACTACTAGCTGCTAAAATCCATTACATGTTTTAAAAAGGAGCAAATTAGCAATATTGGTGCAGATGATGCTCGAAATTTCTATAACCGAAGGTACTGTGGTGCACCTCATCTGCACTATCCTTATTGCAAGTTCAGATTCAGCCAGCAGGGGGCAGCAACAGATAGCAAAGATTCATTTCAAGACCTGCCTTCTGTGTGTTGGCTGCACACACAGTTACATTGTAGGGACTGACCTGCCTTTAGGGGGCAACCAGCAAGCAAGCATAACATTAATCATAACATTTTGAGATGAACACTTGGTTTAAGATCGGGGTGTGGTTGGTTTTAAACTTAACAGGAAACTGCAAGTATTGGCTTTAAAAGTAAAAAGAAATACAGGCGCCATCTTTGCATCACATCACCTATTAGAAGCATAACAAAGAAACCATTTTATCATTTGAAGGATATCGGTGTGTAAGTGCAACCAGTTCCCTCTCCCTCTCAAGTCAATACAGACATCCTGCTACATGCTTTTATTACCCATGGGATTGTAATACTCTCTTATGGTCTCCCCAAGAAGGATATATCTCCACTTCAGCTGTCTAAGAACTCAGCAGCACCGGAAGAAAAAAGTCTCTTCCCTGGCCACCTGTCTTTTTCAGCCTTTCAGTGGTTTATAAGGTTCATAACGGTCTTGGTTCTTGGTGAAGTCTTCCTTGCTTTTTGCACTGTTCGTTGCATAATCATTATATAGTAATAATCAGATATATATCTGTCACTTTTAAAGACACTGTATTAGTGGACTGAATTTGTTGTTATGCTTTTTGTTATTTATTTGTAATAGAGGAGTGTAATGTACAATGTGTTGGCTGAGGCATTGGTCAATAGCCCAAGACAAATTTCTCACCTGTGAGACAATAAAGTTTATCTTATCTTATCTTATTATTGTCTACATTGGTACATATGAGCAAATCGTAACCTTTTGCACCATAAATGTTGTGCATGCTTATTAAACACTGTTTTTACACTGTTTCACAGTGTTGTTGTGTATGCCATATTTGTCTACATCAGTGTGTACAAGTAGATCTGAGTGATGAGTGTGTTTGAATGAGTGGACTCTGTAAATGCATTTATCAGAGCGCTTGGCAAAGACAAGGAAAAGTAAGAGTTTCATTGCACTACTTGTGACAATAAAGTCTTTGGATCCATTGAATCCTTTCCCCTCCTTTTTGACTGCAAGCAATTTTATTGTTTTATAGGCCTGTGTAGAGCAATATAATTCTAAATCAGACACTGATAAAACACTAAAGCCTTAAAATACTTGACCTTATAAAATTTTCAGTGAGCCTGTTTATCAGTTTGAATTATGTTTTTACATTTGTTCTGTACTCACTCTTATGACCATTTAATGCAGGCAGGGTTGCAGTTATAACAATAAGATGAAAACTTTCTTACAAGCGCCATAATAATAGTCTGCATCTAAGCATTTAATGGAGTAGTCAGATGCACTGCTGCCTTAATGATAGACCAGTGATCATAATGAGCCTGTTAACTTTCACATTTACACAGTCAGTGTTTTCCACCTGCTGCCTTCAGGTTTCAGATCATAGCTTGTTGTTCTTGTGACAAACACGCAGCTCCACAGTGGTTCATGTTTGCCCGATTCCCGATTCAGAAACCCTGTGCTGACTAGTTTCAAGCCAAGTGGCCACTCAAGCCACTTGGATTGAGTGGTGTTGTTGGGTTTGGTAAAGCCAGATAACGAAAAGATATCCTGAGTATGTTGAACTTGCGTCATAGTGAGGCCTTGGGTATAAGCCATGTTGTGGGGACCACATTATGGGGACTTGTCTTTCTTATGGGGACATAAAGTATAAATCATTAAATACTGAGGTGAAGATGTGTCTTAAAGGGACAGTAATTTTAGGTTTAGGTCACGGTTGGGTTGGACCAGTAGTGGTTGGTGTAAGTCACTGGGAAATGAATGCAAGTCAACGTAATGTGTGTGTGTGTGTGTTTCCCACGAGTTTATTCTCATGGGAAAGCAGCTCCAGTCAGCTCACCTGAAAAAACAGAAGCACAGTAATGGGATCAGATTTGTGATAATAATGACAAATATGTATAAACACAAAATAAACAAATGCCCAAAGCATGTTCTTAGTAATAGCTGCTGGTTAAATCCTTTGACTTTTATTTAGAATTTGTACACCAGTATAATACATTTTTTTTATTTACATGGCAGAAAAGAACTGAAATGCATAAATCATATCCTAATCTTACCTTAAAGGTCAATTTGCTGGGTTTAAGAGCTTTTTTCAGGCTTTGTTGTTTCAGGGTGAAGGTTATTATTACTGGTTTGGCATTCACTTGACAGCCCTTCATTTGTGTTTCTGTATTTTTATGTGGACAGAGATTATTTTTTATTTGCTTTGCATGAAATATTTATTTTGCCTCCAGTTTTACATGCATGAACGTTACATACATGAGTAAAAGAGAAGATAATTTAGGTGAATCTTTATAATAAAACACTCATTTCTGGTTGCCAGGAAGAAATTCCTCAACATCTTAGCAAGCTGGTAAAACAGCACATACAGGTTAAAACACATTTTACAGGCTGTTGCTGCAACTACAGATGCTTCACATACCAGTGAATGGATCTTTAACACCAAATTCTCAACTAGTAAACAATCAGAGTCATTGACTGAAGCAGCACCATTATGGATTGGAGCTTCTTCCCTGCTGACCGACTGCAGCATTCATCAGTTTAGCTTTGACATTCAGTGTGTGACTCGCTGGTTAAAATGTTCCTGAAGCTGCAGAAATAAACAGAGAGCATTAATTCTGTTGCAGACAGTTCATTGTTGGCATATTAAGCTTATAACCACCAGAGTTCAGTTCAGTTCAGATCAGTGTTTCCATCATTTACTGGATCGATGAGCTGCTGCCTCTGGAGGCCTGAAGAATCTATTTATAGAAATCCACTTAGTTTAATGTATGCAGTCCTGACAGGATGGAGGTAAATGCAATCATTAATTATAGGCTTGCAGTGTTTGTCCATCGGATTATTGTGACATGTTGTAGAATGTTTGCATTTTCACAAATTTATCTCTTAAGTTGCATCTACGAATGTAACCTGTAAGACTTTGTGGTTTTCTTAGGAACACATTTCGGTCCCTTGTGCTATAAGAATTAATTTTACAGTATTTTCAGTTTGGAATAACCTAATGTAGAATACTGTAAAATAAATGCTGTAACAAATATTGCTGTAAAATTATTGCAAGTAATTCACATTCCCCACATACAACAGGTACATAATAAAACACTGGCAGCTGCAGTCACCAATAAATTACTGTACTTTTACATGCTACAGTTGTAATTTACTTAAACAGGTAATAATTGTGCAATTGATTACCGTACTCTGAAATAGAATATGCAATTTTCAGTTTATTACTATTATCTAGACTTTCCAATAACATACTGTGTTTATATAGCCTTGCCACTGCTGTCTGTGTTAGCTGTAACTATGGTTACCTGTTAATTACAACTTCTTCTTCTTCTTTATTAAATGTATAAACTGTTAATCGCAGACATAAATCATGTCTTTAATCTTTATCGGCTACAATTAAGATCTACCAACTCTGTTAATATTTAAAAAGCATATAGCAGTGGAAGAAAATAAAGCAATAAAGGATAAAGTATAAAGGAAATTACATTTAATGAATTTGGAAAAATTATTCAGAGGCAACAACATACAAAAAAATGTAGTTTATTATGTATTCTTTTGAAACCAAGGGGAAAAAATTTAACTGATTTTTTTTTTAAAAATGTTCTATCTCAGGACATCAGTGCAAAGTTAGAAATAACCTTTTCAGCTGCCTAAATCCAGTCATGACTCTGAAAAGTGCTTTGTGAACTGTAGTGCAAATTCTTATTTATTTAGTTAACACTGTTAGTGTTTTTTCTTGTTTTGGCACCAGAAAAGTATCAGATTTGACAGGTTTTTTCACCGCTGTTTGAGTTTGACTGTATTTTTGCTTTAATTCATTGCAGTGAGGCTGATGTTAACAAGTTTGTGGCACATTTATAAGCACCATAATGTAACCTTTTTTTATGACATCTGAAGTTGTCGTATAATAAGTACTAATTAGTATGTGGGAAATGTAATTAGTTGCAGACTTACAGCCACTTTTGAGTTAAGACAGCTTCTCATTATCACAAACTACACCGATCAGCCACAACATTCTGACCACTGACAGGTGAAGTGAATAACATTGATCATATTGGTACTATGTGCTGTTCTGATGGAAAACCTTGGATTTTAACATCCGTGTTGATCAGACTTAGACACCCAAATAAACACTGTCCCACAACAAACACACTCCCTCATGCAAATGGAAATCCCAAATGTCACTGGACTACCCCTGCAGGAAAATGCACCCCACCACATGGAAACAACATCAACCAATCAGGAACATGTTGAGGAACATGACAATGGCCTAACATGTTGATTTGACCTCCAAACTTCCTACACCCCATTCTGATCAAGCATCAACAGGATGCAGTGGAACAAGTTTGATTGACAGAGGCCCCACTGCACAAGCCAGAGTACCCAAAGGATCCAGTGCCAACGTCCTGGTTCCAGACCCCATAGGACACCCTGAGAGGTCCTCTTGTCCATGTCCAATGGTTCAGAGCATTTTTGAGCACATAAGGGGACCAACACAATATTAGGCAGGTGGTCATAATGTTATGCCTGATTGGTGTATTTGCCTGATGAAGGTCCAGCATTGAAACATCACAAATATGTGTAGTTTAACAAGTTAGACAGAGTCTGTTTGAAGAAGAAAAAAAAGTTATTCACATAGATTACAAGAACTGACAGTGACGGTTAACATGTGTATTAAACTTAACTAGATGACTACAGTCAGCAAAGTTTATCACCATTTCCACCTCTCACTGCAACATCTTACACCCCTGAGAGATTTTATTTACCCTTCATTTATCTAACTAAAGTCCTTTAAGATTAAAGTCTCTCTTTTGAGGGTGATGTGGACAAGAAGTTACGAAGGATTGGAAAACTGAGCATGAGAAGAACTGACACAGGACAGAAGCGAAGCACGTTAAAACAGCTGAGGGATTCCGATACACGAAAACAAAATCCCGGTTATGAGTTCAGTGACGCGCCTTTTGATCAGAGCTTTGAACTCTTCTAAAATCATGAAGCTGCAGTTTGTTTTCAAGTTTACTCCAGAAGCAGAGCGCAAAACAGGAGAAGCCTCTTCGACCAAGTTCAGAGCAAAGCCTGGGTGTTCTGTAACAGCAGCAATTTAGACGAGTGAGAATGATAACAGCTGTCGGTAAATGATAGAAAATTACACATTCACTTCGTACTGTTTTGTAAATAAAATATACCAGTGCTTCTGCCTCCTAGATACCAGATTACAAAGTGCACAGTGATGTGTGCTCAACAATGAGTTGGATATAAAACAGAGAAAACTCATATTTAGAATCTTAGCAGTGAGGAGTAGAAGCTGCATATAAATCATGTCGCTGTAGTCTAAACACTTATGAATCTAACTTGTACAAGTGTTTTCCTGACTGCTAAATAAAACAGGATGTATTTCAATCATAAAACGCCAAATTTAACCTTCAGTTTTTTCACTATGTGCTCAATATGCATCCAAAAACAGAGTCAAATATCCAAATACTTGCACTAAGACACTTGTTCATTTAAGTCAAAATGCTTTGCAGGGCATTCAGGGTGAATACGATCCACATCCCAGCAGAACATGTCAGATCTGATTCCGTGTCACCTGTAAAAGAATGTTTGAGGTTGGAAATGGCTCAAGGTGATACTGGTGATAATGCATGACTTGAAATGCAGTATGGGATGACTGCAGCACCCTGGGCAACTGTTGACCTAAATTAACCTGCTGCAAGGATCTTTGTTTTTGTCTTGTAACAGTACAGCTTGATCTAATAAATATGTTTTACTGTTATTATTTTGAACCAACTGCTGAGAACCCCCCCCCCCAAAAAAAGTTCCAACCTAGAGTCCTTAATGTCACATCAATGTCACTATGATTATTACACTGGGAACCATGAACACTGGCTGCAAATTACATTACAATCTCTTCAAAACTTCTGAATTCAATTATTTGGAGGAGTACTGGGACACCCCTCCAAATAATTGAATTACAATTACTTCCATGGCCACAGGTGTATAAAATCAAGCACTTAGGCATGCAGACTGCTTCTCCAAACATTTGTGAAAGAACGCAATCCTGAGGCGCACAGCGCCCAGAAATAGCCAGTCTTCTGCAGAGTCAATAGCTCCAGACCTCCAAACTTGGTGTGGCCTTCAGATTAGCTCAAGAACAGCGCATAGAGAGCTTCATGGAATGGGTTTCCATGGTCGAGCAGCTGCATCCAAGACTCTGGAGTTCTCTGGAGTGACCAATTATGCTTCTATGTCTGGCAATTCAATGGACAAGTCTGGGTTTGGCGGTTGCCAGGAGAACGGTATTTGCCTGACTGCATTGCGCCAAGTGTAAAGTGTGTTGGAGGGGGGGGGATTATGGTGTGGGGTTGCTTTTCAGGGGTTGGGCTTGGCCGCTTAGTTCCAGTCAAAGGAACTCTTAATGCTTCAGCATAGCAAGACATTTTGGATAATTTGATGCTCCCAACTTTGTGGGAACAGTTGGGGGATGGCCCCTTCCTGTTACAACTTGGCTGCCCACCAGTGCACAAAGCAAGGTCAATAAAGACATGGATGAGTTTGGTGTGGAGGAACTGGACTGGCCTGCACAGAGTCCTGACTTCAACCGAGTAGAACACCTTTGGGATGAATTAGAGTGGAGACTGAGAGCCAGGCCTTCTGGTCTAACATCAGTGTCTGACCTCACAAATGTGCTTCTGGAAGAATGGTCAAAGATTCCCATAAACACACTGGTAAACCTTGTGGAAAGCCTTCCCAGAAGAGTTGAGGTTGTTATAGCTGCAAAGGGTGGACCAACTCCCTATTAAACCCTACGGATTAAGAATGGGATGTCATTCTTAATCCCTCCCTCCCTCCTCTTCCCCACTCCCAACCCAACCGGTCGAGGCAGATGGCCGCCCTCCCTGAGCCTGGTTCTGTCGGAGGTTTTTTTTCCCCCTTCCCTATCATGGGGGGTTTTTGGTTCCTTCCCACCGTCGCTGACTGCTTGCTCATAGGGAATCCAAAAGCAACCTTGGATTGTTGGGTTTTCTGTTTCCTGTTTTTTTTCTTACAATGTTTAGCGCTTTGTGACGACTTGTGTTGTAAATATGCGCTTTATAAATAAAACTGAATTGAATTGAATTGAATTAAAGTTCATGTGCGTGTAAAAGCAGACGTCCCAATACTTTCAGCAATATAGTGTATTTCAATCGGGACAATAGTAACGTCCCTGGAGACTGTCAGCACAGTCATTACACTTCAAAAGTCAATGCATTGGTCTGTAGTCAGAAGATCAGGTGTTCAAACACAAAGAAATGACCCAGTTACATGAGAGGTACTGCATCTAACATAATGTATGCAGACCCACAAAGACACAATGGAAGACAGACCAAAGCAAGAAACATGAATCTTTGGTTAGTTTAAGGCTTAGAAATTTTAGGAAATATAATAAATGTGTATTAGATGGTGATTTGTAGTATGATGGTGTACATATTTGATGCATCAGGGAGCAGTTTTGTGAACAGGATGAAGGAAAGAAAGCAAACAAGTAACACAAAGTGATGAGTGCAGTTGAAAGTTACAAATAAAGACTGGGGTGCACTAATAAACTAACAGTGGTAATACAGTCCGAAGACTCCATGCATGTTATTTCTAAAGTCAAAACAAGCTCCTGCATGTCAAATCGATGTAAAAATGTCTCTTAAACTGCAAAGAAACAACAGCATGGATCTGTTCTGAGTTGTCAACGTGAGATTCTTGCACTGGTGACTCTTTTCTAATGTGTTTGCAGAGCGAGAGCTGCAGCTTTGGTCGGCACGTCAGGATAAAGGCCCGACAACTATGTGAATGCAAATCAGCCGTTACATAACAGTCGGTAACCAGAACACTGGCCGCTCTGTGCTGCTATCACAGCGAGGAGATAAAATAACACACACAGAGGTGAATTTACACACGGAAAAAACACATCCGTATTCACAGACACACTTGTACACTTAATGCATGCCTGTACATAGAAATTAATTCTTTGTCCACTCAAGCAAACACAAATTTGTATCTGAAGGATGATTCTGGATGCTTTTGGGGGAACCTTTTTCCCTTCATTAGTGCCACAATCAGGTCAGTATTTCCACTAGATAGACACTTGAATGAATGATCAGAGCTTGAACAGTAGTGGCTGCATTCTGATACAGTTTTCTGTGAATATTAATGACCTCCAGAGGATCAACCCTGATGTTTGCATAAACTCCACTGACAAAAACTCCCTATCTAATTCATTTATATATTTAATTCTAAAGAGCAATTTTCTAAACATACTACCGTTATATTTTGGTCAATCTATGAGCTCTTTTCCCAACTGTAAAAGATTTAAGTTTTTTTTCCACTTCTTTTCTCTTATTTTGTGAACAATTGGCTGTTAATCTTACAGATTTTCTTGGTCTGTGTTAATTTCAGCTAATAACTAATAAAACTGAAGAAACAAAGCAATCATCTACATGCTAGCCCTTGAAAAAACAGGAACAAATTGTAAATAATGTCTATACCTAATATAAGTATTTTTACAAACATTTCTTCTTTCACGATGCTTGATCATAAACTTATGTAGTTTTTTTAACTGTATTTAAATCAGCAAAAATATAACAGTTTTACAAATATTTTCTGTTGTCTGAAAGAAAAATATGTATATTAAGGATTAAAAACTGGTAAATTTTTCATTAACTGTTATTTTAAAGATCTGCCCCTGTTTTGTTAAATTAGATATAATATGTAGAAAATAATTTTTAAAAATATTAATTTACATTTTTAATTATTTAAAAAAGGGATGAAACTGTACATGATGTTCAGATATTTGCCAATATTTTGGGGGGAAAGAATTTTTTTTTTTAAATTAATTTTCCCTGTTTTGTACATAACAGAAAAAAGTATTAATTTACTTGTTGACTATAAAATAATGTCTACATTACAATCACTATTTTTTACAGATAGTAATTAGTTTTTTCACAATATTTGACCATAAAATTACACATTTTTTTGTATTTAAATTGGAAAAATATATAATTATTTAAAGACAGCTGCCATTATTTGACAAAATCTGTATTAGAGACTGAAAAATGGTAAAGCTTTTTTTTACTGTTATTTTACAGAGTTTCCCTGCTTTGTTAAATTACAGACACACATAATGTCTCCATCAACAATCAGTATTTTTACATATAGTTTTTTTGGCAATGTGTGACCATAACATTACAGTTTTACTGTATTTAAACCTGTTTTATTTTTTTTAACCATTTAAAGTGGTTTTATTCTGCATAATCAAGGAAGGTTTATTTTATTTTTATTTTTGTATTTAAATCGGTTTTTAAAAAGTTGTCATTTTACAGATATTTTTGGTATTTTCCCTGATTTTTACTGTATTACAACATTACAGTAGTCAGTCGTTTTTTAAAATTCCAAATGTTTTATTCATTTTCAAAATATCAAAGAAAAATATACAGTTATATTTACATTGGATATTTTGAAGATAAGCAAAGAACAAAAAACAAAGAAAGAAACTGTACAACATTAGAAGAGAATGAGGTGAAATTAACACACCCACCAAAACAAACTAAATAAAAAAAATTAAAACAAAAAAACAAACAAAAAAACAATCCCTCCCCACACCACCCTGGACACGGCCAATCTAGTCTGATGTCAATCGTTTTTTTAACATAATTTTTTGGGTGTCCTTGCTGCCAGATCTCCAGTGTTGTTTTGTTTGTTTTTTACAGTGTAGTGCGACCAGCATCCAAGGTGTCTTCTCTACACGCAGTATTCTGTATCTCATTATGTGAAAGGCTGACTGCGGATGTATTGATGACCTCTGTGCTCCTGAGAGAATGAAACCGTTCCATATTAATGAAGCCAAGACCTGAGTTTGCCCTTTAGCGTCACCCTCAGGCCTGACAACAGACGTTTGCATGTTCAGCCAAGAACTGTGAACCCAGCGAGGCGTAGCTGTAGGTCAGCAGCAGTTTGGCAGATTTGTCTTGACTCTTTGTCTGACTTTATTTTCATTTTAAACTGCATCTTTCAGTCTGTTGTCATAAAACTAGAAGTATCTGGGCTAGTTTCCACTCAGCACTTTGGTGATTCTAAGTGTAACAACTGCATTTCTACTGTGGGTAAGGCAGATGTCTGGTATGTCTGTCGTCTCAAACACAAACACACTTTGACAGTGAACTCTAGACTGTTCCACTGTTGAATGGTGCCGTAAGTTATTTAAAAACCAGATGTCAAAAGCTACACTTTGCCCTGCTGTGATTACTACCTCAACGCCTGCAGTCTTAAATATTATTGCTGCATTTTTTTTTTTGCTTTTTTTATGACTATCAGCAGCAAAAAAAGACCCTTTCAACAACAGATGTGAATAGGACAAACTGATAATTCACTTGTCAGCTGTCTGTCATGAATTTGTAGTGGTGCTTTGAACTATTGCTCTTATTTAATAAAAGATACTGATGTGAAACTGGAACATTCGGAAGTGCGTAGGTTTTGTTGTTAGAAGGAAATGATCTGTCATCCGGTAAGCTTTCTAAGAAATTAGATTTATCCCTACTAGAGAACATATCTAAGCTCTACCAGATGCTTTATCTGTTTCTCTAGTGCTGGGGGATTGCATCAGCACCAAAGCCAAAAGGACCACGTTGTGAGATCTGCGTGGTCTGCTGCTGCGTTCAAGTCCTGTTGGTAAACCTACCGCTGAGCTATTACTTGGGCTATAATGGCCAAAATGGCTAAATTATTTTTTTTGTATAGTTTTAGTCTAATAAATACACTGTAAATGTGGAGAAATCTGCTGCAAGTTGGGTCTTTATCCAAATTAAAATGAAACATTTTGGCACAAAAGCTTGAAAATATCTAAAGAGGAATTCTGAACATTTTGTCCTCTTCCTGCCCCCCACAGAAAGTCACTCTGATTTCACTTCTAGAGGAAAACAACAGTCTCACTAATAGTCTCTTTAAGATATGTTTAGTTAATGTAATGTTATCCTGACATAATGGCACATTTAAGTAACTTAAAAAATGTATTTTGTATAATTGTATTGTGTATTTTTTAAATTTAAATAGATAGATAGATAGATAGATAGATAGATAGATAGATAGATAGATAGATAGATATGTGTACGTTTATTAAAAATAATTTGGTCTTTTACAACATTGGACTGTGAAATTTCTGTATTTAAATCGAGGGAAAAACTTTATTTACATTTATATTTGCTGTTATTTATATATATATTCTTTTTAAGAAGAGAAAAATGTTATGTATTTTGTTAAATTATCGATAGTAACTAGTAACACATTAAAAATCTGTATTTTTTACAAAAAAGTAATTATTTATTTCACAATATGTGACAATATGTGACAAATATTTGCTCTTATTTTCACCATTTGACCAGTTTGTAAGCATTACAGCGTTCCACGGCTTTTAACTTGTGTTTTCTGGAACCCCAGCTGCCAGATTTTCATCATAATTTATCAAATTCAACATAATTCAAATCACATATCACACATATCGTCAGTAAAGTTACTGCCAGTCAGTTTAAACCTCAACGGTCCCACTGTCTTTCTATTTATAACAGACAAACAGACAAATCCAGTGGCTGCTTTGGAGAAAAAAAAAACAAAGAAGAGAAAAAGCTGCCTCGTGTTCATTGTGTCATAATTTCCACCCAGATATTTTCCTAACTCTTCATTTTTTTGTTTTTTTTTTCCAGTAGGCTCCTGAACGTCCCATGAGTCATCGGCGGTCACAGCAGCGCGCACGGGAACAACGCCTGCGCTGCGACCAATCAGAGGCTCCGCCGGGTTGTGACGTGCGAGCTAGATGTCCGCAGCATCGTGGAGGGGTGGAGGGAAGGGAGGAAGGGAGGGAGGGGAGGATGGGAGGGTAAAACCTTAAACCGGCCCCTCCGAGGGGGAACCCGGATAACGTTCACAGACTGAAACACGGAACAACCTGCCGCATCTCATCTCATCTCTTCAATCTCTCCATGTCCGAGTTGGTCTCCAGGTGAGTTTTTTACTTTAATATTCTAATTATAGACTTAAAAACATCTGTCTGACACTGAAGCCTGCTGTTTTCTACTGTCTGCTGGTAATATAACATCAGATGTGTACTTCCAGTGATGTTGGCTGCTGGGGTTGTTACCAGGTTTCCATCGCTCATGTTACATGTGGAGGCGGTGTGAGACTGATGAAACGCTCATGAACGGACCTCCTGTGTCCACATCCGAAGAAAAAAACTAGACAGATGCCAGTTTAATTACGCTGATCCTAATTAAAAACAGCTTGAGAAGCGCGCGTAATGGCACGCGTAACGCCACGCGTAACGTCATCTATTTTTTCCTGTTTATTTCCATCCCACTTGGAAAACAGACAAGAATCCGCCTCACGTGGTGTGTTTAGGGGCAGGAAAATAAAATAAAAGTCTTCTACTGGAATCTTCTAATAAAGCAACAAGGCGCGGAAAACCCACGATGAGGTCGTTGATGGGACGGAATAAGGACAAAAAAAAAAACCGTGACGTCAAAACAAACCCGGCGACCCGGCAGCCTCTCAGGAAGGTGATTTACGCTCCAAGAACTGACACCCTCTGTGCTCTTTCATTTGGCCCCATGTGGCACCAAGTGAGGTGTCCGTGAATCAGCCACAGCTGGCGGCCAGTGAGGGTTCATGCGTAAAATGTGCGGAGTTGGTCAGTGAGGGAGCGCAGGAAAACTTCTGGAGGAGTCTGAGAGAAAGGAAAAAGCATCAACACTAAACAGACAGTAATAAAAATGACAGTATATTAAAGGCAGATCAGAATATTGTTGTTTTTTGTTCTTTTTCTGCTTTTTAATGTTGGATGAAGGGAATAAAACAGAATATCCTGCGCATTTTATGTTTCTTTTGGCACAACAGTTGCTTTATTACTTATCTTTTACTTTTAAATACAAGAAGACAAATATTAACTCGGGGGAGTTTCCAGCTACTCTGATATATGTACTGATTTAAGAGCAGCTCACCTCCAGTCAGGATCAGAGTTTGTTTTTGGGTTTAATGTTAGATTTGAGGTTTGGCGAGACGAGATTAAGCATCGAAATCCCCGGGTTGTCGGAGATTCATGATACAGCAGCTTGATAAAAACGAAGCAAAGCAAGACACATGACGAGAGAAGTGTTGTGGCGTTTTTCATGGAGCAAATGCTAAGATGAGGGGAAATTAGGATGTTTAATTCGGTTATAAATTGGATGTTTATATTGGACCAAAAAGCACTAAAACAAAGGATAGAGCTGAAAACTATGGGGGCATTGCCTTCATGTGTGTAAAACTGCGACCCTGTGAGGGCCTATGAAACACAGCAAGGCAGGAAGTTCTCCTTTGGGCATGAGCGTGAGTTCAAATCGAGGCCACGATCCTCTTCTGAGCGTTGTATAAGAGCACGTCCACCCTGTTTGGAGCCACGCAAGAGCTCGATCTGCCTTTTTTTGCCCCGCATGAGGGCATGAGAGAAAACCGTCCAGTCAGCAGAAAAGATGGGTAGTGACTTCCAAGAAAAAGGAAGTGGTTCACCTTTTGACTCGATTAGATCCCACCCAGGCGTTAGTAATTCAAATAAAGTGATCGTTGTGATCCGCTTTTAAGAAATATGGGTTGTGGTTTGACAGACGAAGGAGGAGAGTTTAGGAAAGTTTTAAAGGCATGTAAGGCGATGTAATGGTTTGTTCGGGTAGTTAAATCTCTAGATCAGTGGTTCTCAACTGGTGGGTCGGGACCCAATAGTAGGTCGCGAAGCCATTTTTAGAGGGTCGCAGAAGCATGTCCCACAAAAAAGTAGTGGTATAAAGTCTTTTATTTTGAAGGACGTATTTCTTATGACACAGTTTGCTTTCAATAGCAGGATATTTAGTGGTGGTGACACCAGTAGTTGCCCACTATTAACCTCTAGATTTGGCTCTGCCAGCTTATTGGAGAAATTTATCCTAAAACATCCCAAAAATATATGAAAATGTGCTCAGAATCTGTCAAAATGGGCCAACATATGCCCAAAACTTGGCAAAAGCGTCCAAATATACCAAAATGACCAAAAAAAATAAGCTAAAATTTTCCTAAATTGTATCAAAATGCGTTGAGACTACACCCAAACACACCTTAATTTGTTAACAGGAACAGCAAACTTGAAAAATTTTGGTCACGATCGTTATTAATAGAGACTTACTGGGTCCTGAGGCTGGACCAGTTGAGAACTACTGATCTAGATTATGCTCATGTTTGTAAATAAAATAAATTCAATCATAATTCATCATAAAAATTACTCGCATCAGACTCTGAAGCCTTTTTTGAAGAACTCCAATCCAACAATCCAGAAGAGATTTCTGACTACGTGTTTTAACTTGACTGCCTGTTCATCACAGGGCAGAAAAGGTCACGACAAAAGCACAGTATGGATAAAAACTAAAGATGTAATTAAGACTATGCACAGCTTTCTCGTGGCAGGATATACCCAACTGTAGGACACAAATAGACCTGCACTTACATTTAAACAGACCGGCGGTGCTACATGTCTGTTATTGCACTTGGTATGGAAGAAACAGTCCAGTCCAGAGCTGTAAGAGAAACAGAGTGTAACATCATGGAGGAGCTGCAAAATGAGGCGATTACAAAACTATTAGTTGGGTGTTTTGAACCACTAAAGCCCGATTTAAAGCTGTATGAATTTCAAGTGGTTCCTGCTGCTTCATTCCCTAGTTTCAGACCCTGTGTCCATCTATCTATTTTATAAACACTGATTTATCCTGTGGAGAGTTGCAGGGAGGTGGAGATGTTCTCGGCTGATTTAGGGTGAAATGCGGAGTACACCTGGGCAGGTAGGAAGCTGAAAACCTGCACAGGCAAAGAGGAAACGACTCCGCCTGGAAAAACCCCAGAGTGAGGTTAAATTCTTCTGGCCGTGATGCGACAGTAACAGCCGTTATTTTTGCAAAACACACATCGTAAATGTGTGCAATCTAAAACTGAAATCCAGTGTGGAAATACATCCTTGTGTCTGGGGTAAAGTGTGTTCGGGGATGCTGGTGAGGGCTCATTTAGGATCTTTAAGTCCACGTTCTGAGACAAACAAGGTGTCTGGAAGCAAGAGAAACGAGAGCTCAAACAATATTTTATGTTTTCTGTGAAACTGGGTGTATTTTTGGCATTATGTTCGATATTTTCTTGTAAATGTAATTCCTCCTATTATCTCAGACACAACACTTAGAATTTAGTTTGATCCTTTTGTATCCATGTTATCATAAACTGACCTCCAGTGTAGAAGTACATGTTGACTTCTGGGGTAGAATGTGTTTGAGGAAGTTGTGAAGGGCTCACTTTGGATCCTTGTGGGCAACATGCTGACATTATTTTTCATATTTTCTTACAAATGTAAATATATAAATGTGTCAGACTGGTCCAGATGAAACACTAGACGATGAACAGGTACCAGTCTGTTAGTAACTTAGTGGTTTGGCAGAATCCTGAACTGCGCCACTGTGATAGTTTGGATTAGATTGGATTCGACTTCATTGTCATTTCACAGAGTGCTAAGGCAGCAAAGCATCTTACCAGAAGTGCAAAGAATGAAATCACATTTAGACAATGGAGAATATGGAAAGTGGAATAACTTTAATAGCAGTATGAGTGTGTTAAGATATACAAATAGTATAAACTGTGCATGCAAGAATGTAAGATACATAAGTTTCCGAGATGTATAAGTAGTGTATATGCAGTAAGGGTGTTTACAGTATGATACAGTATAAGTAGAATAAACAGTATGAGCATGTGAAGTAAGTTAATGTGTTGATGGAGTTCAATTAACTTGGTGTGATGGCAGCACGGCCTGTATGTGCTGTTTGAATGGACTTGTCTGACTTGTGTCCTGCTTGTTTTGCCGTTGCTGCTGCCGTCATTGTGGTTTTTTTGCAAACAAGCCAGTTTCATCTCCGTAGATTACAAAGATTATCCCCATAAAGCATAAAGGCTGAACATGCAGTGCTGGCGGTCAAGATTAGAGTAAGAACTGAAGACTACATTGACAGTCAGTGTGAGAATTCACGGCTCACAAGTACAGAAACTTAAAACTAAATATAAACGTGTGCATCGGTGGGTGTGAGGAATACCGCAGACTGTATAAAATGCTAAAGTGCGTTTAAGGTTTTCTGATGAATCACCTGAACATGACGCACTGTTTGCAAAACAATGCAGCTCGACCCTTTGACCTCAGACAAAAAAAAACACGACAAATACTGCTGAAAGCCAGGAAAGCCTTTATTGTCAGTGCAGTGAGTGAACAGGATACCAGATATCGGGTATTGCTGTTTATTTCCTGGTAAGTGAATGCAGCATGACTGTGCACGCACATCCGACTGAGAAATAAAGAGCATGAACTCATCTGCTGACTTTGGGATGCACTAAACCACGGGGTGGAGGCAAGCGGCTTTGTTCGGGTGTCATCACACGTGTTGTGTAACGTTACTCGATCATACTGTCAAGAGGTCATACACTGTTTCAAAATAAATGTCAAGTTATAAAATTAAAATTAAAACAATGTAAAAAGAAATACTCTTAAAAGCAGTGGAAAACTTTGATGTTCAAAAATGGTAAAATAGAAGTAAATAGCTATAAAATAATTGTATTTTAGCTGATTTAAATACAATAAAACTGTAATTTAACAGTCACACATTTAAAAAGAACAAATTACTCTTTGTAAAAATATAGATTTTGGACTAGACATTATTTACAGTTTTGGCCTGGTTTTTTTGTTTGTTTATTTTTACTAACAGCATAGAAATAAAACTTTTTTCTGAGATTTAATTTGTTATTAACAGTAATATAATAAAACTAAACTGATTTATTTTTTAAAAAATATCAGTATTTAACATGCATTATTTTTCTTTAAAATAATTAGAATTTGCTAATTTAAATAAATTTTATGTTCATCCATTGTAAAAGAACAAAATACCATTTATAAAAAAAAAAAGATTTTTGAAAGAACATTATTTACAGTTTTGGCTTTTTAAAAATGATTTCTTTATTTTTTTTACAGTCAACATTTTTTTGCTGTTATTTTACAAGATATCTGTAATTTAACAAAAAAAGATATCTGTAAAATTATATACATAATTTGTCTTTTAAATAACTGCAAATATATGAAAAAAAGGAATATTTTTGCTGATTTAAATACCTTAAAAGATGTGTAATTTTATCATCAAATGTTGTAGAAGAACAAATTACCTTTTATAAAAATTCAGATTTTTGATGTGAACATTATTTACAGTTTTTGTTTTTTAACAGTTGACATGCATATTAATATTAAATTAAATTATATATTTTTTCTGTGATTTTACTAGTTATTGCTTGTAATTTAACAAAATAGAGAAAATATGTAAAATAGGAGTGAATTCTTCCAAATAGAACATATTTTTTTTACAGTGTATGTGAGTACAGTCCTGCTTCATGTTTGTTTTTCCTCCTCTCTCACTGACAGCTATGACGAGTGTCGGGCCACGGCTGACTGGCTGCTGGCCAACACTCAGGTCCGACCCACTGTGGGAATCGTGTGCGGTTCAGGGCTGGGAGGACTCGCCGAGATACTCAAGGAGCCGCAGGTCTTCAAATACAGCGACATTCCCAACTTCCCTCGGAGCACAGGTATGCATAGCCTGCAGCCGTTTGGAAAATCACAGCAGTTGACGTGTTTGTGCACGTTTGTAGGATTTGATTAAATGCACCGGTTGTCTAACAGTGTGTGTGTGTGTGTGTGTGTTGCAGTGCACGGTCATGCTGGCCGGCTGGTGTTTGGAACACTAAAAGGGAAGCCATGTGTTTGCATGCAGGGCAGATTCCACCTGTACGAGGGTTACCCCGTCCAGAAGGTGAGTAGAGATGAAAACCTGCTCCAGTTGGTAAAGTTTAAAGAGCCCATATCCTGCTTTTTGGAGATTTCAGTTTCCTTCACGGTGTCGTATATCTTTTCTTGTGCATGGAAAAAGCCTGCAAACTGGCAAAGCCCAAAGTCCACAACAAAGAAAACACTGCTAATTACCTGTCTGAAGCCACCAGTCGAGGCTTTTCTTCTGTTACTTATCTACCAGGGATGTTAATTATTTGCGATTAACTGCTATTTTCCAGTAATAATTTAACTGATTTAAAATATATTAACAACAAAGGCAGAAAAAGACAAACATGCACGTCAGAAAATGCATTGTATGTTCGCTGCAACACCTGGTCAGTCAAGTCTACCAGCAGTTCCATGTTGGCAAGCAGAGAGCATTGTGGGAGTTCAGCTAGTAAAGTGCCACCATGACAAAGTCTTCTGTGTTGCTTAATGCCTTCCATCCACATCTCTCAGTCTTTTCGTGAGCTAAAGCGTCCTCGTATAGTGGCACAGAGCACCGGTGGTTGATAATCTACACCACCGGAGCAGCAATTATGTCCACTGAGTTCATTTCGTGTTATTGATCAATCGATAATTGATTGATAAGGCTGTTGTTTATTAGCCTGCCGAGTGGCTAGTTTGGCCCTCAAACAAAGAATTAGCAGCTGCCTCTCAGTTCACCATTATTTTCTCATTAGAGCACAAACAGTACATAACCAACGTTGCCATCCTTCAAAATAAAAGCATGGCTCAAAGCACATTGAGTAAAGGCGTATACATTACATGCATTCAAAACATGGGTTCCACATGACTACATTTATTCTGCACAAAATCAGTTGTCTAATTCAGCTCTGAGATACGACAGCGTTCTTCAAACATGTTTTCTTTCATCATAACCAAACACGAGCAAACTTTGTAAGAGCACCTTGGAGATCAGTTTGAGATTTCCACTGAGCTGTGTCAAATCAGATTATCAAGAAACCAGAAGCAGGAAAGGAGGCGGACATTACTCAAACACTGACTATTAACTGGAATAATCTGTAATCCATAGAACCCACCTTAGAATAGTTGTGTAATTTGTGCATGTAAGCAGCTCAGTGGGTGGATTGCACAGGTTTTGTGGTCTGGTCTAGCTTTAAATGACAAATAACAAACAATGTATAAACACAATGAAGGATTTCTTAATCTCAGTGGCACCAAGTCATGCAGACAGATTTAAATGGTGGGGTTCTGAGATATTTGCCACCAACCCCAGAACAATAGAAGTGAATGAACCTTAGTTTTTGTCGCTAAAAACATTAAAAATTACATTTGAAAAGCTCAACAATAACTTGTCTTTCCACAGATATTGTCCTGGTAACACGGCGTTCATCCACAGATTTGCCTGTGCACAGTTTTCAGTAGGATAGGTTCTTGAAATTTTCATGAAAACACCTATTCTGTTCGAGTTTTGTCGACACACACAGCTGTTAAAAGTTTCAAATGTAAATCTCAGATATTAGAAACGAATTGCACGGCTAGAGGGGATTTATAAAATGTGCAATTTTGAATTTTGGGCACCTTTTAAAAGTTATGTTGAACATCTGCTGGAAGTTTTTTATTAATCTAAGTCGGTTTAGACACAGTCGGCAGAATTAATGTGCTCTTCCTTCCGTGAGCTGAAAACAACCTCAGTCAGGTTATCCGTCATGGAAACTTCCATGTGTCTGATCTGTTGTTATATCAGCATATTGTTAGTTGACACACAGAATAAGAAAAAGACATGTTGCTGCCAAAAGCACTTGCAAAGAACACATATTTTGCGGTTTTATCTCCTAATACTAAAAGGGCTCATTCATTATATTATTAAATCTTAACATTGTGTGTGTTTTACATTCACCCGTGCGTTCCAGATCACGCTGCCCATGCGTGTCTTCAAGCTGATGGGCGTGGAGACGATGATCCTGACCAACGCAGCCGGAGGCCTCAACCAGGACTACAAAGTCGGGGACGTCATGATCATCAAGGACCACATCAACATGCCGGGATTCGCTGCAGTCAACCCGCTGGCTGGACCCAACGATGCCAGGTAGGTGGACGAAAGAGAGCAGAGTTTTAGTTTAGTTCTTACCCCCAGTATGTGACTATAATTACCACCCGTCCTAATATGTGGTGAGGGGATCAGTCTCAAGGGCAACAACTGAGCCTCAAAAGGAGAATTCTTCTTTCCGACTGTAAGATCTGTCATTAATGCAGCTTTCTTTAATCCCTTATTTAGTCACAACACCCACGCTACAGTCATTAGCACGTCCTCAGTACATGTCTCACTCCGGTGCTCCATGGCAACACTTTAATTTGCTCTCAAAATAAGCATCAGCGACGGTTAAATGTAGGGCAGAGACCACAGGTGAAAGTCACTTGCTCAAGTTTAACCAGGAAGCAAAGTAATCCTGTGACGAGGTCATTTTGTAAATATTATTCGTAAGCGCTGGTGCCATTCTCACTGCTCAAATGACTCAGCTGCTTCCAAGTTTCCTCCTCTGCCTTATTTCTTCCAGTAATTTATGTGCATTTTTTGCAGTCTCCTGCACAAAACTGCCTTTCTTCAGCCTTGGAGCAACAATAAGGATCTGATGTCGGTGTCAACAAACTCGCCTTTTGTTTCCGACGGCTGCGGGCTTTACATGACACTTGAGAACTGCTCGCCTCAGAGTGGAGCTTTGAGTCATTTCAGAGTTTAGCAGCAGAAAACTCAGTGTTTTCTTCCTCCCATTAGGTGCAGAGTGACTTGATGAACTATTTATTTTCCCAAACTAATGCTCTTCTCATGTATTGCCAGTCATCCTGCATCAAAGTCATGTGTCTAATAGACTATCTGACACTACGCTGCAGCACTGACAGCAGCATGAAGCACCACAACCGGTGATAAATGAGGTTTTTCACGTCTCACTGCCACATTACCAGACCTCAGTCTTGCAGCTTTAGTGTTCTATGAGTCATTTCAGTATTAGGCAGGAGCTGTGCAGATTCTTTCCGTTGGAACTTGACTCAAAACCCTCCTCCAACCCGGCCGCCAGGAAAGCTCACTGAGTTAGGGCGTTGCCATGCTCTAACTCAGCGCTAGCAGCATGTCTCTCTCTCCTCTCTCTACCCTCTTTCACTCTGTCTCTCCTCATCATTAAAAAATGCACCCCCCCCCCACAAAAAAAAAAATAAAAAAAAAAAAAAAATTCTCCTCCAACCCATCAGGTTCGGTGTCCGCTTCCCCTGCATGTCCGACGCCTACGACCGCAAGCTCCGGCAGCTGGCGCACGACGTGGCATCAGAGCTGGGCTTCAGCGACTTCGTGCAGGAGGGAGTTTACTGCGTGATCGGAGGCCCCTCCTTCGAAACCATCGCCGAGTGTCGCATGCTGCACCGGATGGGCGCTGATGCTCTCGGTGAGTGTTTGAATAAAACCCTTCGTCACATACAGGTGCAACAAATTAGGAAAAGTTCAGATTTGTTTATAATTTAATTCAAAAAAAGGTAAACTTTCATGTGTTCTATTTTTCTTACACATAAAGAGAAACATCAAGCTTTTTTTGTTTTTAAGACTGCATTAATTCAGAAATTTATGGTGAAGGATCCCCAACCAAGTATTTAATGCATAAATTAACATGCTTTTGAGAAGTTTATATATTGTAAATCCTTTTTTTTGTATTGATCTTAGTAAATATTCTAATAATTTGAGATAATAATGTCTGATTTTAAAGAGCTATGGGCCATAATCATCCACATTTAACAGGAAAAGGCTTAAAGTATTGCCATTTCCATGCATTGAAATAGAAAATTTGAAAGCATATCTTGTTGAATTAAATTATTTTTTTTATTTTTTATTTTTTTGCTGCAGCTGTACATGCACACATGTATTTCACAGGCCTCTCCCTAACTGTCAGAACTACTTATATAACACACGGACAGCTTTTTCTTTGAAAAGATAAGGATTAGAGAACAATGCCAAACATTCAGGTTAACACTCAAAGTGTACAGTCATCCTGCAGACCGACACACTGATGGAAGGGAGTCACAAGATGACTAATGAGGAAAAGCTTTCGAACACCGTGGACTTACCCTGTTACCTGCATTAAATTATAAAGATATGCATGGCAAACTTTGTACAAATAGGAAGGGAATCTTTTTATGCTTACAGAATTTGAAAAGGTCAGTTGATCATCTCAGAATGACACAGAATGTGACTCATATGACAGAAAATGACCTCAAAGAGACACAGAGTTGTCACGAGAGATGCGAAAGGACCAAAATGTGACATAAAATGACAGAAATGGTAATGAATAAATACAAAATGACAAAAAAGCGACACAAAATCAGACCCACAATGGCCTCGAGAGATGCAAAAACACCAAAATGTGATCCAAACTGACTAAAATGTGAAATGAAGCCACTAACATGTGGCACATAAACAAAATGTGAAACGAAACGACCACGAAGAGAGAAAATGGCAACGAATAAGTACAAAACTAGACGTAGGCTGAGACGCGTACGACCAAAATGAGACACAGAATGGCTACGAAGCATGCAAAAGGACCCAAATATGAAACTAAATTATCCAAAGGTGACATAAAATGATTAAAGTGTGACACATGGCAACCAAAATGTGAAACAAAACAACGACAAAGAGACGAAACTGCAGCAAATAAATACAAAACGACTATAAAAGTTACACAGAATGAGATAAAATGATCTAAACGTGACATAAAATGACCAAAATGGGATGCAAAATGTGAGAGAAATGGTGGTGACCGAATGCTTGTGTGTTTATCTCATTGGTAATGTAAAGATGCTAGGAAAATCTATGTAAACACACTATAACATTACCTACAACAGACGAATACACCTTCAGATATTAAGGGGATCTCGGTATAAACAATATCTAAAACAATCTGATGACAGGTGGTGAATGTATATTTACCAACCCTAATTTATTGACCTGACTTTCCCCAGCAGCTGTATTTCTTGCTAACATGTGAACACAGCGCTATGATATCTCACCTTTCCTGTGTCTTCTACGCAGGCATGAGTACGGTACATGAGGTGATCGTCGCCCGCCACGCCGGGATGCGCTGCTTCGCCATGTCCCTGATCTCCAACCAGGCGGTGATGGACTACGACAGCGAGGAGAAGGCCAACCACGAGGAAGTCCTGGAGACGGGCCGGCAGAGGGCCGAGCAGCTGGAGAAGCTGGTGTCCACCATGGTGGCCCGGCTGGATCACAACAGCAACAACAACTCCTTCTGAAGACGCTGCCGATTCCTTCTGACGTAGCTGATCCTGGGTCACCTGTCCTGCTTTATCTCTGCAGGAGGATTTTTAACGTGCTTGTTAGAACGCTAAAAAAACGTGTAGAGTTTTAAACCACCAGACTCCTACTTGATGAACTAGTTTTCTTTTTTTAGCAAAAACGTTTAAAATGCCCTCCAGACTGTTACTTTAAGTCTTACGCTTCTGGAAATTGGTCCACTCTTCTATACGTTCCTCTATCAGCTCCATTTACATTTTATTGAGTTGTACAGATAAATAATGCCGTTTTAAAGCAGGTGTTCTGTACCGTGTCCAACTGACTTGTGTTTCAGTGAAATGGCTTCGTGTTGTAATTTCTAAGTTAAATTATCTGAATATTTATTGATTTTTTTTCTCTCGCATTCCCTTGATTTCCATTAATGACCAACATGAATGCAGTTTTACCAAGAAGGACCAAACTCACCGCTCACTCCTTCATGAAATAACGACTAAGTTGGAAATAATTTGTTGTAGTGTTGAAGGATGTTAAAATATTCTGACAAATATTTATACTAAATTTATTTAAGTAGTGTCTTTATTTGTCTTTTTTGATAATATATTTAGTGTTTGATGGATTATGTTAAAGAAAGGGACGATGTGACCAAACGTGTAGATATCACTGTTAACCAACAGACTGGGTTGTCTGTGCTTTTAGAGGTACTATACTAAAAACTGTACAAACCATGAATCAACTTTTATAATAAATGTCTCAAATTGAAAGCAAAGTGTTATTCGTGGGCTTTATTTCAAACTAAAAGACTGAATCTGTGGTTCGTTCATTTGTGGGATTGTGTGACATCTTGCCCAACACTTGGCTTTCAGTCCAAACAGCCACAACATTAAAACCACCTGCCAGGTATCATGTAGGACCCCAATGTACCACTAAAACCATAGACATATATATGTAGACGCCGCATTGACTGTGGAGGGACGTGCCTAAAGCTCCGCCATCTTGGTACAGGGCTAGCAGAGGGGGGAGTGAATGTAAGTCTATGGAGGTAAGAGGTTCTCCACAATCTTAAAATAGAATTATTCACTGAATTTTCGACCGATTTCCAAACGGTTTGGTTTGTTAAAAACGTCACACATATAGCTTTGACACAGGATGCTTTTGTTCTATTTATGTCTGCCTGTCCGTCCTCCATGTCTGACGTTTGTAACAAACAATATATGTTGACAACTGATCGATTTATGATCACTTTTATAGTGCAGACATGTCGTTCCTCCATAGACGTAATGCACTATAGGGGTGAGTGGCACTGTACCAAGATGGCCGCCGCGTAGGCACGTTGGCTTCAATCGGTAGCAGCAGTCAACGCGGCGTCTACGTATATATATGTCTATGACTAAAACACCTCTGACCTGTTGGGGCATGAACACAGGATCTCTGGAGGTGTCCTATGGTGGGACGTTGGAAGAGGATTTTGGGTTGCATGGTGGAACCTCCAAGGATCAGGCTTGTCCCGTCAACTACCATGGATGCTCAGTAAGATAAGGATCTGGAAAGTTTGGAGGCCAAGTCAATGCCTTGGGGTTGACCTGGTGTTCCTGAGGAGTTTTTACAGTGTGATGGGGCACATTATCCTTCTGGCTATCGTGGTATGTGTCTGCAACAATGCTCTCAAAGTAACATCTACATGAATGTAAGGGAGGATCCAAGGTTTTCCCAGCAGAAGGTTGCATTCTAACAAGGAAATCTGTGTTATCCACTTGGCCTGTCAGTGGTTTTAATGTTGTAGCCGATTGTCTGTAAATCAGTCTTGACGTACACGGGTTCTAAATTTAAAGTTGTGTCATTTTGTTTTTCATGTGCAAACATTATTATCTTCTACTGCTCAACTTAGTAGCTTCCATTCAAAACTATCATAGAAGCCAAGGTCAAACTGGGCAAAGTAGGCAATCGTACACAGAGCCTGAGGAATAATTGTTCATTTTGATTTTGTTATTTTGTTAATTGCGCATTTGCTTGGTAATTTGTGTCACTAAAGCAAATATAAATTAATGGGACATTAATGACCCTATCTGGTGAAATTAAAGTTCCTTAACTTGTTATCATGTCAATAAACATATGTCAACACGGTAACATCTGGTCATATATTAAAGGGTGTTCTTTATACACCAATCAGTCACAACATCATGACCACTGACAGGTGGAGTGAATAACATTGATCATATTGGTACTATGTGGAGTTCTGGTGGAACATCTTGGATTTTGGCATCCCTGACACCCAAATAAACACTGTCCCACAACAAACACACTCCCTCATGTAAATGGAAATCCCAAATGTCACTGCAGGAAAATGCACCCCACCACATGGAAACAACATCAACCAATCAGGAACATGTTGAAGAACATGACAATGGTCCAACATGTTGATTTGACCTCCAAACTTCCTACACCCCATTGTGATCAAGCATCAACAGGATGCAGTGAAACAAGTTTGATTGACAGAGGCTCCACTGCACAAGCCAGAGTACCCAAAGGATCCAGTGGTAACGTCCTGGTTCCAGACCCCATAGGACACCCTGAGAGGTCCTCTTGTCCATGTCCAATGGTTCAGAGCATTTTTGAGCACATAAGGGGGACCAACACAATATTAGGCAGGTGGTCATAAAGTTATGCCTGATCAGTGTATGTTGAATCATTCATGAGTACCAGCGACAGTCTTAAAGACACAGATTCACACCAACAGGGTTTCAAAGTGACATTTTATACACACCTAATCATTTGAGGCCCTGTTCATTTTCATTATGTTTGGTTAATGTTTGGCTATTTATCTACAAGAAAGAAAACAATACACTAACACACAAATCTAGACGAACAAACCAAATCTAGGAGGATACTCAAAGATTCCACCCTCAACTGAAACCAAAGCCCTATGTCACAATTTTTATTACATAAGTGATGGGGATTTGCACCAAAAATAAGTGGGTTCTTTCTCTGGCCATGCTCCACTTCTTCACAAAGTTCCATTAAATCCTGCTGGGTGGTTTTTGCTTAATCCTGCTGAGAGGTATACAAACAGCACTGAAACCATACCGCTGCCAAGGCAAGAACCAAAAATGCAAATTGTATCACCAACATGTATTTTCCCTAAAGTGTCAAAGTGGCCATTAAAGCACAAGCTGCTGAATTTCCCAGGGTAAAAATGTCAACAAAAAACATAAACCTAGATAGTTCAAACAGTTCCCCGTCTGAGAAAAAACCTTATCAGCCATGTTTATCCTTCTTTCTTGCTACCGTCTACTCTCCCGTGGATGCTCCAGTCTCCACACTGCCTGTTCCCACTTTCTCACCCAAAATATATCCACTGCCACTTGTCCTCTTCCTCCTCCTACTGCAGGGGGGGAGAAAAAAAACATTTTCCATGACGCTCAGGCACCGCTGTTTATGGCCATACAAGGTCATGAGAATTTTATGAGCTGTCTGTTTGCCTACGGGAGGAGGAGGAGGTCCAGGTGTCTGCACAAAATTTACTGATATACTGCAGCGTACGGACACGAAGCAAGGCCACAGCTGTACACACTGTTGGGACACGCTGGCATAACATCAATATGTTCATCCACTGCTTCTGCAGGTTAGATTTATGACCAGAGTCACCCATGTGTCTCTATAACCCCTGAATGTACAGTATGTCCTGCATTTGAAAACTGGTAAAATCATAACAGCAAACTCACCAACTGTAAGACAGATTCTGCTCAGAAACTGGGAACACTTTCATCTGATGATTGCACTGCTGAACTCAGGAAAGATGCTGCACATTAAAAAATGTCGTACAGGATGGATTAAAAAAAGCACAAACATGCATCAGTGGGGCAGGTAGTTGGATCTGGTACAAGGCCATTCTGATCACTGCCTTCTGAATTATACTGTGCGAATGGAAAACTTTTTTAAATAATAGAAAAAGCAGCATTTATTTAGTTTTTATGAGGAAAATCACCAACTCCAAGAGCTTAACTTCTTCCTCAGTTACCTGTAACTGCATGTGTGCAGCAAAGCTAAGCAAACATAAAAGCTACTCCCCAGTACTGTAAAATATGACGGTTGCTGCTTCAATTGAATTTACAATGTGGAGAGATTATAACTATTAAAAAAAGAAGCGTGACTAGGAAAAGGCAAAGGAAGCACTGACAACCAGGACACAATGTTCCAGAGCAGTGTTTATACTGTACTTTACAACCTGCACAACCCTGCAACACCAAAGCAAGCCAAGCCAAAATTGCAGCATTTAGCCATGCACAAGGGAAAATGTATTTTGAATGTGGTCCAGAACCACAAAAACACCAAAAACAAGACCTTTCATTTCAGAAATGCATTTATCCCTATGCTCTGGAAACCTGGACAAAAGCTCTAGTGTCCTTGCTAACAAGCCTTTCTAGCAATTTAATGAGGTTGTACTTTGGCACGGCAATGTTTTGATCTGCTTTCTCAGGTCATCGTGCTGACAGGTTGATGTCTAGCAGTTATAATGTTTACCCTGGTAATCATCTCAGTTTTGCATGTTAGCAAGCCAACATCTGCTATTTGGGCACAAAACCCAAAGTACACCTAACCGACGCTGATGGAATACGTGACTTAGGCATTAACTCGCAGATATTTGGAGACAAAACAAAGTTGGTGTGCACTTAAATACTGACTTTACAATGGCAATCTCGCATATCCAGACCATTCTGCAGCACAGAATGGTCTGACTGTACTTCTTTTACAGGTTAAAAATGCTCTAGCTTGAATGTATTTATTTAAACCAATCAAAATCAGACTGGGCAGAGCTAAGCCCAGGATGCAGCAACAGTGTCCCCTAAAAATAGTGACGGGGGAATTTTTCTGGTGGAACATTTGCAAGCATGGTGACGAGCAGTGTCAATAAAATACCAAGAAAAAAAAAATCGCAGGGTCCAAATATTCAGCAAAGCTCTAAATATTCAGTGTGGTAGGTTGCTATCCTGGACGTTGTTGGTGTTGTGAAAAGGATTTTGAGAAGAGGAGAAAGCCTGCTGACATGAGTGGAAACCCGCATCCTCCATCCGGTGAGTCAAACTATTTGTTGAAACCAATCACAATAATATTGGGCGGATTAAGCACCGAACACAGTGTTACCCTGAAAACGATGACAGGCAAGCAGTGTCATTAAAATGGCTAATTTGCCAATAAAACACAGTAGTCAGTCCAAATCCTCTCCAAAACTTTACATTTTCAGTGCGGTAGCTTGCTAGCCTGGATATTGTTGGTGTTGTTTCCTGTAGAGAAGGGGATTTTCAAACAATAACACGTGGATTGCAGAAGGGGAGGAAAAGGCCGCATGAAATACGTGACTAATGGCAGGCTCGTATCTGCAGTCTACATCCGGTGAGTCAGACTGTTGCAAGATCAAAAGATAGTGCATTAACAAAGCTATTTCAACTCCGAGTAAGACATGGATGTGAAATTTCAGGGTGAATCAGTTCCTGAAATATTTCACTCAAAGCCTCAAATGTCAAGTAAATGGTGGTGGAGAGGGGGGAAATCTCTGCTTCGCATGGTGCGGCTGACAGTCCAACAGAAACCAGCGAGTAAAAAAAAAAGAAAAGCATCAAATACTGAGCGGAAGGCAGCAAATAGAATAATGAAAGGTGGGAATGACGTGTAAAGCCGTATCAGAAGCTGCTGTCGCGGCAACAGTGCTCTGCTGAGAGCTGTGTTTATGGGACAGGCTGTCAAACCGCTAAAATTCACAGTCAGGTGGTTGCTATTATATCTTGCAATAAACAGGAACTTCAAAGTGCGAACCTCCTGTTCCTGTACAGGCAGCAGCACAGTTCCCTTTTTGCTCTGTAATGGTTTAAATGATGAGTTAGACTGCCCTCTGGTGACATTTCACCTACCAGAGTGACTACAGTGGTGGTGAGACAGTAGATTTAGAGTAAATTAATCACCAACAGTTCTGCTAATCGATCAACAGTAATTTCTCAAAGGAAACATCCCATATTCATAAGATCTCTTTGCCAACTGGAGCTGGTTTAACAAGCGGCTGCTCATCTTTTTACAGGAAAAACAAACTGTGATCACATAACTCCAGTTTTAGTCTCCTTCCACTGGGTTGCTTTTTGCTTCACAATTGATTTTAAGCTTTTCTTGTTCGCTTTTAGTGGCTTTAAATCAGTTGGGGTCACCTTATTTAGCTCCCATCCTAATACCTTGTTTAGAAGTCGACCAACCAGAAGCTCCTGGATGTTGTGAAAACTAAGCACAACAGAAAAAGCCAATAAAGCCTTTGCAGTTGCGGCTCCTAACCTTTAGAACAGTTTACCTTTCCATGTAAGCACTGCTCAGACTTTAAAAACTTGTAAAGCCACTGCTAATGACCCGTCTTTTCTCATCACCAGAGTTTGACACCCTCACTTCAATCTTACTCACATTTGTCTTTAGGTCATTGCAGTTGACGGCCTGCTGTGTTAATCGTCCAACACTGTGTTTCAATTCTTGTTCATTTTAAATATGCTTTAGAAAAAAATGACTTTGAGGTCTTAAAGCAGAATTTGCTTCCTCTGTTTTATGTAATGCGTACTACTGTGGTAGTTGTGTGAAAACTCCCTAAGTTGTGCCTATTTTCTGAAATTTTTGAGACAAAAAAATATAAAATTAGCAGGTTAATCTCAAATCTGTTGTAGCCCTAATTTAAGGCACAAATGTCGTACATATTTTTGATTAATGTAATGAAAACAGTAAATATAACCAAGTCATCACCCTGACAAGTAGTTAAAGGAACATAAAGTGTGTAGTTGACCAATTCTGATGTCCAACATTTGAAAGATTTCAAACTGAAGTGGAATACAAAAGTTCTGCATTGAAGGATTGAAGTAAATATAAAGGAGTAACGTCTTGCATGTAAGAATTATAACAGTGAAAATCTCAGCTGCTGATTTTGACAGTCTTTTTAATATAAAGCATAACAAAGAGGAGAGAACTTCGGGGCGAATTTTCATGGAAAATGTAACACAGAGCAAAAGTCAGGCAGGTTTTTCTTTTACCAATGTTGACATTAAAACATGAACCTGAGAGGTGCGTTAACGGATTCGAGTGGAAAACCCACTTGTCAATGGAGTATGTGATTCTAATCCAATGCACTCATAGTCCACTGGCTGTCCACTTCGTTTGTGCTGAAAAAAATCTGGTGTTCATGCGCAGCCCTGACTGAATACGCTAACTAGCTAAATATCCTTAATCTTTCTCCAGAATCGCAGACTTCAGGGGAAGAGTGGATGGGGCAATGAGCATCTTGTGCTTCTTAAGTTTCAGTACTGAGATGAAGTAAGGCTTATTTCTACATGACAAGCTAAAAAAACAAAGAGTCTGAGTGAGGATCTGTATGTACGCAGGTAAGCGTAAGAGGAAAGGCTGCAGGTTTTGTTTGATGACTCCACATTTTAGACCTTGTTTTTTTGGATTTCTAGCTTCGGAAGTATTTCACAAATACTGTCTTGTGTGAATGAGGGTGCAATTCGGTTTCACATTTTGATCATTTTAAGACATGAATTTTTTTTTAAAAAAAAGAAAGAGCAAACATCTTAAAATCCATCCAGATGGATTTGCATAGTAAAATATGCATTAATATACAAAGTCTGTCAGCAATACCGCAAAGTTAAAAATCACAACCCAAAAAACAAACAAAAAAGCTGCCATTCAGTGGCTTTCTGATTTGGTTTCAAAATGTCATTTGTGTCCTTTCTTTCTCCTGAGCCTCACACATCTCCTCCCCAGCTGTATGAGTGAATGATTCTATGCCGTTTCAAATGGTGCATCAGGATAAAGGTTTTCCCACACTGCGAGCAGCTGTAGGGTCTTTCCCCACTGTGTGTGCGCTGGTGGACCCTCAGGCTGCTCTGCTGCGTGAACCTTTTCCCGCACTGTCCGCAACCGTACGGCTTCTCTCCCGTGTGTGTCCGGTGGTGGATGCTCAGGTGGGACGAGCACTGGAAGCTCTTGCCGCACACCGTGCACCAGAACGCTCGCTTTCTCTTGTGGCTCTGCTGGTGCAGCTTGAACTGGTGCAGGCGGTTGAAGGTCTTCCCGCACTGAGAGCAAGCGTAGCCCCGGGCCACACCAGAGAGAGGCTTGTGGGGGTGGAAGCTGCTCGGTGTGAAAGCGTTGTGCGAGTGAGTTACAGCTGCTCTATCTCCGGTGGCAGCCTCCCTCTCTGAGTCTTCGTCTGGCTGCCTCAGATGGGCGGCATGCGAGGCGTTTCTCTGCGGGTAAATTTGTTCCTTCTGCTTGTCTTGCTGCGACAGTGCAGCCTGAGGTCGGGGCTGAAAACCGGACGACTGCGGAGCTTCACTGTTGTAGACCCCATTGCACAGCCTCTGAGATGACAACTGCTGGACACTAGTCGGCTTGTTAGAAACCACGCTAGCATCTGAATGGTCTGGGAATGTGTTGGAATACTCCTCAACCACACTCGAGAAGTCCGGAAAACCGGCCTCAATGTCATTACCTTCAATTATGGATGACCAGAGCTGGTTCTCTCTTTCATCCATGGAAAAGTCGGCAGTGAGCTGAGTCTGCTTCCCCACATTGTGCTGGCATCCATCCTGTCTGAAGGCCAATCGGTCCTCCTCCTTCTCGGTCTTGACGGTGAACTGAAGGCCACTGATGTCTACTGCATGCGGACCAGAGTTGTACGAGTCGCTGAACTCTGAAGGCTTCTGTCTGGCGACCTCTGAACGGGCTAACTGGTGGTCGTCTTCAAACCGCTGGTTCCCTGGAGCGTTAGCGGCACTGGGGTACTGTACAGCAGAGCCTGCAAGTGACAAGTGTTGGGAGACTTCAGGGGGGAAGAATAAGTTGATTTCAATTATTTTTTTTTTTTAACATTTTGTGCAAGAAGATGGTGGTTTAATTTTTGCACAAAATCTTGAAATTATGTGCAAGAACTTTTTTGGACAAATGTAGATAATTCTTATATAGATCATTCTTATATCATTCTTGCACAAAACCCAGCTCTGACAGGTGTTGGAAGACGTCAGGAGGGTATATGAGGTAGATTTCCATCAGGAAGCAACAATTTTGGGCAATTAATTCTTGCTCAAATCTTGTGATTTTGTGCAAGAACTATCCATCCATCCATCCATCCATCCATCCATTATCTATACACCACTTAATCCTCTGTAGGGTTGTTAGGGGGCTTGAGTCTATCCCAGCCGACTCAGGTGAAGGCAGGGGACACCCTGAACAGGTCACCAGCCTATCACAGGGCTACACATAGAGACAGACAACCAAGCACACTCTCATTCACACCTATGGACAATTTAGAATCATCAGTTAACCTCAGCTTGTTTTTGGATTGTGGGAGGAAGCCGGAGTACCTGGTGAAAACCCACGCTGCACAGGGAGAACATGCAAACTCCACACAGAAAGATCCCAGACGTCCTAACCGGGACGCGAACCGGGGATCTTCTAGCTGTGAGGTGACGATGCTAACCACCGAACCACCGTGCAGCCCCGTGCAAGAACTAAATCCCCAAACTCTTGCACAAATGTAGATAACTCTTACAATATACCTAGTTCTTTAACTCACCAATGGCTCCTGCAGAATCACTGATCCAAAGCGCCTCATCTGGACTCTCCTCTTTAATTGTGAAGGAAACTGTGCCATCTTCAATCTCAGGAAACTAGAGAAAGAGAAGACGGATTCATTGGATTTCTTCTGGTCACTTGGGGGAAACACAACAAGCTCTAAACAACTCTGACATATTATTACCATATGATGCAGATTTAGAGGAGGGGTCAGCAAACAGTTTCCTATTTGTGCATTCAGCAGACGCACAACAGCTTTGCTACCTGGTGAAATAAGTCCAATATTGACCCCGTTTGCTCTCCAACAACTCCCAAAGATAAAGCTGGTTAAACACAGTCAGTTTATCTGTCAGCTGTGTGGTTCCGGCCAAGCAGTCGAGCTTTCAGCTGCCTGCTGCTACTAAAAACAACACCGACCAAAGCGGAAACACAAAACCTGTTCGCTGGAAGGCACAAATGCTATTCACAGAGTTGAGGTGACATTTCCCTGTAGATTTGTCATTTGTCACACAAACAACAGACACAGTTTGTGTTTTTTAAATCCAATGTAAAAAAAAAAAAAAACCCATTAACTAATGAAGCATGTTTTATTAAAAGCAATGTTACAGCTGAACAGTTTGGGGATAATAACACATTTTTTCAGACAGATGTTGGGATTTCAATTTGATTTGCAATATAATTTTCAAAGTCAAGCTTCAGTTCAATATTTAAAAGATGTTGAACAAATGATGGAGCATTTAAACATGAAATATCGTGAAATATATTTACTCTTTAATGTAATGCAAGGATGAGAACTTATGACATGAACTGCTTTTGTCATGTATTCACGAACACAGAACAACTGAACGTGGAACAACCACCGCTAAAGCTGCGAATGTGTTGAGTTTATTTATATAAAGTAACAATAATACCTTTTCTTGTCCAACATTGTTTCTGGCTAAGCAGAGACCATTTTTCTGCATCACAAATGTAACGTTTTTGGGGGTTTTAAGTGTTTGTTGCACGTCCAACTGATGAGCGACACTAGAGGCGGCATGAATTTGCAAAACCGCTGGCATGACTTCAGTCTGAAAGCTGGGTCAGACGTGTAGCATAGCGTACGTCCTAAATTAGAGCTTTTTTAAAATTAAAGCGGCTAACAACCCACTTGTGGCTCTACAACTGCACAAGCCACAAAATCCAAAAAAAGACCTTATAATAAATAGTTCAAACTGTCCAGATACAAATGTTTTAATTCCAGATCAGATAAGAACAGCTTGAACTGATCAGAAATATTACAAAACTAATACACACAAGAAAGCATCACACCGTACCGAGTCCTAAATTAGAGCTTTTTTCAAGTTATGAATTTTTGTTTTTGGATTAAGCATTCAGCCCTATTCAGTCCCTCCAGGAATTCACGATGTTGCGATCGCAACAATTAACGCAAATTCAACCAATCTCCGTGAATTCTGCGCGACCTTGCAATTTTGTCCCGCCTCCCGTGAGTTCCACCAATCACAGCAGTCCCCAGTAATGCACGTACGTCACCAAATTCACTTCCTTGTTTATGGTTTGAAGATACAGATACGTATGCAACAAAAGCAAAACAATTCCTTGATGTTCCTCACCAAAGCGGAGGTAAACTGTTTTGCATCCCGTGGAATATTGAGGTGGAACACAAACGAAATTAATCGATTGACAAACATTTTTCTACCGTAAACATATCAGGAGAATGGGTGAAACCAGCGGACCACAGACCAGACAAATCACAGTGATTAAGCTGTTGCATCCAGATCTGAAAGAATGAAGGTCAGTTAGATTAATTAACTGACGTGACGAGCTGTGAGCGTGTGTTTTTGAACACGTGTGTGCCAGGATGTGAAATTAACTTTTTAAACTTTTACAATTTTTAATGAATTATACAAAACAAAGAAAAAAATGCAACTTTTTGACAATTCTTTACTGTCTCCCGCAATTTTATCGCAACAAATACACTTAAAACATTGCAACTTTTATCACAATTTTTTAGAAAAGCTCCCGCGAATTCAGGCATTTTAGGAGCAACAATCTTGAAAAACGCCCGCAAAATCCTGGAGGGGCTGCCTATTCAATCACTGCTAGTCAGTTTACTTTTTAGGTTCACTAATTGGAGTGAAAATGTGTTGCTGGGCCGTTATTACCCCATTCACCATGGTTCTTTTGGCTGCTCTGTTTCCATCTCTTCCTCCTCCACCTGTCTTTTCTCATCACATCATGAACCTCCACTTTGGTTTCCCTGCTTTGTTCTCAATTGGCAGCTCCGTCTTCTGCATCCTCTCCCATTAAATCCACCTTAAGTCCTCCGCTAACCAACTCAAGTCTCGCTTTTCTTACTTGCGTCCGACCAGAACCAACCCCGTCCATCCTCCTCACTCCCAGAGCAAATCGCAGCATCTCTAACTCATCCACCTCCAGCTTCACAGCCTTTCTGTCACCTTGTACCTTCGCATATCACTCCTGACAGTGTTTTCCACAACCTCTGTTGGTTTAAAACTCATCCATCTTCACCATTCGTCTGTCCTCCTTCCCATTGTGTTGAAATATTAGGACAAGACTGAACTTTATCAATCCCAGCGGATATTCTTGTGCCAGATACTGCTTAAAAAATACACAACATGAGAATAAAGGCAGTGCCTAATAGAAAACTAAGTAAATAAGCTGAACTAAGACTAGGAAAGAAAAGCAGGAAGTAAAACAAGCAATGATTCTGAAGTAGTATAGCAGTAATACACATGATAATCAAATATTGCACCTGATTACTTCAAAATTATGGTGTTTTGCCATCTTTAACTGCATTATAATTACAAAAAAAGCCTCTAATTCTGCACCAGAAATTGAAATAGTGCACATTAAATTAAAATAACACAGTATTATCATTTATAAATTGAATTATACATGCAGAAATCACCGGCTTTAGATTGTATAAATGACACAGACCTTAATATCTCCTGCTGTGGGATGTGAACAGTTGTTTCCTTCATCAGGTCCTCGGTCCATGTAGTTCTCTGGAGGCGGAAAATGAACATTTAAAAGGGAAATCAGGCGTTATTTTAAAACAGGAAACAGCAGTAAAGGTGGATGTGACATGAGCGGTATTCCTACAGTGCTAGACTACACTCCTGCTGTCGTATGAGCCGCCTGGGCGTCTTGTTTTTGCCACTTCCACATGAAGAAGATGCATGAATGGGTTTAATCTCACCGAATCCCCGCTGCAGCTGGTGGTTCTTGTTCTCCAGCAGCAGCAGCTTCCTCTTCAGCATCTCGTTCTCGCTCTGCTTTCGGGAGATCTCCAGATGCAGAAACGCACATTTGTCATCGACTAGTTTGGAGATCTCTGCCACTGCTGCCTTCACCAGAACCTCCATTATTGAGGATAACTGTGTTTGGAAGGGGATGCACGTCGCCATGTTCGTCCGCGCAAAGTAAACACGAGAGGGAAGCGTAAATAGAAGCTGCTCCCGCGCAGAAGGTTTCTTTAAAAAAACAGGAAAAAAACGACGCAGTAGAATTTTTACATCCCTGTGTGTTTCTAGCAGCTAACTGCTGCTGCTGCTCCTTTCTTCCGTGTGGCGAAGACTTTTACCGTAAGTACAGGAAGAGACGCGCAGCGACATTACAGCTAAAGTCTGACATGATGGTCTGCACCTTTATTTAATCATCACTTAAAGGTGTTTAAAGGAATATTATCAGTAACCTACCTCAATTTTCAGTCAGGAATCTGCACTAAATAAATTAACATATGAAAGAGGTCGAAATTTTGTGTAAATTAAGTTTCATTAATTCAAAATTGACAAACATGTTTATTAAATTGCGGGTCACAAGTTATAATTTCAGAAGACCATAATTATCTTTTTTCTAATAACTAGTCCAATTAAGTCACTTTAAGTGATTCATATATAGCACACAGTCGTCAAAAATATAACTAACAAGTTTAAATATTAATGTTGGGACCCTGCAATATTGATAATTACGTAAATAAGGACACGTAATTTAAATATTACTGTAAAGACGCCACGATAATATTTAAAATACCACTTTGTGTAAATTCAGTACAACAGTTAAGCTCTCACAATATTATATAAAATACAAATTTTGTGTAAATTAAGTTTCATTCATTCAAAATCTACAAACACGCTCATTAAATTGTGGGTTGAAAACACTAATTTCTTGCAAATTATAATTTCAGAAGATCCTAATATTCTTTTTTTCTAATTACGAGTCCAATTAAGTCACTTCAAGTTATTTATATAGCACACCAGCGTCAAAAAAATATAATTAACAAGCTTAAATATTAATGTTAGGATCCTGCAATATTAATAAATATGTAAATAAGGATTTTAAATATCACAGTAAAGACTCCACAGTGACATTTAAAATACTAATTAGAATAAATTATATATTACAGTCAAGGCCCCACAATATTACATAAAATACAAATTTTGTGTAAATTAGAATTGAGTGGGTGTGTTATAGACCAAAACAAATGGTGGTTTAAAAACACTAATTTCTTACAAAATACAATTTTAGAAGCATGTCTAATTTTCTTTGTATTTATTAGTGAAGGACACAGTTATTCATTTAGCATATTGGCATTAAAGCTGTAACTAAAAAGTTTAAATATTTAATGTTAAGAGCCTACAATATTAATTCCATCCATCCATCCATCCATCCATCCATCCATCCATCCATCCACTATCTTCCACTTATCCGGGGCCGGGTCGTGGGGCAGCAGTCTAAGCAAAGAGGCCCAGACTTCCCTCACCCCAGACACCTCCTCCAGTTCTTCCGGTGGGACCCTGAGGCGTTCCCAGGCCAGCCGAGAGACATAGTCCCTCCAGCATGTCCTAGGTCTACCCCGAGGCCTCCTCCCCAGGGAGACGTCCCAAAGGCATCCGGAACAGATGTCCAAGCCACCTCATCTGACCCCTCTCAATGTGGAGAAGTAGCGGCTCTACTCCGAGCTCCTCCCTGGTGACCGAGCTCCTCACCCGATCTCTAAGGGTGCGCCCAGCCACCCTACAGCGGAAACTCATTTCAGCTGCTTGTATCCAGGACCTCGTTCTTTCGGTCATGACCCAAAGCTCATGACCATAGTGAGAGTCAGAAAGTAGACTGACCGGTAAATACAGAGCCTCGCCTTTTGGCTTAGCTCCTTCTTCACCACGACGGACCGGTGCAACGTCTGCAGTCATGCAGTCGCTGCACTGATCCGCCTGTCAATCGCCCGCTCCATCCTCCCCTCGCTCGTGAACAAGACCCCGAGATGCTTAAACTCCTCCACTCGGGGCAGGGACTCTCCACCGACAATATTAATTATTAAGTTAATTTACCAGAGTCATTTATATAATACAGTAAAGACCCTACATTGTACTAAAAACTAATTTGAATAAATTGTTATAGTTAAGGCCCTATAATATTGTATAACAATCAAATTTGAGCAAACTATATGTTACGGTCAAGACCCCACAATGCTACATAAAATACAAACTCACCTGACTAAATTACATTTTGCATGGACATTACCATGTTAAATGAAATACAACTTTAACTAACGCAGATGTTAAGGTTAATATCTCATGCTATTATACTGTCTAACAAATGACCTGACTAATTCAAAGAATAATATTAAAACCTTACAAAATTACACGCAGAAAACCCAACAAATCCAAAATTTCAAAGACCTCCAGCAGAACCAGGCTCAGGGATGGTGGACATCTGCCTCGACCATGTGAGGTAAGGGTAAAGGAGAGAGATTAAAAACAATAGCACAAACAAACAGGAGAACATAAACACCAGACAGACCACCAGTAGCTGCAGATGAGACCAATACAGCTCCAGAACTACCTGCAGAGGGAAGAGAGAGAACAAACTACACAAGAGAGAAGACAGACAGTTAATATGTAATAGTGCATATAAATTCTTAGAGAAAGTCATAAGAATGACAGAGTTAGAATTTTTTAAATTTCCCAGGCAGCATTCATCAAATCCCAACAAGATGACAGTTCAGTGTGAAAATGTAAAACTACTTTAGCCTACTGTAACCCCTCCTACAGCAGACAAAGCCTTTTATGTTTCCTCTCAGGTCACTAATAAAACCTCTAAAAATCATTGGTGTGTATCAAATAATAAAAAGAAAAACCCTTTCATGCCTTAAAATTGCCATAGTTTATATAAAAGATGGGTTTAGACTTCAGCTCAGAAAAGTTAACAATGAAGTGACTTAGACCTGCATTCTTTCCAAAGGCCAGCAGGGGGCGCCTTATCTGGTTGAAAAAGAAATCCAAATCTGTAAAAGTCAATGAGAAAATGGCCCTACTTCCCCATCGATCCACTACTTCAGTAAATATTTCCCAGATGAGTCTCAATCGCTACTTTTAAAACTGTATTAATTCAGTCTAAATCAGGCGTCCCTCAAGGATCCATGCTTGGTCCCCTTCTGTTCACATTTTAGTTTCTCAATGAATGTGGCAAACCTGGAAGAAAAGGATGGAAGATGAGAGACGTAACAAAAAGGAAGGAGGAGGAAGCAGCACAGGAAAGATTCAATAATCATTTACTCACATTGATCGATACTGGAATAACCACAGCGCCAGAATCCATAATTCAATAAACTTAATTTTTAATTCTTTTGAAAATACAAAAGGAAGAAAATCTGACTTTGCTTTCAATATATTTATCCTTTCAAACGTCATATAACCTCCTGAACAAAGTGACTATTATTGTGAAGGTCATGTGACAACCATGAATCATGCTACAATTGTTGGGTATCAGATTAACAGTTATTGATCGTGATTCTGTGTAACAAGCCACTGAATTAAAGCAAAGTGAAAACACTAAATTAAGGAAGAAAAAAACAAGAACTTGATTTTGTGACACAGATTTGAAAAGCAACAACACTGCAGTGGCAGGTTTAGGGATTTCCTTCCCATGTGAAAAATGTAGGCACTCGCACTTTAAAGGGTTTTTAGTCACCATCCCTGCCCCTGTCAGGTGCTCCTTCTTAGCCGGTGCTACTTTAGTGGACCCTTCTTCAAGTCCAGCCATCGAAAAACTGCACTGTTCATTCAGGACAGTTAATTTACTCAACCAGATGAGCTCTTTTTATTTTACAGCTGTCTGTTTGAAATGCTCAACGCTGCATTTGACTGTGTTTGTTGTAAATGATCTCAACCGAGAAAAAGTTGCATCCAAAAACATAAAAAAACACAAACTCTCCAAATTCTGTGACCTTCCCAAATTCTTGATAACTCCGTGGACCCTTGGTATCAATGAGGTATTTAATGTCTCTTTCTGCACGTTTCTTATATATTCTTCAACACTTTCTCCATGAAAACATCAACATCTGTTTTGTTTTTTTTAAATTTTGGTTGGTTTGTGGAAAGTCAGATGTATTTGAAATCTTGGCTCGACCCAAAAATCACAGCGTCTGCTTTTCATTTCACTTGTGAAACATCAAACCGACAGAACGTTGTACGGACCTTATCAAGACGTGTTCACATGCAGCTTTGAAGGCAATGGTCATCTGAGGCACAGTAAATGAGGACAAGCTTCATTCAGCTTTGATTTCAAATGAGGACTCTGCTGACTGTTATTATTTTAACAAACTATTTTAAACTGACCTTTCAGCAACTTCTGCAACAAAGCTAAACTTCAAGTACTTTCATTGGAACCCCTCAAGGCATCAATCCATATTGTAAAACAAAACATGCTGATGTGAATCATTTCGTCACCAAATTCAAGATGTCTTTTCTCAAGCTTGGTCAAATTCCAATGCAGAATGATTTTATTTAAAAAAAAAAAAAGAAAGAAAGAAAGCTAGGGCAGAAACCCTAAACCTCTAGCTGATATGCTACATCCATGCATTTTGCATGTGTTTGTATCAATTCTGCAAAAAAAAAAAAAAAAAGATTTGTCATTACCTGATAATTTAGCTGATATATCCATACTGATCTTTTTCGTTGCTTGTAATGTAAAGGACGCCTCTTTCAACCCTCTGAACCTCTAAATCTTCCAATGGCTTTGAAAGGCATGTTGTCTTAAATGACACAACTTATCTGAGCCAGGAGTCATAAAAACTGAAAGAATTATCAGATTTTTAACTTATCACGTGCTGTTTCATCAAAAAACTTCACCAAATCTCAAATAAAAATCATAATATTTCATCAAAATCACTTTCCTCTACGTGTCCTATTTAAAAAGTTGCCCAAATTAAACTGTCTGCATTAATCAGAATCACAAAAACAAAAACTGGTTAGTCCACCGTAACCACCAGTCATCTAACAAAAATTCAGGGACTTTTCAGCTGAACTGCAGTAGGGCTGGTCCGAATAGCAATTTCTGTTCTCCGGATATTCGTGTCCAATAATGACAAATATCCGAATATTCACTTTGTGCGGCGGCGGGAAACAAGAAATAAAATCTATAATTCGTAGAGCCACTACGTTTTTATGTAGTCCTGGTAGCAGGTTTTTTCAATTTTTGAAAAAATAACTAATCAAAGAAATTCAACATTCGCTTTTTGTTTTTAGACGATATATGAAAATATAACTCTGTCGTACTGAACAAAAGACATTTTTGAGTTCTCTCTACATCTAGCCATGGTTGTGCTGTTTCCATAGAGGTGCAGGATATTATATTAAAGTACTGACTAAATACGTGACAGGAGCAAAGAAACAGCCTGAAACTGCCCGGGGTTCAGAGGGTTAGGGATAGTGTTTTGAACCTCAGCAAAACAATAAAAAAATCACATAACTTACAGTGTGTGTTAGACTGGTTTACATTTTCCAAACAAAAAATACCTTGCAAATGGCAATCCTTCACATGTCCGCTGGCTAAAACAATCAGTTAAATAATTTCTATGAAGTGAAAGTAGTGACCAGTCTGACTGACAGCTCTGAATATAAAACACTCAACTCTTTTTGGTTTCTCCTTTTAGTAATTAAATTATTTTCACTCAAAAGCTGAGCCAACACAGCATTTGTGTTCACCGTCTCTGCCAACAAAACTCAATCGTGTCTAAAATAGCTTTGCTTCTCCTATAAGTGGCAGATGGAAGAGGTTAAAGTGGCAGGAGAACTTAGAAATGTGGTAGAAGTCACACGGCTCAGTCATTTAGTCTCTCCAAAAGAAAAAAAAAACATACTTTATCATCACTATAAATGGAAAACAATGCCTTTTGTTCCTCAGCTTTAGTTGTTGAAAGTTTTGGTTGATGTTGAGTATTTTTGTAGATGTCATGAGAACATGATCTTGTGCATTTTGCAGTTTGCTACAACTGTATTTTCCCTGTTGTGGACGTTACAGAGGACTTTTTTCCACATGCAGTTTAAGGTGCAGCTTCAGGACGGTCATCTGATTGAAAGTCTTACCACATATCTCACAGCAGAAGGATTGCTCTGTGATTTCCTCACACTGGTGCCTCTGAAACGTATTGAAACTATCAAAGCTTTGGCCGCAACTTGCGCATATAAAGCTATTTTGTCTGGCGGCGTCCCCAACACAGCTGTCTTCATGATCGCCCGAGGCGGTCATCGTAAATTCAAAGAAGCCTCCCTCGTGAGTCCTGTCACTCACTGAGCTGTAATCATTCACAGACACCTCATGTGTGATATGCTGATCCTGTGGTTCAGCTGCTAAAATTATAGCAGAGCTTCCTGGCTGCATTCCCATGAGTGGATACTGATCATCGTGCATGACGTTTTCCTTTTCTTTGTTGTCTTGAAAAGCCAGATCCTTGACTGGGGATGTGTAATCCTGCTGCTCACTGGCTCCAGCAGCAGGGCTGAGGTGATACTTGACATCTTGTAAAAGTACACAGACTGCTTGTTGAGGAGTTTCACTACTCTTTTCGATCCCAGACGTCCACAACTGACTTTGGTCCGGTGCTCCAGAGCCACCTTCGGTCCCCATCTGACCCAGAGTCTGAAATTCCTCCCCGTTTGGCTCCAGCTTCACCGTTACAGTTTCCTCTCTTACTGTCTCGCTGTACGCTGGTAGCTGTTCCTCTAAAGCTACCAGTCCATTCTTGGGTTCCACCAGGTTCTCCAACAGTTGATTATCAGGCATCGTGAACATCAGCTGATGAGCCTCCAGTACGTCTGGGTTCTCCCCTTTTCAGAGAAAAAGACAAAAGAACTAAATGAGCAAACAGTGCTAATAGGCTAACTTCTTTGTGTTTGCAAGTCCTTTTTTAGACCTGGGATATCCAACGCTGCTGCTTCATCATCCGGCTTTGTCATTCAGATGCAGGTCACTTTACTGTTAATATTCCTCATGGTTTCATTAAGACATGCCCACATGGACAGAACCACAGCACACATGACATATTCATCATACACAAGATTGTGTAGTACATCAAGTGATGTATAATGCATGTTAAAGCAATAATATTAATCAGGGATATCCTGAGCCAGATTACAAGTGATCAGGGTCAGTCTTGGCAGCGGACTGGTATTAGCAGCAAGTCCAATTCTGTGTTTACATTAATTGTCATGAGACAAATACAACAAGCCACTTGATGGCTGTTAAAAATGCTGCTGAGAAATAATACCAGTTTATCCCAGCTTCCTTTAATGCTTGTGCACCATCCGGAGGTCATTAAGCCTCACGGAAGACTTTGTCATGGTGCCTTTTTACTAGCTAACTCCCACAGTGCTAGCTACTTGCCAACACAGAAGTGCTTCCTCAGGTCGCTACTGTGTTAAACACTGAGAGGCTCCACCTGAAGGATCAACCAGGTACTACAGTCAATCTACAATACCTCAGTGTATAATCTACAAAAATGGTATCAATACTAGCAGTAAATATCAAATGACTGAGTTGGATCAGCAAAAAACACTAGATCGGTACACCCCGAATAATAAATAGCAAGATTATCAAACTGTTCAAATAACCAAGTCTAGTTTCCTAAACACTGAAAGTTCTGTCCACATTTGACGAGTATTTGTGTGGGTGTTACTTTGACATGTACCTCCCACCCAAACATTGCTGGCAATGCATTCCCCCTACACAATATTAATCAGTGGTCTTAAAGTTGTGGCAGATCGGCGTATTTTCCCTCAAAGAAATCTATTTCCAGACATAAACTTCATTAGCACTTTACACCTGCATATCATTTTTGGAAACAATTTTTAAATCATTTTTCTTCCTGAAAAATGCCAAAAAATTAACTGGTTGCAGTGACTCAAATGTGAATATCTGCTGACTCTATTGGTCTTCTGTGATGCTGATCAGGGTCCAATAAATAGGTTTCTTTATAATAAAAATAAGCATTAGATGCAGCTCTAGTCATTATCTTTAACTGGAGTGACACCATTCATCTCTTACCACTTCTGTGCGTCTTCATGTGGCCCTTGAGGCTGCTCTTCTGGTTGAAGCACCTCCCGCAGAGGTGGCAGCCGTACGGTTTCTCCCCAGTGTGAATTCGTAAATGTCTTTCGAGGTGGCCAGCTCGCTCAAAGATCTTGCCACAGTACGAACAGATGAAGCATTTCTTTGGTTTGATCACCTGAAAGGACCTGGGTCTCCTCTGTTGGTGGTGATTTATCGAGCCCTCTGCCATACTGTGTAAACCCGCTTCGCTTGGCATCATAAGTGTGTCTGAGGATCCGTAAGGTGTCTGAGAGATCACAGTGTTTTTGATTTCCCCGTATGGTTTTCCTGGGAAAGAGAAGTTGCTGCAAGAAGCTTCAACTGGTGGCTGGAGTAACTGAGCTATCCCCGGGTAGGATGTCAAAGCCGGCGTTGAGCTGCTAAGAAACTCTGTGCTGCCCAGCTCTGGGTTGCTTTGTAATCTGGACATCCACTGCTGGCTTTCTCTCTCATATGCTGTGAAGTTCTCACTGAGGTTGTCAGGTCCTCTCTCAAATGCTGTGAAGTTCTCACTGAGGTTGTCGGCTCCTTCCCTTGTCTGCTGGTTTCCTTCGTGAAACGGTGGTTGTGTTATTTTCTCCTCTATGGGCTCAGATTTTACCTGTACAGGTGTTGGCAGAATGTCCTCAGTCTTAGATTGCACATTTACAGGCTGACTCTCCTCCTCGGGGCGATGTGTTTCAATACAAGGAAGCACCTGAGGAGTCGGCTTCTGTTCGCCCACTTGGAGATCAACTGGTCTGGACTGAATATCTGTTTGAGCAGAGAGATAAACGTTTTATCAGACACGTCTATGAAACAGCCCATATTAAGCTCATTTATAGGTTCAGAATGTTATTTTTGGGGTCTAGTAGACATTAATAAACCTGTTAAATCCATAGAAAATCTGTAGGATCTATACATGCTGGCAAAAATGTATTAGAAATAAACACAAACAAAAATCAACAACAATTAATGTTCAGCTGCGTCGTCATACCATCAAATATCCAAACACTGCCAAGTGAGTGTGTGAGGCAATAATGTGGCAGCGTCTGGTGTGTTTGATTCAAAAGAACATTTTAAATTGAAACTGCAAGAGATGAATATACATGAGATGGAGAATCAGCAACAGATGACGAAGTTTCTGTCCCAGACGCCCAATAAAATACGTCTGAAATTCTACTTTTACAACAGTCTGCTGATGCCTGACTGAACCAAACATATTTTGATGCCAGTTTGTTTTTGATATTCTGCATGATTTTACGTATAACATCCATAAGTAAGCTAAATTAATGTCAATCCATATAATTTATGGTAACTGCTCAATCAGTTATTAAAGTTCAATGAAAACTAGTTTCTTTTAATTGTTGTTGTAACCATTAAAGAGTACACCGGATGTTTTATTTTGTATTATTGTGACATGGAACAACATATAGTTGGAAATATTTCAATAGCTGACTTCTGCATTATCATTTTTTTTGTAATGTGTGGCTGAAAGACGGGACTTTTTATGAAGGCTTCGATTTTTTCATATTTCAGCTCACACATGGTCAGAGTTTGCTTGATCTTCTTGTCCAATATGGTGGACTGCGAATCAATGGAATTAATGGGAAGTAACAGTCAAAATTAGATATATCAAGCTAAAATTTCACAAATGTCTTCATAAATATCCATATCTGATCATCAAAATATTTCATGCAAATCCGAGATGGTCGAGCAGAAATTGGTCTAAAAAGTTGGATGATTTGAGATGGCATGACCCAAAATGCGTTACATGGTGACATAAATAAGTAACAGAAGGGAAAACCTGGACTTTAAACAAGGCGTATTAGTCAGGTAAAGAGCAGTGTTTGCAGTGGAAGGAAATAACTCTGTTTGGTGTGGACTTTGGGCTTTTTAAGTTTGCAGACCCTTTACACGCACACAAAAAGCTATAATACACAAAAGAAAAATGAAATCCTTAAAAGCCCAACAGGGGCTCTTTAAAATTTGAAACTTCCCACTCTTGCCATCTCAATAACTGTGCAGCTTATACCAGTTTCATGCACTAATTCCTAAACCAGTCCGTCTGTTTACATCCCATGACCTTTCCCAAACCATGTAAAATCCCTCCAGGCTTCTCCAGGCTGCCACAAGCGTCTGCATTACCGTTTCATGATCGTTTTAGAAGGTCTTCAGCAACATGAGTAATCTGGCATATTCCCAAACTAATCTGCAGTGTAAATAACAAGCCTTTATTAATATATTCCTGTCCAACTACACAAACCGCTGATATGTTAAGAACTGACTCGATGCTGGTGGATTCATTGAGAAAGTGATATTTGTAAGCTGTGTTTTACTGCGTAGGCACAATCCTAGCCTGAAATAAAAAACAGTTAATTAAAAATTTAAACAAACCTTCAAACCTGGGTAAAAGTTTAATTCAATCTGTGCACATTCATATACAAAAACAAAGAGTCCTGTGTTGCACTCCAGTGGGGCTGTTTGTAAAATGCACTGTAAAGCTCCAATGAGTGGCTGATCTCTTGATTAGTCAAAAAAATGAACTATTTTAATAATTTATTTATCACTTCAATCAATATTAATTAGAAATACTAAATATTTCATTGCTCAGTGTTAAAAAATGTACGAATTTGCAGCTTTTCCTCAGCTTATGTTCCAGCAAAGTTAATATTTTGAGGTTTTGGCAGGTTGAATAGTTAATTAATGATTAATTACAGTATAAAAATATTCATTAGTTGCAGCCCCGCCCCACTGATAACGGCGAATTAGGCTTCTGAAGTTCCCTTCATTAATGCAACTGACAGAAAAGCAGCGGGAGCGTGCCTATGTTTCCACATTCCTAAGTTCTCACAGCCCTATGTTCTGGCATTCCTTAGATATTTTTCAAAATTAGATCCCATGTTCCCACATTTCTACCCCTGCTAGTTAAGGGTTCGCCACTCATTCCCGCGGCCGGTGCTTTGAAGGAGAGAGCTAGCTTCCAAACTCTCTCGAGCTCAACACCACTACTCCAACATGGGGTTGCTGTGGGGTGGCAAACCGTGTGGAAATGTCTGCATTTTCCCTTTGTGTAAACGGGGTCTTAGAAATATGAGACATGTGGGAACATAGGGCTGTGGGAACATAAGGCTGTGGGAACATAGGACTGTGGGAACGTAGGACTGTGAGAAAACGGCCTAGTTTTCAAAATTTTCAGTGAGAAAAAACCTCTTAAAAACGTGGGAGCATAGGGCTGTGGGATCACTGGGTTGTGGGAACATAGGGCTGACCCCAAAGCGGCAACCACTCCTCGTTAATTCTGACACTAAACCATCTGGGAAGACGTGTGTGGAGGCATTTCGGATTCGACACCGCAGATGGAAAAACTGTGGATAAAGCTGAAGCTGTTTGCTGACACTTTTAAAAAAAAAGCAGCTGCAGAACAGAAAGAACAGACCCACATCCATCTCACACCATGACTCTAGTCTGAATTAGAATCAATTCTAACAAAGTAGTCCATCTCATTTGTCTGAAGTGGATATTTAAAAAAACACTAGCAGCCTTGTAATCCTCTAAAAGAATTCAAAGTTTTGACATTTTTAGGAAATTAAAAAGTCACTTGCTGTATTTTATGGGGTGTGAAAGCTGTTAAGACTGCTGTGGTCTTTAAATTGAACACAAAGTGATGCATCAGAATCTGTGTGGCTTAACAACTTTGCTAAGTATTTTCTGAGGTAAAACTTGGAAGGCGTTCTTAATCACGGTTCTGCACAACTGGCCCTGAATGCAGCTTTCTTCTATGCAAATATTAGCAGAACTAAAGATTCGAGCATCCCCTGAAGGTGCTGAGGACAGTTTAAACGCTCTGATAGTTTCACTGCTGCATGCATGAACTCAGGTTTGACCCTAGTAGCGAATATCCAGTGGATCTTATAAAGATAAAGGACCGGCTTCTTCCAGAGCCAGCCAGGCGAACTCAGCTGTCAGCAGGGCACTTTTAAATCCCCATCCCCCCTCCGACTGTCGTCCCGCCTAAACCACAACGTTTTTCTCTGCTTACTGTGACACCGAGGAATGTCACAGCCAGAGACGTCCAGCTGTGAACTGAACCGAGACGTCCAGGACGCAGAACAAAAATAACGCGCCAAGAAGCACAACCAGCTACCAGCGCGTCAGCAAGATGCGGACCCTCAAATTAAGAGATAAAACTGACTGCTTCTCCGCATCATTTCTCTATCTGGACGAGTTCAAAACTGATCCCAGGGGAGCCTTTAATCTTCCAGTCGTCCAGTTAAATATAAAAACCACTCGAGTCCCCAGGCATCCAAGATCGGTCACCCACAAATCTGTGCGCCTCCCTAATCCTACAGAAAGGTCCTTAATCCCCAGCAGCTCCACAGGCGGAGGGCCCGACCTTCCTCAGCAGGAAAACATCAGAGGAATGTCTCCATTCTCAAATTTATATTCAAACATTTATCTGGAGAATACTGCCCTCAGACTTTAGATACATGCACATCTTATCTAATTGGCACTAGAAGCCTGTCAAGTATAACACCGAGTCCTTCTGTGAGAAAAACTGGGATTGCGAAGCTACTAAATCATTCGAGTAAGTTTAAGAGTTAGCTTGTGTTTGTGCTTATGTTTGGAGTGTTATATCTCAACTTAATCTAGATCCTTGCACAGAAACGAAAAAAATGTACCTTACAGTGGTAGCAAGACATGATCTTGTGTTTTCCAAGGGCACAAACTGAGACAAAGCAAAGATGTTTCAGCTTGTAGCAGTTTTAGATCAGTTTGTGCTCATCCCAGGAAGAAAAATTCAGTTTCACAATATTAAAAATGCAACATACAGAACACTTCCAGGGCTCACTTGTTGTCTTCAGTGCCTGCAAGCATTAAAGATCTTTTACATCAACTGCAACTATGTACAACTACAGTTTCATTTAGCAGACACTTTTATCCAAAAGGACATACACAGGTAGGAAGGTAGGCTGGGCAGCATTAAGGACCTTGCCTAAGAGTCCTCACTGGACCCCTGCACCCTGACCGGGATTTGAACCACTGATCTCCCACGCCCAGGTCAGGGGTGTTAGTAACTGAGCTTATGTGTGTGCTGTAGAGCTGCAACCATTACCTGAAAAGCTGCCAACTTATAAATTCGGCAGCAACTGTTTTGATAATTGATTCATCAGTTTGAGTAAGATTTTAAAAAATAAATATGTAATAGTCAAAATTCTCAGATTCTGATTCCAGCGTCTTTACCCTCTGAACCCCAAAACCCAGCAGCGAGTTTGAAGGGCTTGTTGTCTTTAAAAGAGAAAACAAAATGTCAAAATTACACAATTGCACAACAAAATAAGAGTCAGAAACTGTAAAAGAAATAAAGGAACTCTTAGGCTGAACTGCAGGCTGTGTTTAGGTAAAGTATAAAGAAGTATGGAAACAAATTAGAAATGAAAATAGTAAAATATGAAAAGAGAAAGTATGTAGAGTCACGATTTTTTTCCAGTACTAGTAATTCTGTGTGCACTTTGTACATGTTGATTCCAGGTTATTGGAAATTTTTGCAAAATACAGATTCAGAGAAATTTAACATTCGTTTTTTGCTTTTCTAAGATTTACGTGATTTTAACTTTTTCATACTGCACAAAGGACATTTTTGAGTTCTCTCTACTTCTGTCATCGATGTGCTGCTCAGACAGATCGATAGATACTTTATTCAACCCTTTGGGGAAATTCAAGGCAGGCTAACCCTAAAAAACATCCAGAAACTGCCTGGTGTTTACACGGCTAAATGTGAATATTATCTGGTTTCTTTACTTTTTTATGACAGCAAACCAAATATGTTTGGGTTGTGGAGATTTGAGGATGCCATTTTGATCCTCATGAAACATTTTTTCACCACTTTCAGACATTTTATAGACCAAACAATCGATTATTGGAGAAATTCGACAAATCGACATATTAATCGACAATGAAAGTTATCGTTAGTTGCAGCCCCAGAGTGCTGAGTTCATTTCTTGTACTGTACATGGGAAACTTTATTTCCATAACACTTTCCGAATAAATTGTTTTGTTTTTCTCTACTTGCTTTAGGATTCAAACCACCAATCTTAAACAATCCCATGTTTTACTTACATCTTCTGTGAATCTTCAAGTGCTCCTTGAGGCTGCATTTCTGATTGAACCTCCTCCCACAGATCTCGCAGCGATACGGTTTCTCCCCGGTATGAATCCTCTTGTGTCTCTCCAGGTGGCCGGATCGCTCGAAACATTTGCCGCAGTACGGGCAGATGAAGCCCTTCTTGAACATCAACCTCTTCACAGTCCTCCTCCGAACCGTGTTGTACGAGTTCCGATACTGACTGTAACCCAGCAGCCCGCGGCTGAACGGACTCTGGTGAAACCCACCGGAGCTGCCGCTGCTACAAGACACAACCAGTCCACCGTCCAAAGACGACTCAGGAAGACACGACAGGGAGCTCTGCCCTAAATTCAAATAATCCGAGTTGCTGCGTCCGGTCTCGTTTTGTATCGTCGATCTCCACTGTCCACCGTCGTACAGACCCAGCTCTTCTTTCGGCTTGTCAGGTTGCCTTGTAACCTCCTCACCTCCGGCTTCCACAGGTTCACATTTCACCTGAACTTCAGCTCCAGGTGGGATCTGGTGGCCCTCGTGAGATTTATCAAGCAGGCTCCTATCATGTCCAGCACCACTGTGACTTTCTGTGGAGAGAGAATAAACTTTGATGTCATTTTTGTCGATCAAAGCTGACGAAAACCAACATTACACACCAGTAACCCACTGACTGATCATCTAATGAATAATTCAGTAGTTTGCATCAACAAGTAAAATCTTCTGTAGGTTGCAATGTTATTGGGACTCATGTAAATCCTAATAAATACGTAAACATACCTCGTAAGTTCAAATACTGCCCCCCCACAGGAAGATAAGCATAAGATTTGAGCTGTGCTGACACGTGTAAATGATATAATCAGGCAAAAGGACTGTAAACAAACCTTTAATTCAGTCATAGATCAACCAACTCCCTTTTTTCCCAAATATCCACAACACAGGCTGCTCTGTTAGGTCTCACCTACTAATGGAAACTGTGACATCTGACAAGCTGTTTAGAAATAGATTTTTGTCCAGCTGTCTTACTCAGAAGATGGGTGGTAAAACCAAATCACTGCTTAAAAGACAGTTTATAGACTTGCTTTTATGTGAGACTGTCTTTTTATTGCTTATTAGGGTTTAGTTATTTAGTTTGTATGAGGCAAGATGGAACTTTATCAATCCTGGAGAAAATGTACTTATATTGACATCTTTGTTTTAATTTCTCAATAATTTAACATTACTTTGTTCGGCTTTATTGTCTGACGTCTTGCTGTTTCTTTGCTTTCTAAATAAATCCTGCTTTTGCTGTGTCTTTCAAAGCACTTTGTAGACCCTTATTTTGAAAATGCTCAACCAATTAAGTTATTATAATTATTATATATGATCAGATTGGTCTCCCAAATGAATTAAAAAGCGAAAAAGCATAGGAAAGTGTTGTTCTGGTGGATGATTTTTCACAGTCTGGCAACACAGAAGCTGTTCCTAGGAATGATTTAAAAATAATATTTTAAAATGTTAGTAAATGATTAATTAATCCTTGTAAAACCCATCATCTGAAACTGAGATTTGGGAGATTTTTTCCATCCTTAAAATCAGCAGTGACAGTGAGCAGCTGCCTGGTCAGCGCGGCTCCCTGTCCGGGTCTAGGTGTGGTCCAGCCCGGCTCCCACTCACCCTGTCCGCCGCGGTGATCGGGACGCCGGGTCACCGCCTGCTGCGCTGCCCTCAGCTCCCCGTGCAACAGCTCGATGTTGCTCTTGAGCTTCTGGATCTCGGAGTCCCGCTGACAGACCTCCAGCCGCAGCACCACCATCCCGTCCTCCACAACTTTGGCGATTTGTGCCGCCGCAGCTTTGGACAAGGCGTCAATCACGGCGGCGATCTGAGTGCGGAGAGCGACGCTGCTCGTCATGATCACAAACCGACCAAGTGGCGAGAAAAGCTCAACTTTAGAGCCGACAAAAGTGGCTCAACCGTCCGGCGGGCGGCTGGAAGTCGGCGGCTGTAGTTAAGCGAGGCGGGCCGCTGGAGGAGCCGCCGTTTGTCCACAGGTTGCAGCCATTCGATAAGCGGAGTGATGATTTTAATGAGCCGCTTCCAGCTAGCAGCTGCTAATTGGTACAAAGACCTCTTCTTCTACGGTCATAAAGGAGGCTGACCGCAGGCCGACAGCTGCAGTACCGCCACCTGCTGGACGGGAGGGCAGTAGACAAACACTGAATAACGCATTTCAGAATCAGAATCAACTTTATTGGCCACGTTTGTACACGAAAACAAGTAATATGACTCGCTCTCTGTGTACAGTAATATCAGAAGAAAAACAAACAAACTAAGTATTAAAAATAGGGTAAAACAGCAATAAAAGTAAGAGCAATATAAATATTTATGTATGCTATTTATGGATGTTTATGTTTATATTTATATTGCTCTTATTTTTATTGTCTCTTATATTTTAGATATCTTAAATGAAGTTTGAAATAGAAAAATGTTGTAGATATCTTAAACTTAAAGGTATTACAGATATCTTGAATTAGAGTTCTGGCATTGCAGATATCCGTAGCTACATCAGAGGCTACAGCAAGTGGGAGGCAGAGGCGGCTTCCTCTACAAATGTACAAAATCACTGCAACTGTAACCGTTGGATTTTATTTTTTTAACCATCCAGACTTTGTTGTGGATCCTCAAGGTGCACCTGGAGACAAAAAAAACTTACAATGAACTGTAGATTTCACCCGCAAGTCTCGAATGAACGAAGCTCTCGTTCTCCACAAACTCTTGATGAGCTCTTTCTATTTCTCAACAGTTTCTAATAATCTTATCCACTACTACAACAACTTCTATTACCTCTTCCAACACTATTCAAATGCTTTGCGGACATTATATCCAATGGGAAACCTCGTATGAGCAACATCATGCACAACCCTCTCTCTTAAATCTTTCTTTAAGATATATGAAACTGCTATTTGGATGAGTCAGAACTGAACTGTAGATGTTTCTACTGGTCTGAATGATTGTTCTGCCCAATCACAGTGTAACTACAAGTCTAAATGACATCACTGACATGTCTAATGTTAATTCTTGACAGTCAACCTCACCTGATGAATGTAAAAATGCCTAACCATAGTGATTCCCAACGTTTGTTTTGTAGAAGCCCTTAAGACATTTCTATATCTGCTAGCGACACATTGCTAAAGTTCGAATGTTTCTGACTATGTGAGACATTTTATCTTCTCAGACTGTTGCATTGGAATCATCTCTGATGGCTGAAGAGGTAAAACTAACCAGTATTTTACACTGCAGAAGTCCTAAGACCCAGTTTGGAAGCCACTATTGACAAAGCTGCAAATTCACTGCTTTAATTTGTCAGTTTCAGAACTTTAATAACTGTTTACTTGTCAGATACTGGTTATTTTATCCTTAACCGTTTCCTGTTTCCCGATTTTCCAGCGACATGTTTCTATGCATCTTTCTAGGCACAGAAAATCTTTTCAACTGTCTACTTTCTCACATCAATGGGATGTCAAATTAGAGCTTTTATTTTGAAGTGTGTCACATTTCAGAAACAGCTGGGTGAATTTCCAGCAGTAAATCCAACATTATGGTTTCAGTGATGCAGGATAAAGACTGAAGAATCTGAAAAGTAACCTACTTTTTCAGCACTACAGAGCAACAGATAAACAGTCACATTGTCTCATCCATGGTGAGGAGGTTGTCAGCATCTATGTACCCAGAAATGCAAATAAAAACACATTTCACGGTTACATTCAATGCAATAAAACTGTCAAAGTTCACTCGCAAGTAGTGCTGGTTCCGAATATTTGAATATCCGAACATTTGTCTGTTGTGGCGGTATTCGAATAACAATTTTGATATTCAAATAGTTGCGTGCGCAGCCAAGCATCGCTGAATGCTGCCCAGCGTTGCCGAGGCTCTAGTATGTCGCCGTGGTTCCTGTACGCGGACCTGCCAACTCCGGTGTCACCCCCTACTCCCTCCCACTCCCCATCCCACCCCCGCCAACACCGCGGCATGAACCGAATATTTGGTGATTACTGGATCCGAATATTCGGAGCACAGATATTGCTATTCGGACCAGCCCAACTGGCAAGATAAAGATTTGTGCAAAACTCCTGCAGTGCATCGCTGACAGCTGCAGCATCAGTGCGCTATCTTCCCTGCAGGTGAATCTCTTGATGTATTTTGAGGTTTCCCAGCACGGTGAAGCTTTTACCGCACTGGCGACAGCTGTAGGGTTTCAGTCCGCTGTGGAACCGCTCATGTCTCAGGCAGTTGTCCTGCCTCGAGAACATCTTGCCGCAGATTTTGCAGCTGAACGGCCTCTCCCCCGTGTGGACGCTCTGGTGCGTCTTCAGCCGGGTCTTCTGGGTGAAAGATTTACCACATTTGAGGCACCTGAAGGGTTTGATGGGCTGGTGGGTGGACTTGTGCTCCTCCAGCTGAGACAGACGGGGGAAGCCCTTGTTGCACACAGAGCAGATGAAGAGTCTCTGATTCGATCGCCACACATTCGATTGCCTTCTTGCTCTCATGTTGCTCCTGCTGTGGATGTGTTCTTCAGGGTTCGATGCTAACATGCCGGCTGTGGATCTCTGAGCAGGAGGAGGAGCTAAAGATGATCCGGCCTGTAGCGAAGCGCGCGGGCGTGAAACATGTCCAAACTGTTCATTATGAATAGACTCTGATGTGGTGTTTTCTATATACATGGGTCGAACCTCTACCTCTACTTTTATTGGCACACTTAAACAATTATCTGTAATTTCCTCTGCTGCAGCTGATAAAGAATTAAACAAACTTTCTGTGTCCCTGTGAGCAGGGTATTGGTCAGCATGAGAGGGGAAAGTCTGTATTTGCTGCTGCGTGACAACAGAGCTTTTCTCAAACACGCTACAAGCAGGAAGAGGCCACATCGAGTCGTCTCGCCTTCCCGCTTCAAAGCAAACGTCCGCTGTCACTGTGTTGTCTGTTGCTCTTGTGGTGATAAGTTCATCCGCCGGCTCGTGTTTCACCACCGCCCTGACGTTCTCATCGGTTTCATTTGGGGGCTCGTGGAATGAATCAGCAGTTTTGGATTCAGGATACGCTGCACTTGTGTCCGGATCTTCTTTTTTGTCTGCAACTGAAAGAAAAACGTGCAAAATGTGTTCAAAAACTCTTATCTTTTGAGGATCTACACAGGTGTTACTGAGGCTTCCTATCATCGCCACCACTTGGTTTAAAATGCTGCTGCGAGAATTATCACCGGTACAATCAGTCATATAACTTCCTGCACTGACTGCCTGTTTATTTTGGCACCGATTTAGCATTTTTAAATGTTGCCCTTTAAAGCCTTACACATCCAAACCCTTATCTATATTAAGAATCTACCCTATAGGAGCCTTTGAATCATCTCATATCAGCAGGTAGTGGCATTTTGGTTGCTCCTAGATCCCCATTGATGACTAAAGGCTGTCATGTTTTCTCAGTCAGGACTTCCAAACTCTTAGTTTTCAAATATCTTAGCAAAAGTTTTCATATCTGAGTCAATTCTAATTTATTTTTCTTGTTCATTTGTGATGTAGTGTTGATTTATTTTTGTGTTATTGCAGTTCTTTCGAGAAGCACTTTGTTATATCGATAAGAAAAGTGCTATTATTATGAATATTATTATTATTAATTGCATGTACACAAGAATTTGACCCTCAACCCACAAATTCAAGTCAACAAAGCGAGAGCACATTTATGAACTAGAGCAGTACAGGCCCGTGGCTTTTTACTTGCCATGTTTACTGGAAGGCGTCCATGTCTGGAAGAACATGATGCCACTTTTCTGATCATCAAATATGAAAAATATGAATTTCTAATGAACTCAGTATTTGTCAACTACACCAGTCTACTACTATGAACTTTTTACTTACAGACGTGCTCTTGAGGTTTGTCTCATTTTCTTATACCCCTAATTTCTAGATCTAGTAAGTGCATTTATCAGTTTAATGATTAGACAGTTAATCAAATAGTCTATTTTGCAGGTCTTCCCTTGTTCCAGTTTTTACTTCGGATGGATTTGCTTCTTTTCTTTGTATCATGTGACAGCGACGTAATTTGAGGATGTCCTTTTGGACTTAAGGAATCATTGTCATGCTTTTTTGGTGTGTTATCAATCAATCAATTAATCAAGAAAAAAAGAAAAATATTTGCACATGATTAATGAAAACGTGTCATTTGTTTTATGTGATGCTTATCTTTGTGTTTTGGACTGTTGGTCACATAAAACAAGGTATCTGATGACGGCATGCTGATGAGAAACCTGACATGTGAATGGACTTTTTTGTTTATTTGTTTATTATTTTCAATTTCCTGCTATTCTGTTAATGATCTGTAACAAAAACAGGTGCATCTCTACTAATATAAGTACTAACAATTATCACTGCTACCAAATTTCCCTTACATCATTATGCAAACTGTAAAACTGCTGTTTTGGAAAGAAGAATAACACATGAAAAAACGCTGAGTGCCTGATGTTGTTCAGTCATGTAAGCTGTATTAGCAATAAAATAGTTAGATATGTTGAAATTAGAACTTTATATTTAAGCCGAATTTAAAAGGACATCATCCTGATTCGCTGAAGATGTTAAGTTATATTCCACCAAGCAAGAAACTTTATGTAGAAGCAATCTAATCCTGAATTTGAGAGTTTTTGAATGGAGATCGCTGCGATGTGGGAGCTAGCTTACAGCTGCTGTTTCTCACCTCTCCGGAGGACCTGGTTCCCGGCTGCTGGTTGCTCCTCCCGTCTCTCCTCCGTCTCTCGGGTCGTGGCAGCTTCTCGGGCTTTGCAGAGTTCAGCCTCCATCAGCTCCAGACTCCTCCGAAGCTCCAGGATCTCAGCGTCCCTCCGACACACTTCCAGCCGTAGGGAGACGCTCCCGTCCTCCACCAGCTTCGTGATTTCTGCCACCGCAGCTTTGGCCAGAACGTCCATGATGGCTGCGAGCTGCGAGCCGAAAGAGGAGGAAAGAGACATGCCGAAGAGTGGAGCCAGGGACTCAGGAGGAGGAAATACCAGGCTTTAAAGCCATCTGGAGCTTCAGCAAGAGGAGAAGCTCCGATCAGCTGCTTTATTTTGATTTGTATCCGGGACTTTAGGAGGCGACGTCACTTACAGGCGACGGCCGTAATACGTCTAATAAACGCGCATTAAAATATCAATGTCAGATTTTAGTTGGAGTTGGATTGTTAATATCTACCAACAAACATGCAGCAAAAAAATAAAATAAATAAATGAACAGTATATTAGCCATTTGTTTTAGGAACTTGGACCTTGACTTGAATCACTACTACTACTATTTCTACTGCTACTGCTCCTACTACAACTACTATTAATGATTAAAAAAAAAATTCAATAAAATTCATTTATACTTTTTGTACTTTTATCATCATCTTCAAGTCTGAGTGTTCAGGTTTAATGTCAGAAATATATTAATATAATAACACTGAAATGGATGCTTCACCTCTACCACTTTTTTTATATATATGCGGTACATGTTCCAATAAAGTCTAAATAAATAATTAGAAAGATTAAAGTTGGATGGGGGAAAAATAAAACAATAAAGGACAGAAATCATCTTGAAAATGTTTTTTATTCACACAGTCCAAAAACCTTTGTCTCCTGCAGACATTATATTCATCATAATGATACATTTCATTAATTATCTTCCCCCTATTGTTCCAACCTTTTCTTTATAGATGTTTATGTACATATTCCATAAGTATTCTATAATTAGATGACTGGTGCAAACAGTGAGTGTGAAGGAGTTGTACAAAAACTGAGTTTTGTATAAAATTTATAGATCTAAACTTCAAAATATGTGATGTTTTGTTTTGTTGACTTTATACAAGTTTAAATTTTAAAAAAGCAGTTTAATTGGATGGTTTGTCATGTTGCAGCAGCACTTCACCTTTAATCTACTTCATTGTTTGCTTTTATTCAACCTAATATCAGGTAGAACAACTGCAGATATATATTCATCCAAGTGATCAGCTCTCAATACTTCTCTAACAAAGGGGAAAAGGTCCTTCCTCCAAAATATACTTTAAAAACTATTAGTTTCCTGACTGTACCACCTAAACATCTTCTTCAGTTGCATTAGATGAGCGATACTGTTGTTGTATTCTATACTGAAACTAAACTCTCATCCGACATAAGAAAATACAGCCTTTTATGCTACATAGTTTGTACAGAAACATCCATTTAAATCAATAAACTGTACAGACACATTCGCTGTACTTCACTTCCCAAACCCGTCTGCGTCTCCGTCGCCTTCTCGCGCTCGCTCCTTTTCCCGCCTCATGGTTGCTATGGCGACGGCCTCATCGAAGCACATGCTGAGGGGGCTGTTCCTGCTGGCGCGGACGCTTTCGTCCATCCTTCGCTCCTGGTCGCCTCCTCGGAGCGTCGGCTTCTCGTACTCGTCTTTGGCCGGCTCTGCTGCACAGACTCTGTCCTGCTCTGCCGGGACCCTAACAGCGTTTTCTCTCTTCTCCCTTTGCTGCTGCTGCCGGATCGTCAGCGCCGTGATTTTGCAGTGCTGCGGCTTCGGAGGCACCACCGGCACCGCTTTGACTTGGTAAACCCTGGGCTGCTTGGAGACGACCAGCTGCCGTCCGACGCCCCCCAGGTCACTTTTCTCACTCTTCCTGCTCTCTTTTGTCACATCAGATCTGACGTCTTTTAGCTGTTTATCTAGAATCGGCGGTGTTCTGCGTTGCTCGTCGGCTCTCTCTTTGTCATTGTTCTCCTTTTCTGGCTGTTTTGAAACCACTTCTCCTCCGTCGTGATGCTGTGCTTCTTCACTGGAGGCCTGCTTCTCCTCGGCTGCTTGTTCACTTTTCTTTGGAAAACAAGTCTCGTCTTCCTCGGGGTCTGTCAGCTTCCTCTCCTCTCCCTCTATTCTAACTTCTGTCTTGTTTCTCTCTTCTCCTTTAACTTCTACCATATCCTCTTCTGAAACCTTTGCTGTCTGCTCTCCCTCCTCTCCATCTTTTTCCACTTCTGCCTGTACCTCCCTCTCACTTTGCTCACTTTCCTCATCCTCTATCACTTCACATATAACATCCTCAAGTTCATCCCAGATGTCACTGTTTGTCCTACAGATTCTAGTTTCCTGCTCTTTGTGTTTTTCGTCAGCTGTTCCCTCACCGCCTCCCTCTCTCTGCACTATCTCACTGCCTTCTTTTCTTTCCAGAAGAAGCTGTTGACACGTGTCGTCTATCTCTTTGCCTACCCCGCTGTCCTCTGCCTCCCCACAGTGTCTCTCCTCTCTATCACAACTGCTGGATGTCATTTCAGGAAAGTCTCCGGACTCCTCTAATGAAACAGTTTCTGTCTGTGGAATTTCAACCTCCTCCATCTCCTCCTCGGCTTTGATGGCAGCCACAGAGCTTGATTCGTCATTTTGCCCGTCGCTCGGCAGCGGAAGATCTTCACAGCAGGGTGTTGATGCCTCTAAAGTGACAGATTTTTCACTTTCAGCATCTGTCATGCTGCTCAGATGTTCCTCTGTTGCTCTGTGGCAGAAGAACGTCAAAAAAAGTCATCTACAGTGCACAAAGTGGGCACAAAGAAGAACCAACTAGTTAAAGTTTTGCTTTTTTTTGCGTTATGGGTATTTCAGTTAGTTTTGGAGAAACTGCTGAGGAAAGGAACTGGTCTTCCCTTTTAGATTTCTCAGTAATTTTAATTAAAATGACTTTAAATTAAATTTCATGACCTCACTATTGGTGAACTTTGTGTTTGATCGTAGGATTGCTCAGATTATTCTAATGGCATTAATTTTGTTTTTTTTTAAAGCCAAATAAGTTTCATTTTGGTCGATCCATAGACTGTATATAAAAGATGGATGTAGTGTCTGACACGTCACCAGTTGATTCGTGACGACCATTTTGAAGCCTTGAGTTTGGAATTTGCCCGTCAACATTTCACCAGTTGGAAACCAAACGTGACGAGCAAGGGATGGATCTGACTGAGCATCCAAAGATGCTTATGCATGTTTTATCATCTACTTCATTCTAAATGGAACCATGATGTACAAAATTGGCATCACTCTGTATTGAAGAAGACGTGAAACTAGTGATTGAAACCATAAACTCATCAGGAAAATATCTACTGACGTAACAAATCAAGTGAGAAGTCGACTCATTTTCTCATAGACTTCTATAAAATCGTACAACTAGAAGAGTCTCCCCCTGCTGGCGGTTAGAAAGAATGCAGGTTTAATACACTTTTGCAGCGGCTTGACTTTCCAAACCCAGAGGCTACATCCATCTCTCATAAACAGCTTATGCAAGTAGCTATAGTGCACATTTGATATTTTCACATGGGATTCATTTCCAGATACTACTTAGTTGGTCTTCAAACCAAGATTATGCATTTTTGCACAAGCTGTGTCAACCACAGACCACTGTGGCCAGAGGCGCAATTCACAGGATGTGGATAAATACTTTGAATAACAACAAAAACAAGAGGAGAAGAGTCTTAAAGGACCAGTGTGTAACATTTAGTGGTATCAGGTGGTATCGCACCTGGATAGCTCAGTGACTAACACCCCTGACCTTCGCATTGGAGATCAGTGGTTAGGCAAGGTTGTTAATGTTGCCCGCCTGTCTACCTATGTACGTCGCTTTGGATAAAAGTATCTGCTAAATTAAATTGTAAGGTTTTACATTGCAGCCAACCTCTTGCCTCTCCCTTTCACTTCCACACATGTAAAAGAATCTAGTGATTGCTAAAAATGCTAAAAACACAAAAGGCCAGTGTTTGGTTCGTCTGTTCTTGCACTGTAAGGACATCTCCTCCCTTTGAAGACATAAAATGCTCATTGTAAGCTAATAAAACACACAACAACTCTTATTTTTAGGTGACTATACACTAATTAAAACTTAATTATGAATAATATACTCTGTTTTGCTCAATAGATCTCCCTAAATCCTACAAACAAACTTTGAAGTCTGCAAACTGCCGCAGTAGTGTCAGTTACTTTGCTGTTTATAGCTAACAATGGACTACTAATTGTACAAAACCAAATGAAGCTGAGCAGTAAAACATCTGTGCTATTAAAAGAGAGCAGGTGTATTTAAATTCTTATAAATTAAAACCAGCATTCATTTGTAAGAAGCAGAGTGTGCATTTGTTTTTTTTAAAGCCGCATTGTCCGGCTTTAAACCAGCATAAACTCAGCGTTAACATATTACCACCTTATAAAGTTGATATTGCAAATGTGTCAGTGCCATTAGCTATTTAGACATCCACAGAGGAACTTTACCATTCATTTGAGGCAATAATTTGACCTCCTGATCAACTTAACGCCAATATTCAATGTCCTTTTTAGCTCTGGTTTGGCTTCCACCAACTCCTGATGGGAACATCCGGGTCTTAAGCTACTAAATGTTTCACCAGATGATCATTTTATCTGTCTGGGAAGTTATTTTTGAGCTCATCATTTTCTTTTTGCTGTTAAAGCTGCTTGTTATAGCTGGAAACAGCTGATGAGAAAGCTGAACCACTACAGTGAAGCTGTAAAACTACAGCTATGAACCGGAAGATGCTAAAGCTCTGAATGGTGCTAATTAGGTGTTGGGACATCACTACTACTGAGAACTTTGACATTATGTGAAGTTTCTACCAAGTGTTGATGCAAAATAAGGGTCAAAGCAGCTTTAAATGTGCATTCTGTGATAATTAAAGCCTGTAACTAAAATGCACCTATTTACTGTTAAGGTTATGAACTGAGTTTGTGTTATATATTCCAATCTGGAGTCAGTCGTTACCTTTGCATATCGTCTTCCTGCTGGTCTGGTCCCTGGTGAACTTCCTCTTCTTTCTCTGTTATCTCGTTTTCTTCCACTTCATCTTCATCTTCCCCCGGTTTCACTTCTGTTTGATCTCTAGTAGCCGCTTCTTTACATGCAGGAAGTTCAGGGTTTAATGACTGGCAGTCTCCTTCGTCAGAGCTCTGAAAGTAATGTTCAGGATCAAGAGTGGATCTGTACTGTGCATCGGGGTCCAACCCGGCCATAGTGCTTAAAAAGAAATCCGGCGGGAGGCTTTTAACAAACATGTTCTCATCGTCGTCGCTGCTGTAATCATTATCACCAAAGTCGTCCTCCGCATCCTCCTCTTCCTCAGAAGAAGAACACTCCTCCGGTCCGTGGATCGGTGAGGTCATGTAAGGCAAGCTGAGGGATTTAGTGTGTCGACTGGAGATGTCGAGGCTGAGCGGTCTGTGTGGATTTAACTCGGTCTGGTTGTGTGGTTCAGGACTTAGCTGCGGGCTTGGTTGCAGCTCTGCAGGGTGATGGGAAGGCTGAGCTTGTTCCATGACTTCGTACTCGTCGTCTGAGTGTCCAGGAGGTTCAACAGAGAACTCTTTCACCTGGCAGGTAAAAAGACACAAGAAAGGTGTGCAAAAAAGGTAAGTTTTTACAGAAAAGACACATTTTCTTGCCAACATCTTGCTTTTTGGAAACCAGACATGATCAGCAAGTGGTGATCTGACTTAGGACCTAATGTCATTATGCAGACCAACATGGTGGTGCTAATACGTACAATACTTTATCATCTATTTAACTCTAAATGGGGCTATAATTAACACAATGAATGCTGTGCTGTAGTGAAGAGGATGTGAAACTAGCAATTGAGACCAGAAACTTGTGAGGGAAACATTCACTGAGGTAACAAATCAAGTGAAAAGTAGCGTCATTTTCTCATAGACTTCTGTACAATCGCACAACCAGAATAGTCGCCCCCTGCTGGCCATGAGAGAGAATGCAGGTTTGCGACACTGGAGGCCACATCCCTCTATTATATTCAGTTTCTGGTAGTAGCTATCAATAGGAAGAGTGGAAAGTAGCATGCAGCGCTATCTGTCCTAGTTCATTTTGGTATTTTCACCAGGAGGTGCAAAGTCTGTAATATTTATATACTAGATAACACTCTACGTAATCTCTACTTAAAATTCATGTTTGCCTGTCGCCATCTTGCTTTTTGAGAACCAGACGTGACCAGCGAGGGTTAATCTGACTGAGGACCTGATGTCATTATGCACTCCAGTGTGGTGGTGCTACTACATACACTGCTTTATTTCCTATTTAATTCTAAACAGAACCATAATTAACGAAATGAACATCATGCTGAATTGAAGAGGATGTGAAACTAGCAATTGAGACCAGAGACTTGTGAGAAAAAGGTTTGCTGAGGTAGCAGATCAAGTGAGTAGAGTCATTTTCTCATAGACTTCTGTACAATCGCACAACCAGAAGAGTCGCCCCCTGCTGGCCACGAGAAAGAATGCAGGTTTAAGTCACTTCTGCACTGGCTTCACTTTATCCATCTGTCATATACAGTCTGTGGTAGGGACGTAGCATACAGTGCTAAAGTGAATTTTGTGTTCTTATTCCTGCCTGCCTTAATTTCTGCATCTGTGTCCATTAAAATGATAATAAAATGTGAAAAAGCTGCTCTCTTCCGCAAACTTATTGTCTTTTATCCCCACGTGTTCAGAAACATTTGCAACCCTACAACCTGATCTCTGCAGACGAAGCAGCACCCACCTGATAGGACCCGCTGAGGTCACATATGGACATGTGGTCCAGAGCGCTGAAGTCCATCTGGTCCAGGAATTCAAAGTTATCCTGAACATATCCAGACAGCTCCTGGTCGTCCGTCTGCACCTCCGTTGAGTTCAGGATGTCAGAAGCATCAAACACGCCGTCTTCCTGAGTCACTGCTGGTTGAAGATCGGCTGGGTCCACCCCTTTCATTTCTATGTGAAATATAGAGTTTAGACAAAAGTTAACATTAATGTGGTCCACTATGCCTTCAAAAAAATAAGTCAAGTCACCGCTATTTACATAAATAGCAGATTTAAAACAACAGACACTGCCCCAAAGTGCAATACAATATTAAGATTTCACATTTACTAGACAAATTAAAATACAACGGACAAGATCCTACAATATTGTACATTATACACTGTAAAACAAATGGATTTTTGATAGTTTAAATTCTTGAATAATTTAATGTCACCTTACAAGTTTTTCCTGTCTTGGTAATTTCCAGATAATAGATAGTAAAATCACAGGAGAAAAAAAGCAATAAATTACACGTTAATTGCCCAAAAAAGGCCAAAAATGTAACCAAAAATCAGTATTTTTATAAATAGTAGCTCATTCTTTTCTAGCATTTGACTGGATAATTGGTCTATTTTTTCTGTATTTAAATCATGAAAAAAGTCATTATTTTCTACATATTCATAGTTGTTTAAAAAAAATGTACATATATTAGGGACTGAAAAAATTATCTAATTTTTTAATTGATATTTTATAGAATTTATTTTACATGTTGGCTGCATAAAAAAGAAAAATAAGACAAAAAAATATTTTTACAAATAGCAATTTGCTCTTTTATGGTGTTCGACTGTAAAATTAAACATTTTCTGTTTTAAACCATCTTTAAAAATCTAAGTATATATTTTTTGCAGTTTTTTAACCTATTTTTCTGGCACCCTTGCTGTCAGATATTCACAGTTTTTATTCTGGATTATTTTCCAGCAGTGCACAAAAAAAAAAAAAATCCAGATTCTAAGGATGCTTGAGAAAAATGCCATAAACAAAGAAGAATGTATAAGATAACCATTTGCATATCCATAATTAAAATGCTTCTAGATGCATAAAAATGAGGAAAATATGAGTAATTTTTAAAAATCTAACTCATGTTTTAATTTGTTTTATTAGTTCTCTTTAAAATGGGTATCCAGTGATCATCATTTGATTTTTTTAGTATTGAAATGATTTGCTAATAGAAGATTAATGGTTCAAGTTATTTATTGAAGTCCCTCTCTGGTTGTTAATTAAAACCCTATAACTTATCTCTGTCTATCAAAGTTAGACATTTAATTTTTTCCCCCAGGAAAATACTTCCTTCCTGCCTAAAAATGGCTTAGATGAACCTCTTAGATGGACCCTGGTATTTAAATTAGAGGTGATGATGGATAAAACAGCTGTAATTACCCATGTATTCGCCGTTGTCATCGTCTGCATTACTTCCCTCAGTGTTGGAGTTGAGGCTTTTGTTTCGCTGCTCTCTGGACAAACTTCGACCTCCCATCAGCTCCTCCTGCTTCGATCTGCAGTCTCCTTTCACCTCCTTGCCTCCCTCCTTTTCTCCTCCTTCGCCTTTTTCCTCGCCAGCATCACCTGCTGCCTCTGTTTTCTCCTCCACAACCACGACTCCTGCCCTGTTTTGACTCTTCTCCTCTTCCTCATCCTTCCTACCTTCTTCCACCTTACATTCCTTCCCTCTGCTTTCCTTCTTTTCCACCTTCTCTCCTCCCTCCTTACCCTCCACCCTGTCTCCTCCGTCCTTATCTCTTCCCCTGTGGATGACCCTGTCGCTGCCGCCCCCCTGCAGGACCCCTAACGCCAGGTTGGAGGTGATATGTAGTGGCACAGTGACCATGGTGGGCCCCGTGATGTGCATGGCTGCTCTTCGGCCCACTTTAGTGGAGAGTCCCGGGGATCTGGACTGGACGCCCTCGTTCCCTGCGATCCCTAAACCTTCCGGGTCGAGAGCTGTGTAGGTTCCTTGAGTTCCTGCACCTCCGCTGACTAAACCTGTTCCTCTCCGGTAGGTCACGGCGTATTCACTGCGACCTATCGCACCGGAAGATGCTGAGACGTCTGGACCGGACTGAGGAGGTGGAGAGACGACGGCAGACATGTTGGTGGAAGGAGGACGCTGGGCAGAACGCCTGGAGCCTGAAATACAACAGATGAATGAGATCTGGGACGAAACAGTTCAGACTATGTAGGAGAAGCTCTGAATGGTTAGTTAAAAAGATGAGGATGGATGAAAAGATAATCTAACACTCTGTGGTCTGTGGTTAACAAGATCTGATCCCCAGCTGAACAAGAGCAGCGACAGCATTGAATCTGAAGAAAAGCCCTCAGAATTTCTGCCCTATGATGTTTTCCTGGGTCAGGGTGTCATGTTGTGGACTCTTGAGGCCTTTTGTGCGACTAAAAATCTCTCACTAGTTGGCACATCTTCAGCAACCAGAGGAAATATTCTCTGAACTTGTTAATTTGAGTATCAAGACTACAAGTCTTCAGCCACGTGCTGGTGCCTCCTCAAGGTTTGATTCATAAGTACAGAAGTGATTGGAGCTAAATGCTAATGCAGTGGTCACTATCATGTATGCATGCTAACATTGGCCAGCTAGCTATAAATACAAAATGCGGCTAAAAAAAGAGAAGAAAAAAACTGATTCAGGAAGGTGTTCTGCAAATAATTCATCTTAGTGCACTAAAATCTGATAATTCTTTCATCAAGTCAAGGATAGTTTTATAATTGGGGCCCAGCAAGGTCTCTTTTTTTAATCCAAAAATGTTCTGAGAATCTTCTGCAAAGCTCTGCTGTTTTCTTTTAGTTCCAAGAATGTTCCTCTGCAAGGTGTTTAAACGAAACACGTTCTAAAAATGTTTTTTAACACTGTTAGAACACTTGTTACACTGAGAACGTTCTGCCTTTGTTACCATGTGGAACACTGTTGGAGCGTTTCATTACTTTTCAATGTGTTCCCTCGACAACATCCCCAAAACGTTCCCAGAACATTACAACCAGAATGTTCCACCTTTAATTTATCACATTACAGGAACATGTTGTATAGAACGTTCTGTCAACTGAGGTCTTCCTGAATGTTGCATTGAGAAAATCCGTCCTTTGTTATCATCTTGAAAACATTTAATAGAAAAACATTCTATAATTTGTTCCCTCAGATGATGCACCTTTACTGGTTCACGTTACAGGAACATTCTGGGGTTTTTACAGTATTAACCCTTAAATTTAACAGTTTCATCTGTTAGATTAATAGGAAATATTTGTTTATTTTCATGGTGTTTTATGTCAAAAAATATAAATATTTTCTTAAAGAAAAAAGGAAATTGTAGCTTTATTCACAGTTAGAGGTTTTAATGTTATTTTATTTAGACATTCATGGCCTACTGTTGTAATTTTATTGATAATTTGTGTAAAAATATGGGAAAAATCAGCTAAAAAAGAAAAACATTCTGCAAATTACAGTTTTTTTTTTACAGTGTACAGTAAAAGCATGTAGTTTAGAAATCTGTGCATTTTTCTTTTATTTATGACTATTTAATAAAAACAAAAATGTCTATAATGCTTAAGTAAATTAAACCCTATATGACGCTGGCTAAAATTGCTAAGTCTGGACTGTAGATTTAAATATCAATTAATTTTTAAAGAAAAAAACAAGTCACAAAATCAGCTGTGAAACGTTTGAGAAGAACCTGCCTTCAGCTGGAAAAGACTTGGTGCTGAGGGAGTCCATGCTTCTTGCGGGTCTCAAAGAAGGAATTTCTTTCTCTGGAATGAATAGAAAAATGCATTTTTTAGTAAAATAATTTATATTTTATGTCTGTAATCCTCCTGTGTCAAACTGCAGCCAGCAGTGTGTATCCAAATCAAATGTCTGACTTTGATTTCTACCCTCAGATTTCAAAATCTACAGTTTTACAGCAGAACATCAGCTCCTCCTCTTCTATAAGAGCAACAAATCTTCATTTTTGCATCAGTTATACGGAATCTATATTTAAAATAATGGCATTAAGAATTTAGTAAACACAAGAAAGTGATCAAAATCACAAAACGTCGGACTATTTATTGATTGATTACTAGTCATGTCCCTGTGAAGGTTTTGTACCTTTGGCTGAGTGTTTGTGTCGCCTCCGGGGGTCAGGAAATCGTCCTCCGATGTTGAAGATGGACATCCACTTCCTGCCTTTGAGAGATCCTTTCCTCCTGAGAAGAGTGAGACGTTTGCAGAAACATGTTACAGTTATATGAAAAACGAAATCTCAATTCCAACAAGGAAACGTGGAAACTTGTGCTCTAAAATAGAGGAATCATGTCTTAATATCAGTGCACATTTTAAACATGACTTAAACAGGAATATAATGGACTTAAACTGAGCCTGACGGCAGTTTAACCTTCTCTAACTGCATCTGTCATACTTTACCGAGGTAAATAAGCATCTGGAGTGTAATGAGATGTTGTGCTCACTTGTCTGTGCCTTCGATGATAGCGTGGTAGGGTCTTATAGGAAGAGGACCGTCTCCTGGACTGATGTTACCGAAGTGGCCGACTGGCTGAGTGTGACCGGACCTGAAGAAGGGTTCATCCTGATTGGGCATGGCTGACGGCGAGGGGAGGGACTTCCTCCTCTCGTTGGACACACCTGAGTAAAGCAGAGCAAAGAAGTGAGGCAGAGTCGCACATTTGTTTGTGATTGTGTGATGTGTGTGATGTTTGTGTTGTGACCTTGTTCGGGAAACAGCTGAGGAACATGTGTGAGGATGAACTCCACCACGATGGACTGAACCCTGACCTCCATGAAGGCTGCTGTGCCGTTAAATCCAGACGCCTCAATGTCCTTCGACCTTCACATACAAGTCGATAGATTGGGTTATTGACTGAAGAAGGACAGAAATAAAATGTATGTTTAAAGATGAGAAGGAAGATTGAAGAAGAGTGAATAAATGAATGAACAGAAGGAAAAAAAACTTGGAGGATGAAGAAGGAACGTGGAAAACTTTCTTGTAAAAGCAGGTGTTGTCTTGTGGAAATGACAACAAGCATCAACAGGATGCAGTGGAACAAGTTTGATTGACAGAAGCCCCACTGTTAAGCCAGAGTACCCAAAGGATCCAGTGCCAACGTCCTGGTTCCAGACCCCATAGGACAGTGCTTCTCAACTGGTCCAGCCTCAGGATCCACTATGTCTCTATTGATAACGGTTACGACCCAAATTTTTGAAGTTTGCTGGTCCTGTTAACAAATTAAAGTTTATTTGGGTGTAGTCTCAACGTACTTTGATACAGCTTGGGAAAATTTTGGCTTATTTTTGCTTATTTTGGTTTATTTGGACACTTTTGTCAAGTTTTTGACCCATTTTGACAGATTCTGAGCACATTTTGGTTCATTTTTTGGGACGTTTTAGCATAAATTTCTCCAATAAGCTGTCAGAACCAAATCTAGAGGTTAATATTGGGCAACGACTGGTGTCACCACCACTAAATATCCTGCTATTGAAAGCAAACTGTCATAAGAAATACGTCCTTTAAAATAAAAGACTTTATACCACTACTTTTTTGGGGGGGCATGCTTCTGCGACCCTCTAAACATGGCTTTTGCGACCCACCAGTTGAGAACCACTGCCATAGGACACCCTGAGAGGTCCTCTGGTCCGTGTCCAATGGTTCAGAGCATTTTTGAGCACATAAAGGGGACCAACACAATATTAGGCAGGTGTTCATGATGTTACGCCTGCTCGGTGTATAACACACAGTAATACTTGATCTAAACACACCTGAGCAGGTTGGGAGCCCAGACAATGGCGAGGTTTCTTGCATGCATGTTGGTCTCTGAGGAATGTGAAGCCATTCTGACGAGATGACGCATCAGAAACTGCAGGGTCCTGAAACACAGATATAATATCATGTTTCTGGGGTCTTTTGTTTTTTTGCTTTTGTCACGTGAAGTTTTGCCTCTACATGAAAACAACACAACCATGGTTGGAAGTACAGAGAACTCCAAGATGTCGTTTTTCTCAGTATAACAAAATCATGAAAAAAAGAAAAACGTAAAGTTGAATATCTTTTATTATTTATCATATAAAAACGGACAAGTCCTGAAATCAATATGTGCAACAGTTTTCCAAGTGCTACCATTGTTACCAGTGCTGGTAAACAACAGTGGCTCAGCATGCTGTAGATATTTCACTACTTACATTTTTTACAGCCTCTACAAACTTTCACACTACTCTGGGCACCAACTCTCGAAAGACATTTCACCATGCTGAATGTATATTTCCACAACTTGCTCTTCTGTATACCAATTTTGAGCCATGCTGCATTTATTTTGTTTATCAAGTATCTTTTAAGTAAAGTTTTAAGTAAAAAATAATGGAGCTGAACTGTTCGGGATGGTTTAACAGCAGGGAAATAATGACGGTCACCTGTTTCGAGGCAGATAATACAGGTTTTCATGTGGGTTTTAATGGAAAGTCTACTTCACGTCAGTAGAAGAGGAACTCAGAGGATTGTACCTGTAATGTGGTGCTGGTAGTTCTTTCAGCACATCTCTGATCTTCACTAGCCTCTCCTCCTCCAGCTGGATGGCCACAGCCTCCTGCAGGAATACATGGGATATCACGGACATTATTCAGGCTACAAATAACAATTATTTTCATTGTGGATCATTTTCCTGATGAATCAGTTACTTGTTTAGTATGTAGAAAGTAATAAAATGATTAAAATTGTCAAACAGTGTTTCCCAAAGTCCAAGATTATGTCCTGAAATGACATACTTTGTCTACAACTTAAAGATATTCAGTTTACAATCAAAGGGGAGTAATGTAACCAGAAAATATACACATTTAGGAAGCTGGAATCGGGTAAATTTGAAAGTTTTTTCTTGTTTCAGCTCTAGATATTATGGCATATACGTTTTCCTTTCATCTTTTTATTGCAAAAATAGAACTGTTCTCAACTTAAAGACAAAACTTGACTATGTTCAGAGGTGGATCTGGATCTGGGAGGTTATAATGTCTTTACGGTGTGGATACTCACAGCGAACTTGTCGTACAGCTGGTATGTGAGCAGAGGGTTTGGCAGCTCTCTGAAATAGGCTTTGCACAGGGAGCTGACACAGTGGATGTCCTGCAGGTACACATCCTTGTTCAAGTCTGGATTCCCGTCGCTCTCAAACTCTCCCCTGGTTTTAATGCAAACACAGATTCACTTCAGCGTGCGTTAACGTAACACAAAATCCTGTTCAAAACTACAGTGCAGCATGTTGTACATGTACAGATGTGTGTTCAAACAGCAGCACACGGCTCACCTGAGCTTCTGAATGTTGGACGACACTCCAGACAACCTGTAGATTCCATCCACGACCCCATTGTGCTCCACGAACTCGCTGCAGCATCGTAACACCAGAGGAACTGTTGGACAAGATTCATATTAAAAATCTAAATAATAACAACATAATATGTATTCTATATCACATTTATAATCTTTAGATATGAACATACATATTCACTTATTACACATTTTGTCTTTTTGTTTCTATAGGTACATATATGACAGTCTAACATTCCTTCTATGTATGTTTTATGATGACGAAATATACTTAGACACTGTTATCTTGATCACAACTTAGTAATTACTCAGCTAAACTGTAAATGGAGACTTACACTGAAGTGTATTCTAAGTTTAAATAAATAAAGGTGGAACAATTGAATATAAAGGAATGTCTTTTTGCACAGGTTATTGTTACCCAGCACCTGAACTTATGGGTCTGCATGGCATCATAGTGATATGTTTACTTCAGTAAATGACTTAAATACTTCACCGATAATACCTGTGATGATCATCATGCTAAATATCAATTGATACAAACAGGAAATTTCATTGTTAATTGCCAATTAGCAATGTTAGTAATGCTAATTAGCAAACATGCTAAATATTCTCCCTGTTTAACGTCAGCATGTTAGCATTTAACCAAAAGCACCACTGGGCCTAAAAACAAAACCCTGCAGAGCTTCCAACATTCATGTAGTCCTGTTTCTATTTAATGCAACAAACAACAACAAAAAACTTAACGTGTTTCTGAAGGAAGGCATTTAGTAGTTATTTAGATAGTTAGCATGTTCCACATTTATCATCCCTCCAACCCATCTTGACAAAAAGTCTCAAATTCATTGACTAGATTAGCAGACTCCACCTTTAAGTGATATTAAATGGCAGAAAAGACTGTTAATAAACTCCTGAGAGGAATAAAATAGTAGAATGGACCTGTAATGACCACAAAACACAGTAAAATAACCAGGAGTTACTCTGTCAGGCCTTTGAGAAAACCTGCTATGGTTGAAGCTGTGAGGTCTGAGTTTTAATGGAGAAAGAACTGAACATGGGCTGTTTGTTCTTGGTTGCATGTCTGTCTGAAGTCTGTCAGTGCAAAATGGGGAAACCAAACAGTTTAAAAACATGAGAAACATTCAGATCAATTAATATCTGCAAAAAAGCTCCATTATTTCTGCTGAATGAGTCTTTGAGCAGCTGTAAAGCAACTTCTGAGAGGATGTAATGTGTTTTTAAGATGTTCTGGAATACATATTCAGTCATAGCTTTGCACGCTTGCATCGACTGCCCTCAGTTAGACAATACTGTTGCCCACATATAGTTCACTTATCTGAACAGGATGCTGTAAGTTGTCATAGCTGCAATGACGAATAGAGTACAACGGGACATGTTTAGGAGTGATTGTGGTTCACTTACTCTCTTGCGAGGAGGCGGTCAGATGCTCCAGCAGATCACATCCAAACACCTTCTCTTTGTTCCCTCCTTTTCGTCGAACTCTCCGCATCTCTTCCTGTGTTCTGTTTCCACCTCACATTCAGACCAACCGGCTCAGTTTGTGTCCGTCTCTCTGGCTGTCTCTGCTGGATGTGTTGGCCAACTCGCTTAATGTGACTCTGTAGAGACACTGCACATTTCAGGGATTTGACCGTGCTGCTGCTGCTGCTGCTGCTGCTGCTTCCTTTGCTTCAGTGCATGTTGTTGGGTGCAGGTTGTTTCCTCTGTGAGCTGCGTTGCATTGGAGTTGGCATGTAAAAGCTGCAGCGTTAGGACATACTTTGGTTTGTCTCCTGACCCTGCAAAAGCAGAACACAAGGTTGTCTTTGTGCAAACGGTGGTTTCAGACAGCAATCAATCTCCCCTGAAATCAAACAAACTGCTGTGAATCCTGAGCGTGCATATGTGACTCTCCACTTCCCCCTGATGCACTCAATTTATTTTCGAATGAAAGGCCACACCCTTGCCGCTGTACTTCTCCTATTGAGTGAAATGAGCCCCTGAATGCTTCACTCCAGTCTCACTGTAAAGCTTCTCCGAGCTGCCGGAGCCACCTAAGCCTCCAATCTCAGCTCCTGCACGAGGCCTGTGTTCATTACAATCCTGGTTTCTGCTGCCTGGCCGCATGTCACAGCCATTGCGGCCCCGTTGTCACTGCAGCGGAAGTCGAGCACCGTTGAACATATAGACCCACACAGACATTCAAACTCTCTCTCCACACCCTCTGCATCCTCCTGACACCTGCCTCTGCTCTCCTTCTACGCCGCCATCCCCTCGCGACCTTCTCGCTTTTTAGGAAAGAGTTTAAATGTGGGAACGTGAGGAAATAAACGAGCTAAAACGCCAGAGTTCCTACCTTCACTCTGCATCGGCACACAAGTAGCAGCATAAAAATGATGACGCAAGAAACCACTAAACTTCCCCTGTTAACTTCCTGAGTGTCGCTCCTTCTCTTGTGCTTTCTCTCTGTATGTGGCCCACAGTTTCTCCGCCTCTGTAGGGAAATCAGTTCAATGTATCAGCACAGTGCATCTATTTCCCTCTGTCTGCTGTGTTTGTCTCTGCAAAGTCCAACCTCCATGTGATTCAGTCACCCTGGTAGGAAGAAGTGCATCTGTATGTGGACAAGTCGACCAATTTAACCCAGTGTCCCCATTTATTTGACCAGTTTGACATCATTACAAACTAAAGTAGCACTTGGAGCCTCTTCGAGTACCATCAGAGGACCAAAAAGAATAGAATAGAATAGAATAGAATAGAATAGAATGCTTTTATTGTCATCACACACAATGTACAACGAAATTTAAAAGACAACTCTGGAGGTGCAAAAAATACAAGTATAAAAGATAAATAAAAATAAAAATAAAAGTAAAAAATATATAAATGTATTTACAAGGGAGCCAGCAAGAATATGAATGTGCAGTAGAGAGGGCACGTTAGCAGCAGTGGAATAAACATATTGCACAGTGGGAGATGACTGAAACACTTAAACAGCATGAAGACAGTTACTCTGCTCAGTACTCTTATTGCACTATGATAAAATGTCTTAATAAATCTAGAAGTGCAGGCCTTGATGGACGTGTACCTCTTCCCTGAGGGCAGCAGTGAGAACAGGCTGTGCCCGGGGTGTGAACTGTCACAGGTGATGCTTGTGGCCCTGCGCAGACACCTGACATTGTAGATGTCTGACAGAGAGGACAGCTGCACTCCCATGATGCTCTGTGCTGACTTCCTGACTCCATCCAGAGCCTTCTTGTCAGCCTGAGAGCTGCTCCTGAACCACACCAAGATGTTGTGGGTGAGGATGCTCTCTACAGAACACCTATAGAAGGACAGCAGCAGGTCCTGGGACACGTTGACCTTTCAAAGTGACCTTAAAAAGTACAGGCGCTGCTGTGCCTTTTTCCACTAAGGCACTGGCACAAACTGCATGGAGTCCATCACCTGTAACAGATCACATATAAATAGTAGATAACACTAAACAGCAACACGTGGTGTCATTTTGCAATATTCAATAAACAGTTAATATCTTTGTTGGCGTGTGTGCACCGTGTAATATTGTGTGGAATAATGGCAAAATCATATAATATTGTTGTACTTTATGATATTTTACGATACTGTTTAGAATATTATATGTGGTATTTTGGGTCCATACTATTTTTACATTTGCCCATTGTTTAAAAAATTATCGTTAGGAAACAATGGGGTTCAAGTTCATCAGGCTTCTAAAGTTGAAGTCGAACTTTTTGATGTGCCACATATGCAATTACTGTTTACACCAATCACACTTTACATTATGACCACCTGTCTAATATGGTGTTTGTCCCTCTTATGTGCTCAAAAATGCTCTGAACCATCGGGCATGGACTAGAGGACCTCTCAGGGTGTCCTATGGGGTCTGGGAACAGGATGTTGGCACTGGATCCTTTGGGTACTCTGGCTTGTGCAGTGGGGCCTCTGTCAATCAAACTTGTTCCACTGCAAACCCGTCATGCTTTCTGACACCCACTGTCAAATTTACAAAACCTGGGAAGATTTCATTCCCCCCCCCAATTTGGACCACATCGGGCAGATCCAGATCTAAAACCAGCATATATAGAAGTCGGGAGCATAAAGGTTTTACCTTAAATGCTAACACGGTTTAACGTCATTAAAATGAGAAGAAAAAAAAAGAAGAATCCATATATTTGCTGTTTCTTCTTCTTTTTTCTGTTCTCTCATTATTTTTTATTATCTTATTCATTTTCTTTGTTCCACTTAATAATTTGATTTTTTTCTTTTTAATTTTTTACCTCTTAATTAATTGCAGTAATTTTAATAATTACGCTCCACTCCACCGCTGTAGTCAAAGTGCGCATGTCAATAATATTTACGGTAACAGCGCAACGTCACCCGTGGCTACGGGGGCTACACGGTTGCTATGTTAACTTCGTTTTGAATCCCAGAGCGTCCGTTAGCGGCGGAAATAACGCTTATTAGCGTTTGAAAAGCACATAAACATTTTTCCAGCGTGTATTCAAGTCATGTGGAAATTGCTAAGGAAGGGTAATGCGACAAGCTTTTATTATTAACGCGAGAAAACGTCGAGAGAGAGAGAGACACCGCCCATAGGAGCGCAGGGGTGACGAAAACAAGCGCCCCTCTGCCTCCGCTACGGTCCGCGGAAGAGACATCAGCTCACACGTCTTCTGCTCTCCAGCGGGGATGAAGGCGAAGCTGCGACCTGCTGTTTGAACACGTTCATCCACAGACTGAGTAACGAACTGCTCGGGCAGCCCAGTGCGGAATTAGTTTCATCCGTGTCGCAACGAGGAGCCGAAACAAAGATGGAGAGCTGCAGCTTCCAGAGCCAGCTGCTGTCCGTCATGGAGGTGCTGGCCAAGGCGGCGGTGGCGGAGATCAACCGGCGTGTGGACGACAGCTGCGCGGTGCTCCGGCTGGAGGTGAGCCAGAGCCGGCGGGACATCGAGCTGCTCAAGACCAAGTGCGAGGTGATGGAGGCAGAGCTGCGGAGGAGCCGGCTGAGAGCCCGGAGGAAAGGTGGGAGGGGGACCGAGGATTGTGCTCCCTGCTGGGTGGAAGATGACAAGTTATCCTAACTGAATGTTTATTTTGTGTGGTCTTGTTCCCCAGCAGGAGAGAGGAGTTCTCCTTTAGTCAAAGTAGTTCTGAACACAGAAAGTCAGAGCTCAGACTGGGACAGACACATGGATGCTGAGGCAACAAGCCAACTCCAGCAGGTATGAATACATGTCTTTATTATTTTAACAGTTTATAAATCTGCTTTTTGAATCAGTCAGTTCACTCCTTTAATGCAGGGTGGTCCAATGGGAGCAGTTTTACTCTGTTTTGCATGGACGCCCTCTGTGCACAAGACATTTACCACACATGTACACTAACTTTATGTGTAGAAATCTCAAGACTGCATCCTAGGTACCTGATAAGTGGTGTCGTAGACCTCCTTATCTGTGTAGAGATGGCTGCTTCAATGCCGACAAACTTATCAGGTGTAAACACGAGATGGGATGAGACACCTTTCAAGATGTTAATGTCAATGAAACCTTATGGGAGGAGATCTGAAGACTGCATTATAAGTCGACGATACGTAGTTTCATAGTCCGCCCTCCCGTGTTTGGAGATGGCTGTTCCAATGCCCATGAAAGTATCAGCTGTAAATACGACAGGTGCCAGATAAGGGATCACTCAGGATGTTAATAGTCGTGAAACCTTATGGGAGAGGCCTCAAGACTGCATTATAAGTACCTGATAAGTAATGTTGTAGACCCCCTCCTTCATTTAGAGACGGTTGTTCTAATGTTCACTGCTAGATTTACACAAACCTATAAGCTACGAATAAGACCAATGTCAGGTAAGCAGTTACTCAAGATGTTTTTGTATTACTTTTAATGCAAGACTGCATTATAAGTACCTGTAAGTTGGTGTCATAGCCCCCCTCCTTTTCTGTTTAGAGATGGTCATTTTAATGCTCACAAACTTATCAACTGTTACGAACGGTGCAGAGACTCAGGCGCAGGCAAAGAAACACGGCACACAGGTATACGAAATAACAATGTTTATTTGCAACAACGGAAAACAGAAAATCACTGCACAGCAGGAAACTAGACTAATAAACAAAAACTGAAACTAAAAGCGAGCGAATGCCGAAAACTAACTAAAAGTAACAACAGAAAGCGAGCTGCAAAAGGCGAGCTGAAAAACAAACAAATAACAGAAAGCGAGCTACGAAAACCAACGAGCTGATACAAACAAAAAGCGAGCTACGAAAATCTATGAGCTGATAGTAACCACGACACTGGGAAGCCGAGCCAGACGGGCTAACGCTAATGCTAATGCTAATGCTACTGAACCTGAACGGAGAGGGGGGCACGACGGAGCAGGTGAGCGGAGCAGGTGGGAGCGAAGGCAGGCAGGCAGGCAGGCAGGCTGGGTGGTGAGCTGAGGTCCGGGAGTGGGGGTGGCGATCCACGACTGGAATCCTGGCGGTGGCTGGGTTTCTGGCGGAGTGGAGGCAGTGGTTGAGCTGAACCGGAGGAGGCACACGTGGACGGCAGACGGGGAACCAACTGGAAGCGGAGAGGGAATAGCGTTAGCAATAGCGAGGGTGCAGAGCAAACGGAGCAGACAGAACGAGAGCAGAGGTTGGCAACTGACTGAGGCAAAAACGACGGTCTGGCATCGAGGAGCATGTGGAGCGTGGTTATAACCGGGAGAGTGAGAGCTGATCATCCAATCACACGCGTGCCTCCTCCGCTGATTGGAAGTGGCTGCACCTGCCGTGCTCCTCGCTGCCCACACCTTGCTCACGCCCACCTGCAAGAGAGAGAGAGAAGGGGAAGAGGGAAAAGGGGAAAGGGGACTGCCACTCAGGCAGCAGAGGTGGAGGGCGTGACATCAACTATAAATAGGACAGGTGCCAGGTCAGAGATTTGTTTCAGAACCTTATGGGGTGAGATGTTAACACTGCATTATAAGTACCTGACAAGTAGCGTCGTAGACCCCCTCCTTCATTTAGTGGTCCCTGTTTCAATGTTCACTGCTACATTTACACAAACTTATTAACTATGGATAAGGCAGGTGCCAGGTAAGGGACTGCTCATAATGTTAATAAGTGGTGAAATTTTATGCAGAGAGATCTTAGGACTGTATTATAAGTGGTGCTACATTTACGCAAACTTACCAGTTGTGAATAAGACATACAGCCCTGGCCATGAGTATTTTTTGCATCTGGACCACATTAGACCACATCCAGGCCTAAAACCACTATATATAGATGGGCCAAATCCGGACTAGGGTGTTCCAGAGGGGCACAAGATTCTTCAAAACAGTCTCTGATTTGGAGAACATTTATTTTATTTTCTGGAAATGCAAAAAGGAAAATTTTACTATGTGTAGATTCTCACCCAGTCATTCAGGTCATGGTAGTGGTTCAGTAAAAGGCTACTGAATGTCTCTTTTTGGTTAATGAAGATGTGGCATCTCTCCTTCAAGAGGCCTCTTCGGGTCTAACTGATAGATGGAGAGTCCATGATGTATGCTGTCCCTAAGTCGGCCCTGTTACGACCTATTTAAATAATTACTTCTCATTTTAATGCAGTATATGTCAATTTATTTCAAACTGGATGTGCTTAAGTGCAGAGTCTGATTTAAGAAAGTGTAGCTGTCCAAAAAGTCCAGTCTGGACTGTGGATATAAAATGGTAGAAGTTTGAGAACAGACATTATGCCTACAACAGATACTTTTAAATGCAGCAAAAAGGAAACCAGCATTTAACAAATAAACCACAAACAGGAGATAAGTAGAAAATTAAATGTAAAATGGGACAATACTTTGAGATCTTAGGACTGTATTATTTGTCTTAATTTCAGGTTTCCGGTTTCAGTCAATTAAAATGTGAAATCAGCCAAAGTAATCTGTTTTCTTATCCTGCTGCAGAATTTTCCTTCTGACCGCAGCAAAACATTTAAGGACATTTTTATCTAGTTTTGTTCTGAAATTGTGAATTTGAACTGCAGAAGGGATACAACATATCCAGACCCTCAAGGCCTTAATGAATAAATATTATTAGAGTCCTTTTTGCTGGCGGAGAGGCACAACCCACACTACAATGTTGCACAGCGAACACAAATACAATTGGTTTACAATGATATGAAAAGGTAAAGTGTGTTTTTTTGTTCCATTTGTGAGCTATGAATAGAAAATATATAAACAAAATTAAATTACAGAAAGGAATGTTTTGGTCTACTCACAAAATTTCTGTTCTGTTCGATGTTAACCTCATTTTAACCCTTTCATGGGCTTTAGTTCCATTAAATTACAATATCTTTGGTCAGATGTAGTGCTTTGTAAACTGATTAGTTTGCAATCTACTAGAGTATTTATGTGACTCTATTCAGCTCAGTTTTACTTTATATAGCACCAATTCACAACATAAGTCATCTCAGGGCGCTTCACATAGTAAGGTCAAGACCTCACAGTGTTACGTTACAGAGAGAAACCCAATTATTTCCTTTGAGCAAAGCACTGTGGGAAGAAAAAAGTCAGTTTTAACAGTGGAAAACCTGTTTAAACCAGGCTCAGGGAAGGCACGAATCTGCCTCGGTGAGAGAAAAGATGAGCGATGAGAAACAAACAAACGAGACGGTAATAAACACTCAGCAGGGTGGTGAGGCCATTAGTAGAATATCAGGAACCAAAGAGAAAAAAGATTCCTGCAGGAAACAGAAATTACAGGAGAGAGAAGACACAAGACATGCAGCGGTGGCTTATAAATACATCGAGAGGAGAGGTGCTCAGTGCATCATGTGAAGTCTCCCAGCAGCCTGGGCCCACAGCAGCATAACAGAGATATAAGCCTTATCAGAAATGAAAGTCTTAAGCCTAATCTTAAAAGCAGAGAGGGTTTGTGCCTCCTGAACCCAGACTGGGAGCTGATTCCACAGCAGAGGAGCCCGATAGCTTACAGCTCTGCCTCACAGTCTGCCTTTAGAGCCACAAGGAAGCCTGCAGTCTGAGAGCGAAGTCCTCTGTTAGGATAATATCATGCAGTAAGGTGTTTAAGATAAAGACGGGAGCTTGGTCATTAAGAGTTTTATATGTGAGGAGAAAGGTTTTTAAATTCTATCCTGGATTTTACAGGGAGCCAGTGAAGAGAAGCTAATACGGGAGAAATATGATGTCTCTTATTGGTTCCTGTCAGGACTCTAGCTGCAGCATTTTGGATCAGTTTTTCAGAGACTTATTAGAAAATCCTGGTAATAAGGAATCACAATAGTCCAACCTCGAAGTTAGAAATGCATGGAGTAGTTTTTCAGCATCACTCTGAGGCAGAATTTTCCTAATTGTGCAGTCGAAAGAAGCCGATCTCAGAGACTTGTTTTATGTGTGAGTTAAAGGACATGTCCTGGTCAGAAATAACCCCAAGGCTCCTCACAGCAGTGCTGGAGGCTAAAGCAACGACATCCAGAGTAGCTATCTGGTTAGACAGTGTGTTTCTGAGGTGTTTATGGCCAAATACCATAACTTCAGTTTTGTCTGAATTTCAGGTTTCAGGTTTCAAAGATTAAAAAAAACAGCTGGGTGTCATCTGCATAGCAATGAACGTTTACAGCAGCGTTTCCTAATAATATTGCCCGAGGAAAGCCGGTACAAACTGAAAAGTATTGGTCCTAGCACGGGACATTTTGGAACTCAGTAACTAACCCCTGAAATCAGGTTCATTCCCCGAGACACTGATGATCAAGTGTCAGCTGATGCAATTATGATGTCTGAGTGCAAATGAAAACAGCATTGAGTGAACAGACTATGTATTAGCAGCAGGCAGTCGGCTGAACACGACAGAGCTGGTGGTGGAAACATGCAGACTTCAAAATGTTAACAGGAGCTGAAGCTAATTTTGTTGCTTCCAGCTGTTGGTAGGAGTTTTTCCTCTGAAATGATTAAACACCTGCAGCATCAGCCTGATCTACAGCTTTGACAACTTTGTTAATTACTTCTAATTACAAATTACCCCTGACATGGAGACTGGATCAGGTAAATAAACCCTAAATAACGGTTACTAAAGTCAGAATATTTGTCAGCCATATCAAGTTTTTTTATTTGAGAGAATTTCCATTAAATAGCAGTGACATTATTATTCAATTTAATTCAGTTTTATTTATATAGCGCATATTTACAACACAGGTCGTCACAAAGCGCTTAACATTGTAAGCTTTTGATTATGTCTATGAATGTCTTGTAGCCATCTAAATATGGGAGCTGGAAGCCAAGTAACAATGAAAACATGTTTTATGATACCATCAGTTTCTGTAGTTTGATGAATTGTCACACATGGACAGAATTTTCAGTGTTGAAACCACAAAAGAACATTGATGTGTAGTCTATAGGGGAACTGCTGTCCTCAAATTCACTCCAGCATCTCTTTTCCTGACTTATTTTTCAAGTATTTGATATATACAGCTAAAACTTTACAGATGTCTTTATAAATAACCTTCACTGTAAAAACCAAAATATATCAGTATGTGATTTCTTTATTCTTATTACCTCCACCAAGGAGGTTATGTTTTTGCGTGGCTTGTTTGTTTGTTTGTCTGTGTTCAAAATAACTCGAAAAGCTATGGAAGGATTTGGATGAAATTTTCAGGAAGTGTGTGAAATGGGACAAGGAACAAAGGATGAAATTTTGGGAGTGATCCAGATCACCGTCCGGATCCAGGACTTTTTAAAAAGATTCTTTAACATTAGGAGTGTTAGAAAGCCTTGCAGTGCCGCCTTGTGGTAGGAAAGTGCACTGCACATATATGGTGGGTGTCGGCCGCTCGTGCTCAACCACAGCAGTGCGACGGTGTGAGAGCGATGACCAGACAATTAACTTTTTTTAACGATACTTTGTCATTGGGAGATTGTTTTGGGGGTGGACTGAAGCTGCTTGGTGGAGGTCTGTGCTCTCTGAGTGCTTTTCTAGTATTGACATTGTTTTTAACGTCCCTCCGGCTACAAAAACAAGACAGAATTTCTGAGATTCGGTTATGACTTTTGGTTTTTGTGTGTCGCCTCAAGAATTCCCAGGGGCCTGTTGAGATGCGTGTTGGTTTATTTGTGATAGAAGACAAACAACTTCTCTCTTCTTGGTTGGTTTAATCTGAATATCCGAGTCTCAAAAGCTTGTACAAGGTTCTTTACTGTGCGGCACGACCCACGCAGAAAGACAATATAGAAATATGATTACAATTTTTATAGTAAAGATGGGAAGGGAGGCTGCTTAAGGCATCCGCCCTTCCTGAAACAGCCCATCCGATTCGTCTGCATCTTCGGAGTCTTCTCCTGACCAATCACCTAACGGCACACCTGTGGAAGGAAGTTGTCCCCCCACCCTGTGTGTTTCTTAATCCCTGTGACGTCATATAAGGGGGACTCTTAGAAGACGGCTCTGGCGCCTCAAGTCCTAGTTGTAGTTGTCTGTTCCAGGGCTATCAGGCACACCATGACGTAGGAGAATGAGTCCCCAGAGATTTGGTGCTCATGTTTTGGGTACGAGCAGGTTGCTATCCAAACTAGGAGCAAACAAACATTCAGTACGTAAAACAAATGTGTATATGGAGGCTGCTTGGTGTTCTTCTCAGTGTCAGTGTCCCCTGAGAGGATGTGGCGCCCCAAGTATGTGGTTAAGAGAATTCAAAGTTCACTATATGCAAAATTAAGAGAGATCTAACTAGTGCTCTAAGATGGTTAAATAAAAGTGATCACAGGATTACACATGTTGTTAATCAGTGTGTTCAGCATAATATCATTAAAAGTTAAACTCAGTAATAAGGCACAGAGTTATATCGATTTCAGTACTAAGATATTATAGAGGTATGTAATTTCAATCACAGATCAGATTATACAAGTTTCATTCACTGTATCTGATTAATAGTGAGGTTAAAAGTCTTTTACCCTAACAGGCCTCATATTGCCAACCCTGTGAAAAGTTTCTAAATGCACTCCTGTCATTGACACCTACAAACAGAATAGATTTGTCTTAAACCAGCCGAGTGCAGCTCCTTTATTTCCAGTGACATGTTCCAGTGTCTCTCATGTATGAGTGTCTCTCACCGGTTTAAGTTGTAATGCTGAGCTTGCTGTTGCAGTGTGCAGACATGGAGCCTGTTAATGAAGCTGAACACGTACAGATCAAAGAGGAGTGTGCCGAGGAGGACACATGGAGGACCGACCCAGACCACAAACTGAGTGAGTGCAAACGTGCGAGAACACTTCAGATCAGGGCTGCCCAGTCCTGGTCCTCGAGGGCCGCTATCCTGCATGTTTCAGATGTTTCCCTCTGCCAGCACGCCTGATTCAGATGATCAGCTCATCGTCAAGCTCTGCAGAAGCCTGACAACGATCCTGATCATTTAATCAGGCGTGTTGGAAGAGGGAAACATCTAAAACAGGACCAGGGTTGGGCACCCCTGCTTTAGATGGATATCAAACTCCTCTATTTGCTGCGAGAAAATCAAACTGTGGAGGAGTTTTAGTCTGACATCACCTGACTTTCACACAATAAGCTCACGTAATACTTCAGATCAGCTACTCTTACCTCCTAGTTCAGCTGTAAAGGTAAAGAAATGCAGTATTTAACAGGTCATGTGATCAGAATAATGCTAAATTACAGTCAGTTCCATGTCTGACGATGACATAAGATCTCTAATTTAAGTACTTTTTAATTTACAAGCAGCCTTAGGTATGGTTTCATTTACAAGTTGAGTATTTCTTCTCAATAACTGCATTATTTATTTCTAAGCTGAACTGTCGGGTTTTAGCTCTTAAGTAATATTAAAAACTAACAGTTTAGATTCACTGTTTTAGAAATGCAGGCCTCACAGTAGGAACTTAATGCAACTAAAGTCAGTACACCTTAGATTACTAAGGTTCTAAATACTTTTGCCACCAGACTCAATCTTCCGCTGCATGAAGGATCGTTACACACATTTCTAAAGACATATTCTGACATTCTCCAGAAACTTTTTTTTCAGCTGCTCTTTGCCGGAGGGGTTTTGTTGCTTTACCGTTCTCTTTAAAATACCTCAAAGGTTTTCTATTAGATTCAAGTCGGGGCACATGCTTGTCCACGTCGTAGTTTTCGCTTTTTATTCTGTAGTGACTTTGGCAGTGTGTTTTGGACGGTTATCATGCTGGAATATTCCTCTTCTGTCGAGCTTCTGCAGACTGGGAGTCATGTTGTAGACCAGTATTTTGATAATCCACAGACATTCATTGTGCATCAATAAAAGTCATCTCCTCAACGCCTGTTGCACTCATGTAGCCCCACATCATCATGTTCCCTTCTCTGTGCAATATCACTGAAGTACTAACTGATTCAAAATGTTTCACCTTTCAGTAACTGCATTATTTCAAAGTTGACAGGTATTTAGCTTGTGAGCAATCAACAACAAACACTTTAGAAAGACAAAGAATAAACTCTATGCAGCAAACGTGAACACTGACGCACAAGTTAGAAACCTGTGGTCGCTAAAACTAAATTGAAAGCGCTTGTGATTTCCAGATAGTCCTACTGCATGAACATGGTTATAAAATTAACTGCGAAAACCAGAACCTGCTCAGTTTTGTACCTGTATGCGCTGTGTCTATCTGCATGCCTGCACCATGACTCCAAAAGAAGAAAAAAAAGGCAGAGAAACTGAAAAATCTGATTGTGAGTCTTCACAAAGATGGAAAAAGACACAGGGCAGCAGTAATCAGGAGGTCCAGAACGAGCTGTAGTACCACCAATCAGAGCTGCAGTGGTCGTCGTCCTTAAATGATGACGGTGGACTACTTTCACTATGTAGCTCTGAAAAAACAGATGGACAAGTGCAGAATGTGAAACTCTATGGATGGCATCAAGGAAAAAAAAACACCCTGGCTTGCTCTTCTGTGCTGCAACATGAAAATGTACTAAAGTAAATCAAAAGAAGCTTGATGAATATTGGGAGACCATTCTTTGTTTAGATAAGACCGAGATTAATTTGTTCAGCTCAGACGAGTTCAGCATGTTTGCTGTGAACCTGTCCAGGACTACCACAGTGAATACATAGTCCTGACAGTGAAGCACGCGGGTGGGAGTGGGATGATATGGGGAAAAAGAAGATGGCATTTATAGATGCACAATGAATGTCTGTGGATTTACCAAAACACAGGCCGAATCTTAGTTTGCAGAAACTCGGCAGAAGAGGAATATTCCAGCAGAACGCTCAAAACACCACAAGAGTTTCCAAGGCAGAAAAAAAGCAAAAACTGAGACATGGACAAGTATGTTGCCTGACCTGAATCCAATAGAACACCTTTAGGGTATTTTAAAGATGAAGGCAGAGCAACACAACCCCTCCAGCAAAAAGCACCTGAAAAAAACAGTTTTTGAAGAAGAGCAGAACATTTCTCCAGAGATTTGTTAACTTCTATACCGAGGAAGATTGACTGTCATCAAAAATAAAGACGGTCATGAAGAATTGAAACAATGAAGGATCTGAGTCTCAGAAGTGATGCTCTGTAAAGGTTTACCGACTTCTGTTGCACTGAGTTTGTGCTGTGATGTCTGTATTTCAAAGACAGTAGATGTAAACTGTTACTTTTTCATTTATTTAACCATCTGACATTTAAGTGATACTGCAGAGGCCTGTACTGACTTCTGTCTTAAACTGTATTTTCTGTGTTAGCCTGAGAACAGACTGATCACATATTAACTGGAGGTGCTGATGTTCATTCCTCCCCATAACCTTCACCAGGGTGCCGCCGACAGACAAGCTTAGATTTTAAGTGTAAAGAGAGATTGCCTTCCCATTCCCGGTTAAAATGGAATCCTCTGGTCCACCTCATTTATCCTGAGTCTGCATAAGAAAGAGAATCTCTGCTTTAGAAGAGAAGATAAATTTTCAACTTGGGTTTTCCAGCTAATGTTGAAAATTTGTGATTAGAACTCAGAAATGTTTATTCCAAATAACTAATACTGATTTTTGCAGTCTATTCAACTGAGCTGTACGTTGCTCTTAGGTAATATAAAAGAAAGATATTTAGGAATTTAATGAGAGTGATCAGACGTAGAGCTTGAAACCCTCTACTTTAAAATTAAACTCACTTTCCTCTGCTTTCTTTAGCCTCTGGAGCTGAACAGCTGCCATGTTTCGAAGCCACACCACCTGCCCAGACTGACAGCTTCGCAGAGCGTTACCACTCAGCCGAAAACCCAGCCAACCCTGAATCTCTGGTTCCCCCAGCAGACGGCTACAGCCCTTTCCCAGAGCAGCAGCTCAACAGAAACCAGAATGAGGCAGACCTCGTAGTGAAACACGAGAAAGAGGAAGAGCCCGACGAGAACGCCGCTCCACTCGATTCAACCACCACATTTGTGACAGAGGAAGCAGATGCTCAGCCGTGGCCGACAAATCTGTGCAGAGACGCTGCTGATCCAGGCGTCTCGTTTGCCGGGCAGCAGTTTGAGCAGATTCCTGCTGTGTTTGCAGCTCAAACCAGCTTACACTTGGAGGATATGGTGCCCAGAATTCCCACAGTGGGGAAAACACACTCTGTGGTGTTGGTGAGTGCAGCTCGGGTGAAAAGACGAGTCAGAACCTTTGGATGTAAAAGGCCACAGCCGGATGAAGGACACAGTGCTTTATGTCAGATCAATTCCATGGATTCGAGTTTGATTCAGCAGCATCAGTACAGAGATGCAGCACCTCTCATGAGGAACCCAAGCGAGGATCTCACGTCGCCGAACTCCGCCGTCTCTCTGAGCCGCGGCAGCTTCGGCCTGGCGAGGAGGATGAGGGCGCCCTGGAGGTCCGGCCTCTGTGAGAAGAGGTTCAGCTGTTCGTACTGTGACAAAAGCTTCACCCGGTTCAGTCAACTCAAAGAGCACCTGAGGAGTCACACGGGCGAGAAGCCGTTCAGCTGCATGCAGTGCGGCCGCAGCTTCACCAAGCAGTGCAACCTGATCAGGCATGCTGTGGTCCACAGCGGGGAGAAACCCTACGAGTGCTCGCTGTGCGGGAAGTGCTTCACCCAGCGGTCCAGCCTCAAGTCCCACCAGAAAACGGCCCACTGAGATTACAGGAGTTTATTTTCTACATCTGCCTCCTGCGTGTAATGACTTCAAGGACATGTTTTTCCAAAGTGTTTAACTGGAGCTCTGTGATATTTCGATAAAATAATTTTATTTGTTTTATTGTTGTGTTGCTTTAAGTAATGAAACAATATCCGACAAGTATTGAGCTTAACCCTCCGAACCCCAAAACCTATCAATGGGTCTGAAAGTCGTGTTGTCTTTACAAGATCAGAGATATTTATCAGCGCAGCAAACTGTAAAAACAGAAAGAATTGTCAGATTTTCAACTTGCTCCACTACCCTTCCGCGATGTTCCGTTACGTCAGGGAGCTAAACCAAATCTAGGCTTTTCATTGTGAGATTTCATCAAAATGTCTTTATTCTAGATGTGTTTACAGAGACAGGTATGGAAAGAGACTAAAAATGTAAATATAAAAATATCTACAGCATGGAGAGTCACCATTTCTTCCAGTATTGGAAACACTAAAAATGCTGTACAGTTTGTTTTTTTTTGTTTATTTTTGTACAATACATAAAGAAATCCAACTTTCCCTTTTTCTTTTTTGTTATTTATTGCATTATAAATGTGTTATGCTACACAAAACACATTTTCGAGTTCTTTCTACTTCTAGTCATGGTTGTGCTGTTTCCAAAGACGTGCAGGACTTTATATTGCAGTAAAAAAAACGAGCCCACAGTGAGTAAAGAAAATGTCGCAGGAGAGGGAAACACCTTGAAACTGCTTGGGGTTCTGAGGGTTAATAGTATCATACAGTTGCAAATGCTAATCATAAAACACTACAAATGTTCATCAGTGTATCCTTTGGCTTTAAATCAATACTAAAGAGTTTTTTGAAAGCACAGATTTTGTCCTGTTGCTATTAGCAGCAGCTTCCCTTCTTTTCTGTGCAGTATGACAATCAGTTAATGGACTCGTGAAACTTACTTCTTCAGTGTAATCGATCAATCTCAACACCGAATCGACATTTCACAACAGCAAATAACTTCATGGCTGCCTGAAAGTGGAGGGAATGAATCATTAAAAATTTCTGAAACACCAAAATGAACTTACAGTTCCCCCAGTATGACCGTTTAAAAATATTTTTCAAGGCTTTTAGGGGTTGATAATCTAACCTTTTTTGATCCCCTTGGGGAAATTCATTCTCCGTTTTTGACCCATCCTATTCATAGTTAACCTTAACTATACATAGTAGGAGCAGTCAGGGGTTGAGGGCCTTGTTCAAGGGCCCACATTGGTGGTGATCTGGGACAAGCGGTGGCTCTCACTTTCCCACCTCAACCTATTGCCAGTCCAGGGGCTTGAACCGGCGACCCATCGGTTACAAGTTCGCTTCAAAAGTCACTAGGCCACCTCCCCAAAACCAAGAATCAGAGCCTCTTCTAATCCGGTCGACACATCTCGTGTATAAATATTTGTGGTAAAGCACCAAAGGTTATATTGTCACATTATATTGAAACAATACTGTGATATGTGTTTTTGTCATTATTGTTGCCAAAATAGTAGTAGTAATGTAGTTATTTATTAATGGAGGGCACTTTTTTTTGCCATTATTACAAAGAGATAGAAGTGAGATGACAAAATCAAAGCCAGAGGGATGCAACACAAGTTCCCAGCCTTATTGGTTCTAACTCATGGCAGGTGTCTCAACACATCTGGCTGCTCCGAGGGACGCTTTATGAGATTTTATAGCTACATTTTTACTAAAACCTTACATGAAAGTTGGTCAAAAGTTCATCAGACAACCTGTGATTCCCACCATCAGGTCACATGATCTTACCTGAGGTAGGTAGGATGAAACAAGCCCTCCAGCTGGGAAAGAAAACACTTCAATGAGAGGCTTAACTTCACTTCATGAGAGGCTGCTTATATTGTTTTCTTTCCTATCATGTTATGTTTGTCCTGCAAGTGGCTTTTCTCATTTGAAATCTGTTAATTATTACATGCAACTTCCGTTGAGATTATCTGATTAATGCTGATGACTTTGTGGAGTCTAAACCAAACCAAGACAAGAAAATAAAACTACTCTGCATCTGAACTTGGACTTCTGTCACATATATGGGTTTCTGAAGTAAACCTGAGTCTGCACACTAAAGATTAGGCTCACAGTTTAGGGCCTGCAGTGAACCTACAATCTGTTCACTACAGTTTAAGGTCTTCACATGTAATTGTAGTTATCCGCCTGGGTATAGCCTGTTTACATCTTCAGCCTACCTGCTGCTAAATTGACCCTTTCAAAGACTATACCAGTATACCAGTAGGATGGAAATCCTTGTTAGTTAACCCGGTGAAAGTGAGAACACTGTGCTAAAGCTGAGTCCAGCATCCTAGGTCTGATTCCAGCCCATTCCTGTCACTCTTCAGCTGCACCTATGATAAAGGCAAAAAGCCCCAAAAATCATAAACCCATCTTTAACATAAATCCAACCGGATGTAGTAGGACATCTTGGTATTACTATATGTGACATACTCTTCATTGGGATAAACTAAATCCTTTTCTGGTGTACTCTATAGTAGTACTAAAATACGCCTTGTGGGGCAACCTGGACACATCTTCAGTGATGTAACCGGGGTCACGGGGTGTTCTGGGTCTTACATTAGACACCCTCACCCGGGTGACCCAGCCAGGGGTGGTCAGGCCCCCAATTTGTGTCCAGGTAGCGCACTACGCCATGCATCCCCCCTCCTCAACCAGAGCCAACGTGAAGCCTTTTCAGCAGCTTCCATGATGTTCTTAATGGCTCGTCGCCTGTGCAGTCCACAGATCCCTAGGAGTGGTCTGCGAAGTCCCCGCAACCCACTTCATTGGGCTCGCAGCGGGCCTTCCACCCATTCCTCCAACACTCAGCCACCAGACCAGCATACCTGCCCTTCTTCCATCCGATCTTCCCAGGGGACAGTTAGCTCAAGTAGCACCACCTGCTTGCTTGTCCAGACATCAAGACCATGTCTGGCCAAAGTGTTGTCTATGCAATGATGTCCGGGAATCTCAACTGTCTCGCAAGGTCAACCAATAGTTTCCAGTACCTTGCTGTTGGAAGCAGGCCCCCCTGGGTCTTCTTTGGGGACTGGGGCTTCTCGCCTGCTCGAACAAAGGTGATGGAATACTTGGAGTGGTGTTGTTGCTTGCTGATGTTGATGCCAGTGCAGATGGTGTCTGCTACTGCCCGTAGTATGGTAGTATGGATACTGGAACGCAGCCTTGATTTAGAAAACGTAGCTTTTTTATGGGAGACTCTGGACAATCACATCTTTTCAGATCAGGTGAGATGGTTAAAGAGTTGGGTTGGGTAAGATGTGAGGTTGGAGTCTCATTAGAAGTTGACAATGAATGTTGACTTCCAGCTTTTGACTAATTTTCCTTGAGCCTATGACCATCTAGTGTCAGGGTTTAAGAAAGAGAAATGAGAGCTACAGGTGGAGGGCTGCATTTTCAAATTCTGGTGGGGCTTTTTGGCCGTTAATAAGTAAAATCTTAATAGACTTAAAGCATTTTTTGAAAGGTCTTCAAAACCACAGCATTAAAATCGCCGGTGACTTGTTATGGAAGTGATTCCTAGTGATTAAACTGACGACTCACCTGCAGGAACCACCTCGACAGATGATCAGGATGTGAAGTCTGGATCTTTTGACAGCAAAAGAAACTCATCATAGTTGGAGAAAAAACTTTTAGCATTATTAAAAAAGTTGCAAGAAAAAACTGCTTTAAAATTTGAATTCTGACATCAATTTGGAGAGTTGGTTTTTAAGGAGCAGATTTTTAAGCGTAAACATTTACAAGATCTTTTTTTACAACCATGAATTATCTGCTTTGATTGATTAGTTTAATTAATTTGTTATGTAACTGCATTGATTTTTAATGATCAAACCGACAACTCACCTGCAGAAACCACCGTGACTCTTGATCAGGATGCGAGTCTTTTGACAGCTTCTCTCCTCATGATGGCTTCAGGCTCAGGACTTGCAAATCAAACCTGAAGCAAAAGTTTCGGTTACTTTGAAACAAATACAGCTTTCTTGAAATCTAAATAAAGTCTGCCTGTTTTGAGGGTGAGATTTAGATGAGTCCTAAAGAAGAAAAAGAAGGAGAAACACAAACAAAACTCAGGGAAGCTTTTGTTATTTGATCAGAAAAAAAATCTCAATCTGTATTCAACAAGGCGGGTAACAAACTTTTTACACAAATGTACAAAGGTAAGACATTAAATGTTTGTTTTTTTTCTCATAAATATCAAATTAGATCCTTTATCCTGTAAAACAGTGTGATACAAGTTGCATAGCAAAGTAGTGATAAGAGAGCGCCGTATATGTCACTGTACATGTGCATTTTAGTTCCTATTGAAGTGATCGGATCAGCAGAATGTACCAAAAGTAAATGAAGTGCTGGAGGGAGTCGAAGCAAACAACGATATAAATCTAATTTCATTTAGTTTGTACACTGAGAACTGTTCTGACAAACATTTACAACAATTATAATACTCATTCAAAAGGAAATGAACGACAGAACAAATTCTTTCAGATATCTAACAGAGTGAAAAGTACGACTTGTCCTGTTGTGGGATCTTAACGAAACTAAACCAGGTGTTAGCAGCTAGCACGCACGGAGGAGCTTCTGCAGAAAACCACTTCATAGTATCACGTGTTGAATTTAATAAATCGACAAATTACTCCAAAGAACAGTAGCATTTAATAAATACTGATCGTTTGTGATGACTTTTAGTTGCTTAAATGTTTCTAACAGCAGAAAAGCCAACACGAATGTGAAACAGTGAAACACCAGGTTGTGCTGTTTTACGGAAGTCCTCAACGGCCATGGTTCTTCTTAATTGTTTCGTTCTGTTTTCTCGTTATAAGGGGAAAACAAAATCGCTTTCTCGTTGGAACAAGTTAATTTTCCGGTGAAGTACAAAGCAAAATCAACCCGCCAGACCAGAAGGTGCTTTGCTGCCGCTACACACTACCGACTGAAGCCGGGCCTGGACATGCTCTAATGCAGCTGCACACTCTAATGAGGTAAGTTAAGCCTGCTCATGGGTTTGTTTGGACTTTTGCAAGTCTGCGGATAACCAGCTATCAGGCCTGGCTTCAGTCGGTACGGTACAGCAGCAGCAGACCACCTTCTGGTCTGGCGGGTTGGTTTCGCTTTCTACCTCACTGGAAAATTAAGTCGTTACAACGAGAAAACAATTTTTGTTTTCTCGAGAAAACGAGATAATTTTGTCGTTATTGCTTTTGCGTGATAAAGACAAAATTATGTTCTTATAACAAGAAAATGGAGGAGAATTATCTTGTTTTCTCAAGAAAACAGAGCAAAAAAATTAAGTTGAACCACGGCTGTTCAGTACTTCTGCACTGTCTCTGTTTTCAAAAGATTATCCAACCAAATCAGGCTTTTCTTTCTTTTAGACTGAATCATGTGCCACTTTCAAGTAAAATATGTAGTTCTCAGGTAACGGAAGGGTTTGCTTGTAATTTAAGAAGCTTTAATTGAGATTCAGTTGAATCTGGTGGCCCTTTTGACACATGTAGTCAGACCAGTAATGCTCAGATTGGAGTCACGTCAGCACCAACATGTTAATACAACCATGGCAACTTTTTGACAGAGCAAAAACCTTGTTCTATAACACTGTCTGCAGAAATATTTGCAGGAATTTTGACTGCGAATTACCTTTTTGTGTACACTTTACGTGTAATTTACATTTAATTTAAAGTTTGTCAACATTGGCCAACATAGAGAGCACTGAGATGGGCAAGATTGTGTTTGATGACCAATAAAGTCGACATTTTATTGATAAATGATGATTGTTTTAAAAGTAAGTGTGTGGCTTTAACCTAGTTTTAGAGCAGTAACTCATCACAGCCGTCTCATGGCCTAATTTGTTGAAGATTTTTCACCAATGTCAATAGAGTTGCGAGAAAGGACGGCTTTGAAAAGTCAATTCTGACACATGAAATCCGAGCTCTTAACCGGAAAATAAAAACTGTGAGGTGATTTTTACAACGTCCATGTTTGCTTACAGTTCTGCATTTGATGTCTCGTTGACTCTTCCCTGATTAATGTATGGTGTCAGATCATGTGAAATGATGGCGGCATCTTCAAAGGTCTAACAAATTGCTGTACTTTGGAATAAAGTGGGCCAAAAGATGAAAAAGCCACCAGAAAGGTCCTTAAAGAGTTCATAAAGACACTGTTACAGTCATGGGGTCGACTGCGAGTGTTGATCTTATTGAATAAATAACTAAACAGAATGAATATTAACCCAAAAATCATCTGTGAATTCAGTGTAGAGTTGGCGATTGGTGTAAATTTGAGGTTACTAGCATACGTGAGATTAAACGTCCTTCTCACGTTTAATCTCACGTATCACGTCTCACGTAACTTCTCCTTGTTGTTTTTTCAGCACGGCTGTCTCTCCTGAACATCAGCGCACGGTTTCGTAAATCAGAAAGATGTGGGATTGATTTTTTTGATTTAGTATTTGTCTCAGCGAAACATACGTTAAGTATCAAAACACACTTTTTTTGAAATTCACACACAACAACAGGGATCTTCAATACCCCTCCTCAGAGACGAGACGCAGACTACAGGAAACCTTTAAACGGAAAAAAAAATCTACAGCTCACAATATTAAATATAAACAACCTTTTCAGAAAAATAATCTCTCTGCCGAGTGTCTGTTGTGTTGACAGATGTGCTGACTGGGGACTGTCACGCCTGGGGGGAAAATCTAGCTTTTCAACATGTGATACATTCACTTGAAAGATAAAGATCAAATGCTTTTTTCCTTTTTATTCGTACAAAATCTTTGAAATGTGTCCAGTCTTTCGGTTTTAAATCCATTTCCCGCTGCCTCCGTGTCCTCTCAGGTTCCAAACTACCACGTGTTTCCATCGTAACCTCCATGTGTGTGTGTGTGTGTTACATTGGACACGTGTCCGTCCCTCTTCCTCGTCCCTCCTCTTCCTCCAGGCTGCTGGAACAGTCCATCACCTCCCCACTGTCTCTGTCGCTGCTGGGGACCATCGGAGACCAGCTCTCCCCAAACACATCCTCGCGTCCATCCTTCCCTCCCTCCACCTCCCCGTCACTGTCCTCCCCTCCTCTCTGCCTGCAGTAAGGTGGGATCTCGACCACGACGTATTTCTTCGCCCAGCCGCTCAGCGCCGCCTTCTGCCGGACGTCGTTTCCCATCGGGCCTGTGTCAGACTTGGAGTTGGCAGCTGAGAGCAACGGAAAGAAAATGGGTCAGAACAAAAAGTCACTGCAATATTTGGTAAAGCGGTCAAGAAGCTCCTACAGAGAGAGCCTAAACTTCTTCGAAAGAGGCAGAAATGTACTAACTGTTCATGTTTGCAGACTGTATCTTTCCATATGACTCATGTATATTATTGTCCAGCACCTAGAACTCATCACATGGATATGCAGATATTAGTGCTGTCAATCGATTAAAATATTTAATCATGATTAATCGCATGTCCCTTGAATTATCATTTTAATACTCTTATCACCATTGTCGCCTGGTTTTGATGAGGAGGAGGCGGAGAATTCGCATCAGCTGTGGGTTTAATGAGAAGTCACATCCTTTCTATTTGCAACATAAAGAGAAGCTGTTCATATCCATATTCATTCTTAGTTTATGTGTCTAGATTTCAGAATGTGCGAGGAGTCTGTAAGTAATTTATTTACTCCAACTACGTGAGACACAGAGAAGCAAATCATCTATTATTGTGCAGGGATGTTATTGAGGGCCAAATGGAATGATTTTATCCACTTTAACTGCTTGTTTAACCCTGTGAACTCCAAACCCACTGTTGGATTTAAAATGGATGTTATATTTTTAATAGAAATAGCCAAAGTGACACCATTCTTTAGTCAGAAACTCTACAAACAGATCTCTCAGCTTTCAGACTGTCCTTGAACTACTCATCTGTGATGCACTGTTCCATCACAAAACTTAACCAAAGCAAAGCTTAAAATTGTAATATTTCATTAAAATTCCTTTATGCTACATGAATAAACAGTTTGCTGAAACAATATTCTGTAAAATACAAAAAAACTCTGCTCCTCAATACAACTGTAAAGCCATTAAAGTGGCTTAATTACAGAATATAGTTGAGTAACAAAAATTTACAAAAAGCTGCAGCTGATCTTCTGGTTATTTACAGAGCAGATAGGAAAAACGTATGGAAACAAAAACATGGATCTAGTAAAATATATATATGTAGTATGTACAGTTTATCATTTTTTCCAGAATTAGTAACAGCTTTGGGCACCTGAAAAAATGTTGTACATGTTGACAGCGGTTTTCTCTTTTTTTTTTGGTAAAATGAATAATTCAAGAAAGTAAACATTCTCTTCATCATGATTCATGGCATTCTAACTGTGTCATACTGCATAGAAAACATTTTTGAGCTCTCTCTACTTCTAGACATGAATATGCCGTTTCCATAGAGGTGCAGGACTTCATACTGCAGTAAAAAATGAGCCCACATGACTACAGGAGCAAACTAGAATGCACTCAAGCAAGATACAGGCCCACGCTGGATGCCTTCCTAAACATGGCAGGAAGCCCTGTGACCTTGACCTTGACCCCAAAATTAATGGGTGACCAGGGTAGGTCAAGATCAACATCTGTGCCAAGTTTGATAATCCTATCTCTATTTGTTCTCAAGTTATGGTGCGAACATACACAACCACATACATAAACACAGACAGATGGCCGTGACCACCCTACCCATGGTCGACTCTGTCGGCGTGGGTAATGAATGCCCAGAAACTACTAAAGGTTCAAAGAGGTAAACGTCATAAAATAAGAAACACACCTATTTTCCTATTGCTGTGCCTATCCCAGTTTCTTTTTCTTACTAGCCTCAGTAGATACTGACCAGTAAAATAAGTGACCTCACTGACCAGATACTGAATCTTTCTTCTGTTTCAGTAAAACTTAACTGTTCAGCTATGAATAAACTTTACTGCCTACAGTCACAGATCCCAACTCCATCCTATGATAGTTCAAAAATCTATTCCCGCACAGTCGGCTGCCTCATCCTTTCTCACTAAAGAAACACTCACTGAGCTCACCTGGAAGCGTCGATGACAGCTGACTGGAGTTACAGGTAACGGAACCGTTGTTATTGGAGCTGACAGCAGCGGCGAGGTGGAAGATCTCGGATCGGGGGAGTTGGGGCGACACTGGTAAAGAGTGACACTGTCTTCCCGGCAGCTGCTGCCAGTAATAAGACGCCTCCTGCTGGGCTCCTGCAGGTCCGTGAGCAGGCGGCTGGTTGCTGAACAAACTTCCCGGAGGCGAGTGGAGGTCGAACACCAGCGAGAAGACAGACTTGCTGGGCACGTCGTAAAACTTGATCTTGCCGCCGCACAGGTCCTCTCGGGCGGTGAACGGGTTGATCTTGCGGGCTTTGGAGGCTCTCTGGATGGCGGGGGGGTTGTAGTAAGGGTCCTGGACGTTGACTTTCCTTCCCGGCTTGCAGGAGAAGATGTCCGACTGGCTGCGGCTGAGCCAGATGTTTCGTCTGGGGCGGGGAGATTTGGGAGGGATTTTATCATTCTGGAAGCCAAGAGGATTCAGTCGCTTGAAGCCCTGGAGCTTCTCACCTGGAATGAAGAAAATAAGAGTTTTTGTAAACACCTTTAATCAAAAATGTACATACAAGCTGAACAGAAGCATGGAAATAAGACTTCTTAAGGATAGAATCGTGTCAATTAAGTTGCAAGAACTGACAGCTTTGGAAAGACACATGAAACCTGAGAGTTGGCTTCTGAGCAGCAACTTTTAAAAGGAAAAATGGAAAACGTCCATGTTTGATTTCTGGATTTGATGTTTCTCTTCTGTGACTGACATGAGTTTGATTGATTTCCAGAAGTCTGATTTGATTTAAGACAGTCACACTGAAGGTAAAGTGAGAATTTAACTGAACCACTAGGTGGCGGCAGCAGGCTAAGTTCTGTGTGTGCAGCGGAGCTCCTTTAAACCCTTCTTTTCTAAGTCACCGGATAAGATTTAGCTGTGAAGACATTTTCACTCATTTGGTTGGATTTAATTATCACAAAGTTGAATTCATGGCAGCAAGACAAACACACAAATTTAGATTTTGGGGATTAGAGAGATGGTCTTTGCAAAGATTATCGACATGAAATGAAGTATTTGCATAAGCATTTAGGAAAAATTAAGCATTCACAAAATCTGTAATTCCAAACAGCAGAATCATCTAAACAAATGAGCTAATCAGGAAAACGTTTCATTTTATCCTCCTCTCAAAGCTCTCAGTATTATTGCACCTCTGACTGACTGTGTCTCCCATTTATTCCAGGAAACATCTGAAAGAATTTTACTCATGAGGACCAAAAAAAACCCTCTTGGAAAAAGATTTGGCTGAGAGGTTTTTGTTATGCAACAGTAATATTTCCTACTATGAGGGTGATCCTGGACTCCAGTCTGGCGGAAATGCTGATGTTATCAGCGAAGGGGAAGACGTTTATGACAATCAGCAGCTGATGAGAAGCGAGAACAGTCAGATCCAGGTCGTGTTTATCACACAATAGCATCGACGTAAGACATAATTTTTATGTCAACAGGCTTAAACTGTGATTTATATATTCTGTTAGCTTAGAGATTTACAACACCGGACAGGAGATGTAAGAAAATGCGTCTGTCACTTGTATAAATCACGCCTGCGTCCTGTGACATCATGGGCAGTGGGGGAAAAGGATCCGTTTGGCTCGTCTAAACAAAAACATTACCGCCTCCTGACTGTGTGATGGTCAGACATGCAGGCGGCTGTACGTGGGACCAAATTAGAAGTGAAACCTGGGCCTGCATGGATCAAGTGTCTCAAAATAGGAATGTTGATCTCAGACCAAATTTCCTCTTCAAGTCAAGATGAAGTTTACAGTATCAGCCACCAAATGATTCGGGGTCAGAGCTCTGCTTCTTTGAAGTGCGACAGATACCCTCATAGTGGACTTTGCTTTTTGCAAAAAACCCTTGAAATACTTCATTGGGTGCAATCACAAGGAAAATACATATTATAGTGGACATAGGGATGATACTCCCTTGAAGCACCAACGGTTAGAAGGAGTAAAAATCCAGCTTTAGCAGACCTGGCTGTATGTTTGGGTGCCTTTTAACTGGCTGGAGAAACATGGAATTAAAAGTGTGCTTTAAAAAAAGAAGTGCTGCGGTGTTAGGAGAGGAGAGAAGTGTCTGTTAGGTCTGACACTGACTGGCAAACTAGAGAAATGTTGACTAGTTGCACAGATAAGAGCACAACCAGCCTCTGTTTGTAGTGGGGAAGTTTAGTTTGGGAAGCCATGAGAATAAACTTGTGTTCCCGTACTTGGATTACAGCTTCCCCTCCTTCCACCTTCCCTTACAGGAATTTACAGGCATCTTCTTGTAAACAAAAGGAAGTGACTTTTATTGACTGTAAAATGGTAGCTTTACGTGAGTGCCCAGCGCTGCTACCTTTGGGGATGGTCTTCTTGTCGTTGTCTCCGCCGAGCGGGACACACTCGTGCTCCATCTGTTCAACCTTAAGTCGGGCGAGAATCTCCTCCAGGTGCCTGACGATGTCCGGGAAGGATGGTCGGAGTTTAGGATCCATCTGAGGGGAGGAAATATTGGAGATATGAAGAAGCACGACTGTGGGAATTCAATATATATTATAACCATGCAGGGACAGACAGCACTCATTGGATTATCAGGAAATAGGAAAACATGCACCAACAGGATGACCTTTGATTTAAAATGCTGCTACATGTAACATTTAAACAATAAAAGAAGTTAATTATGCAACACTATGAACATTTACGTAACAAACCAGAGCAGAACTGATGCCTCTACAAGCCTTGACAGTGTATTTTACAAGATGGAGTTCCCAGAGATACCCCATCTTGACTGTTTAATGGCGAAAGAAAGATTGTTTTATGACTTTTATTGGTTATGGACTTTGGAAATGCTCACTTCCTCAGCAAACAAAGCGCAAAATTCAGCTTAACATCTTAGCATCTTAGCATCAGCATTTATCTTTAGCAATAATAAATGAGCAATAATACCCTGATGACATGAAGTGTATTTATTGAAAAGGAAGGAAAAATTTAGCGATGAAGGACAAAAATGTGGCTAAAAGATGCACAGAGCTGACGAGGGAGTTCAAAGTGGTTAGAATAATGTGGTAGAGAGAAGCGGACTTGGAAACAGACATGAAAGGAGGATAAAAGAGACAAGGATGATAAAAGCGAGACAACAGACAAGGATGAGAAGGGATGGAAGGAGCCAATATAGGATCAATCAGCGGGGCGCTGCAAAGTCTTTAATGCTCTCATCTTCTGTGGTTGTAATTAACATTAGAGAAAAAAATGTCCGGAGCTTCAGTCCAGCGATGAGTGAGCAAAACTAAACAGGAAAAACTTCATTTTAGGTATATAAGAAAGAATATTTCATTTGATTTGATTCATCTCATTGCAATCGCCTCTTACTACAACATCAAATCATTTCATGGATGCTGAGAAAAGCTGAATCTGCCCGGTAACTGATCCAGCTTTGAGAGAGTAGCACACCCCCTGGATAGTAAGCCAGATCAGATTATTCAGATAATCAGATTGCTCCTTTATTTCTGAGCAGGGGAATAAAAGTTACTTAATAAATTAAAAACGAAACAGGACAAACTCCAAAGAAGCAACTACGACGGGCCGCTTGGGAATTGTTGTCAGCATGGAGAAGATAAACACTATGCAGCAACTTTACCAGCTAATTAAAAGCTACGACTGTGTGTTAAATGCTGTTTAGTTTTCTCACAAGTGGGGCTGTCACAACCTTGTAAGTTTAGTTGAGCAATTGTTGCAAATAACTGTGATTAACAATTAAATCGTCTGATATCCAAAACCCATCGGCTGGCATAAAAGGCGTGCTGCCTTTGAAATAAAATACAAAATTAATCTATTTATCAGGGCAAGACACTGTGGAATCTAAGCTTAAAATGTTTTATTTAAAATGTTTCCAAAAATGTACAATAAGATTCTGTGAGAAACAAAAAATCAAGGGACTTATCGGCTGAACTGCAGGCTATGTTTACACAGAGCAGACAGAGGAAAATGAGGGAAATGAATTAATATATAAACAGTACAATATCTATTTTTTCTAATTTTTTCCAGTATTGGTAATACATATGGGCATGTGGTAAAATGTTTAACATGCTAATAACATGGTTAGTTAATAATACTAACCCTAACCCTTTGTGGTCTGGAGTGACGACAATCATCTCCAGCTAAATACATCAAAATCAAAGGAGATGGTGGAGGATTTTAGGAGGGAGAGGAGGATTCAGCCAGCACCAATCATCATCCAGAGCACTGAGGTGGAAAGGGTCTCCAACCACAGATACCTTGGTGTGCAGCTGGACAGTAGGCTGGACTGGAAGGGCCACACGGAGGCGGTGTACATGAAGCTGGCTTTATTTCCTAAGGAGGCTCAGGTCATTTAACATCTGCCAACCCCTGCTACACAGTGTCTACCATACTACTGTGGTCAGTGCTCGGAGGAGGTGTACGCTCAGCTGATGAGAACAGAGTTAACAAGCTCATTAAGGTGGCAGGCTCTGTTGCTGGCTCTGTGCTCGATCCAGTGCAGCAGGTAGCAGAGAGGAGAATGCTGGCTAAACTGCAGTCAGCAATTACCAACCCTGCACATCCACTCCATGCTCTGGGGGTGATAAACAGCAGCACTTTCAGCAACAGACCGTTGGCACCAAGATGCAAGACTGAACACAGCAGGAAGTCTTTCCTGCCAGCTGCTGTAAGACTTTTTAATAAGCAATAGCGGCAGTTGCATCAGTTATACATATTTATTTCTCTTAACTCTGTCATTTACTTATTTTTTCTTTTTTGAATGCTAACTTTGTAGTTTGGTGGCGGCTACAGAGTTGTTGTTGTTATTGTTCTGTGTTGTTGTTTGTTATATCCTTGGTGTTGAAGCTGCCGTGACATTTATTTTAATTTCCTGTAAAGGATCATTAAAGTTTCTGTTGTATTCTATTCTATTCTGTTCAATTCTATTCTATTCTATGCTAATTCCATGTTTTTTTAATTTTTGTAATCTAAGTAATTAAACTAATTCAAATTTCACTTTTTCCATTTTGTGATTTATGGCATTATAATTATGTTTTACTTCACAGAAGACATCTTGGCGTTCTGGCTCCGTCTGGCCATGGTTGTGTTGTTCCCACGGAGGTGCAGGACTTTGTAATGCAGTTAAAAATGAGCTCACAGCGAGTGAAAATGTGACAGGAACAAAAACACAAGCCAAGAAGGCTGTTAATTGTCGTTTTCTGTTCATTCTATGCCTCTAATAATCTCTAATCTAATAATTTCATTTACCTAAAAACCAAAATGTGCCCACATTAGTGTTTTGCTGCTTTGTACCTCAAGATAAACAGTTGTTGCTATTAAACCATAGCAGAAGAAGGTGGAACAAACTGTGTAAGTGATGTAGAAATAAAGATTTAAACATGATTTCATCCAGCTGTTTTCATACAGGTGAATGGAGACAATTCTAATGATTAAAAAAAGTGATCGCAGTCGGCTCAAACAACTGCATCCAGGCAGACAGCTGCTGTTTATTATCTGTGAATATTAGCGTTTCTGAGCCGACGCGGATTGAGAAAGGACGAGTGGATGGTGGACTCACGTTGCAGCAGTTGAAGGCCAGCTGGAGGAAGTCGGGCGGACAGTCTCCAACCATGTGCTGGAACGTGTGATAGTCCAGGCCAAAGTTCTAGGCAGGAGGGCGAGGTTGGAGACACAAAGAGACAAAGAGGGTTTGACACGTTATACGCGAAGGATAAACAGGAACTTCATTATCTAACAGCGGCATAAAGATAGAGCTTCATCAGATGTTACTGTAACTAAAGTGCCAAAGACAACTTCATGTCAAACTAATCCCTCTGACATGGTCCCGCTGACTGCCAAGTTCTTTTTTGCTTGTAGACTATCACCTCTAAGCCTGTTTTAAACGTACCATCAACACTGGGATAACAGGACGATCCTTTCTAACATCTCAGGGAATTCATGTTGACTTTCACACAGCAGGTGCTCGGTAAGGGGTTTTAACGTGAACCAACTTGAGAAATGGGAGATTCCAGCATACATTTCATATTTTAAATGACTGATTGGAGGTGAAAGTAAGTCTGAAAACACTGAACTGAGACGATCTTAGTTCACTTTGTTAAATTTGTGTAAAATATAAGGCTTGTGAGTCATTACTTCACATACTTCACCGGTGAAATCTTAAATATTTGCCTTACACTAAGAGACTTTCGAGATTAATACACTGAGGAAGTACAGTGGATGATTAGCGGGTAAATATTTAAAGTTGGTTTTGCAAGAATGGGTTGGAAAATATTCGAACATTCCCTTTGAGTTCTGTGTGAGTCACTCCACAGTGTAAACACAGCGAGAGTTATGGATCGTCTATGTACAGAGCAAACACTGAGAGTGAGTATTGCAGGGTCACGAGGTGGAGAAGAGGTGAGACGGAGATGAACAGTCACCTCTGTGCGAGGAAGGAAGTCCGGGTCGGCCTGGATCCTCGCAATGATCTCACAAAGGATTATTCCGTAGGAGAAGACGTCAGCCTGAAGACAGACGGACACATAAATGAACATGGTAAACTTTAAACGTCTGATGAGCCTGAACTGTGCATCATTTGCTTGTATCATTAGTAGATGCACACCAAAAGTAGAATCTTTGCTCTATTTATCATATAATTTCCCCAAAGATTTGTTTAGGTTTAATCAAAACTAATCCAGCATAGTCATATCTAAGATTATTTTCCTTTTGCTCTGAAGAAACTCGTTGTCAAGGCAAAGATTAGGAGTTACAGCTGGTGGCTAGAGCTGCAACTAGCAATAATTTTCTCAATTAATCGATTAGTTGTTAGGGCTTTAAAGTGCAAGAAAATGGCAAAAAAAACAGTCGATCAGCGCTTCCCAAAGCCTAACACGACCTCAAATGTCTAGATATGTCTGCAGCCCAAAGATATTCAGTTTACTGTCACGAAGAAGTCAATAAACCACAACATAATGCAATTTAAGAAGCTGGAAATAAAGAATTTTGACCTTTTTCTAAAAAAAATACACAAAACGATGGATCAATAATCAAAATAGTTGGAAATTAATTTACCGGTTGAGAACTAATCGATCAACACTTGCAGCTCTGTTGGAGACTTTACCTTCTCGTTGTAGGGTTCATCTCTCAGCACCTCGGGAGCCATCCAGAAGGGAGAACCAACCACTGAAAGCTTCTCTCCTTCAGCACTAAATACAACACAAACATTTATTATATGCAACTTGTCATCCAAACCAAAACAAAATCTGGAAGTTAAAGACTCTTTGCAGCTTTGAGATGATTCCTGAACTCCAATTTGATGTCTATAAATACGTTTACACAGAGCATCTAACTTGTGGAAACAGCAGATTGTAAATACAACAAGCTGGTGAGAAGTTGACTAGAAATAATCACTCTTCCAACCCTGTGAACTGCCAGGAAGAAAAGCCTGCTGCTGTTCATAAAGCCTCTGAATGAATGATGTTGAACAGCAGGAGTAAAATAACTCTCTATTAACTGCACACTTTGAGTTCAGGCGTTAGCACTTAATGAAAACCCCCTCGTGGGAGCATTAGTGGGAGCGTGTGAAGTCATTTCTTCAGGCTGCTTTTGTAAAGTTAATATGAAGAATTTGCTCAATGAAAAAGAAACAGAACATCAGCTGCTCAAAGCTCGCCCTGAGTGCAGAAATGAAAGACTTCAAATGGTGAATGTAATGAATCTTAACTCTCTAATCCTTTTGGTTCAGTAGCTTTTGCTCCATTTAGATTCAAATTTGGTGATGTCAGACCAGATTTATCACCTCCTGGAAAACAGTACCTTCTCACTGAGGAATGGCTACAATCTGTCCATTAATATCCATACATGGTTACATACATACATGCATAGACGTACTAGATTGTAGAAATTATCGTTTATTCTTATCGGCTCTGTGCCTGAAGAGAGTTTAGAAAACAGGCCCGTTCTTACTTTGTGCTACTGCAAAATTCTAAAAAAAGTAAAACCCCCTGCACCGATAGTGTCCTCCTGCTATCAAAACACTAAAGCGGAGAATGTGAACTGTAGAGGCGGCTGTTAATGTTAGAGCCTGACCTATGTGTTAATAAATAACCCTGCGCCTGGTATGAGGAGGAGGAAGAGGAGGAGGAGGAGGAGGAGGAGGAGGAAGGCTCTTAAATGAGTTAGCTGTAGCAGCAAAAACCAAACGGTACAAACAACATTGTAGTGGAGAGTGGACAAAATGAATATGAACAGAGGCTGGAAAATAACAATCTTATGAACTGACAACACAAAATATTAAGATTTATTCCTGATGTGAAGTGAAGGGCAGTGCAGCTACAATAGCAAGGGCATAATAGAGCAAAATTAACACAAATTAAAGCAAAGCAGAAAAACGAGACAACAGATATGTATCTATATAAATCAATTAAGTACCATAAACCAAACCAATCACACAACGATGGCTGTTAAATAAGTGGCGTTAAGCAGCAGTGACTTGTGTTTTATGCTAACAAAACAGTCCAAAAAGGTTGCACTCGTAAGTTCAATAAGATTTAAAGTGGCATAAATCCCTTTTTAGCCACTGAGGGGGAGATAAAACACTAAAACAAGCTAAAGAAGACACAGCTGCTATCACAACACTAGCTTGTCATTGTTAATATACTATTAAACACACGAAGACCAGCATTACCCCTAAGTTTGAGTCATCTGTCTGATATTTCTGAGAAAAAAAAATAGGATTTTGACTCCTAAATTCTTGATTTTCCTTCATCAGCCTCTCGCTAACTGTATAAATGTGGTAATCAAAGTGTTTTTTATTATAATTGACAGCCTACAGTTAAATGCTGATGAGAATAGTTGTAAAAACAAACACAGTAAATGTGCCACTAAAATCCAAAACATTGAGCTAAAAGAGGCGAAAGAAAAGATCAATCAAGCTATTGATAGGTGATAATTATAAGTGACTTCAACACTAGAGCTAGTACAGTTACAACACATATTAGATCCAAAGCTAATAAGACTAAGTATGACTGCAATGTCAATAGATGACCAGAAAATGAGCATCCAAAAAGCTTGTTTTCAGGTTTTGTCCCTGTTGTTATTTTATTACTAGTAAAGATGGAAGTCTAAGTGTTTGTATGTGCAGTAGTGATCACTGAAGGCTCCTTACAGATTTGTGGGGATCTTCTCTGCCAGGCCGAAGTCTCCCACCACTGCTGTGTAGCTGCCGTCATCACATTTGATCAGGCAGTTCTGTGAATACAGAAAATCATTCACACAGATGGTTACTTGAGGAAGTTTCAACACTGAGCGAATAAAGGAAAACATTATGTAGCTTAACAATTTTAATCCAAACCTCTACTTCCTATTTGAACTTGAATTAGAGAACTACACTCTACATTACACTCTGCAAGTTCAGACTCTTCCTCTTTAGCCTCAAAGAAATGTTTGTACTTTAATTTGCTAAAATACTTACACCAATCAGCCACAACATCATGACCACTGACAGGTGAAGTGAATAACATGGATCATATTGGTACTATGTGGTGTTCTGATGGAAAACCTTGGATTTTAACATCCATGTTGATGAGACTTAGACACCCAAATAAACATTGTCCCACAACAAACACACTCCCTCATGCAAATGGAAATCCCAAATGTCACTGGAAGAAAATGCACCCCACCACATGGAAACAACATCAACCAATCAGGAACATGTTGAGGAACATGACAATGGTCCAACATGTTGATTTGACCTCCGAACTTCCTACACCCCATTGTGATCAAGCATCAACAGGATGCAGTGGAACAAGTTTGATTGACAGAGGCCCCACTGCACAAACCAGAGTATCCAAAGGATCCAGTGCCAACGTCCTGGTTCCAGATCCCATAGGACACCCTGAGAGGTCCTCTAGTCCATGCCCAATGGTTCAGAGCATTTTTGAGCACATAAAGGGGACCAACACAATATTAGGCAGGTGCTCATAATGTTATGCCTGATCGGTGTTTAATACCCTGAAATTCTGCTGTACATGGCAGTGTATGCGTTGCTGCTAATATCATCTGCACACTCTCGGTGTAGCATAACAGTGACATTTGGTTGTCACAGCTACTCAGTTGAACGGTAATGATTTATGTCCTCACAGTTTATTTATACCTGTCAGTCTAATTGGCATAACTTATGACACATGAATCCAGTACAGGTCTTCACTCTCACGCAGCTTCCTTTCTAAAGTGTTGCTTCTTTATAAAGGAGCTGTACACCAACACGCTGCTCTGTAAAGCTGTGAACTGCTTTATAACTTGTACAACACATGATAAAAACACAACAGCTACAGAGCTCTGTTCACTGACTTCCCTAACTGAGTCAAAATAAATCAACTTTGTATTAAATTGAGGAACTCTGATATGCAGCTACAACAGAAGTGTCTGCTTGCTTGTTGTGTTTTCATCTCTTCCAGTAAATTTTTTAAAATCACATTTCTCCCTGCACTTGTTTATAAAGTTTATAAATATGATTTTACAGCAGAGTGCAAACTGTCCCCGTTCCCTCACAGTGCCAAGGTGGCTCTGGGTCAATTTGGAAAACTAGAAGCCGCTTGGTACAGAATATCAAATCTGTCAGTGTCAGTGCTCTTTACGGAGACGCTTCCAAGCCATTAGCAAGTAGATGCAATTTAGTGTGCCAGGAAGACACCTAATACATTTAACATTATTATGTCATATTGTTATTTATGTATGTTGTGTTATTTATTTTGAGGCTGGCATTTAACAAAGTCAGTGAACAGAAATTCAGGGGCTATACTCTGCAAAATAATTCACTGTGACCTGTCAAAACCCACTAATCTTTCAATATTTACTACTGGAAAAAGGAAACCCATAAAGTGGCCATAAAAGAGGCATGAAATATTCTCTAGACTTAGATATTTCCTTCATCTGCTGTATTGTTCCCCTCACAGTTCTGCTTTTAACTACAGTTTCTCCTCTAAATGACCAATTAGCCCGTCTAGCTAACCTTGGAGGTGAGGTCCCGGTGGAATATGCCTTTGCAGTGCAAATAGGCCAGACCGCTGGCGATCTCACAGGCTAATTTCACCCTGGTGGGCCAGCTCAGGTGTTTGTTGCTGTCTAGAAGCTGCTCCAGGTTTCCTCCGTTGATGTACTACAGAAAACAGGAAGACAGACACATGAATACATGAACAGGTAAATACAATCCAAATGTTTTAAACAAGACTGGCTAAGAAGGTGAAAAGCTTATAACTGCATACCAACATACAAAAGATGCAGCAAACATACTTGGTTTGGTAAACAACACACAATATACACTATGGACTCCTCAAATTCAAATACATCATTTGTCAAACAATAACAGCAGCAATTAAAACTGTACTATGTGATTCTAATCCCACAGTTTTTGTCAGATTCAGCAAATGTCTCCTTACAGTTCACTTCAAATCCGTTCACTGTAAGTTAATGGAATACAGATTGGCTTGGATCGATCCATTCAACACTTTTTCAGGGTGCCCAGTGCCCATTTGTGGTCATGCACGGGATGAGGAGAAAGGAAGGCGGAGGGGAGATGGTGGGAAGGATGACACTGGGAGCGCGAAGGACGTCAAATCTGGCATCGCAGTATGCTATCAACAATCTTTCTCTCCATTTCTAATGCTGTTGAGCGATGAACTGCATTGCTGTGCTGTAAAAAAAAATGCAAAATGTTCCTGTCCGGCTTCCATGCATGGGTCACTGTAACACTGAAGGGAGATATCAAGTGACTTCCAAAGAAATTAGACTCTCAGTTCGTGTGAATACTCCAATCACAACAGTATAACACTCTCTGCTGCCAGTGAGAGAAACAACAGACTGACCAGCTGGCTTTAGGATTCATTCTCGCTCGTTTCAGTATGTCGTTAAGATATACAGACACACTGAAAGGTACATAGAGGTACTGACTAACTGCATTACTCAACCCCACTGCTCATCTGATGGGCTCACAGAGTGGATTACTGATTGGTTGCTTCGATTGCAGGCGGCCTGCCTGGTGGGTTAGCTGATATATCGACCAACTGGCCAAGCAAAATCTGGCCTGCAGCCTGTTCAGCTGGCTGTCAGAGCTGCTAGTTCCCTAGTACATGAATGTGGACCGTCTGGCCTTTGCGTGGGCTGAGGAGTAGGAAGCAAATCAGCTCAGTGGGTTTAAAAGTATCCAGGGTCCTTTACTTTGTCTGTCAGCTTTGATCCAGAAGAACTTGCCTGACCTTGCTGCTTGCATGCAAACATGCAGACGCACTAATCCACTGTCACATATCACGAACAACACTAGTTAACTAGAGAGGGGATAAAGAGATGGTCTGGTTTAGCTTTGGTTACTGCTTTGACTGACAGGCACAGAATTAGAACAAAGAGGGCTGGTAGTGAATGGAGGAGGTCTTTACTTCTTCACACGACTGAATAAACTGGGCTTCTGGGTTAGGGTTAATGAATCTTAATGTATTAACACAAAAAATTAAAGATCCAGAGCTGCCTTACTACATCAAATGACATAATTTCCCCTTGGCTGCACGTTTCCTAACATCTTTATTGACACCATCTCTCTAGAGGATTTTAAGTGCTTTTTTTCAATTAGTTGCACCGTAAAGAAGATATGCTCTTCAGTTTGTACACATCTAAAAACCTAACTTGATGCTGAAAAGCCTTAATACAGTAGGTCTGATATGCAAAACCTGCTGTGCCAACCAAGTTTAACTCAAAGTGATGCAGCAAGGTCAGGAAGTCAGCATGAATGCCATATAAAAGATGCAAATTTAAACAACCCTTTAACCGCAAACTTCCACTGATGGACGGTCATTTCTCTGGGCTGCACAGAGACAAACATGCACTGGGATCACTCAGAGACGTTTGCATGTTTTATTACTGAGTTATATTACTGAATATTTCTTGAATATTTCGCCTAACAGACATTGCTTCAATTCAAGGTTTAGAAGTTGTGCACACTGAACCCTGCATGAGCCTCTGCAACCTACCATTACCCACAACACCCACGACAAAAGTTTGAAGAAACGTTTGTGCGTACGTCTGCAGAAGGATAATTCCAGCCTGACGAAGATGACATGTGCTAGACTACTGTCTCGAATGCTTTCTGCGTCTTGTATTATTTACGGCATGAAAGCTGAAACACTTCCAGCCTCTGAGACAAATTCATGAACTCAATTTTTTGTCGCTGAACCACATGCACTCCCTAATGCACTGAAGTTTTCAACTCCACATGAATAAATCTCAATACCCACTGCCAAATTTTAATTTTACATAGTAATCAGCAGTTCATCATCTCCTAAAAGCTTGCGAAGCCATGTTTTACTGCTCTCGAATACGGTCTGAAGACTCATGAAATAAAACACGAGGTGAATCTTGATTAGTCAGGGGATTTGTAAAGCAAAAGCAATATTTGTGCCTGTGAATAAGTGTGAAATGCAAATGCTCTGACCCTAAACAGTGTGATCCCTGCAGTATTTATCCTCAAATGTCCCATAAGACACACACACAAGCGCGCACACACACACACACACACACACACATAAACACCCCAAATCAAGACGTCAGAGGATTACAGTATTTGTCCAGCAAATTCCTCAGTAGCCACAGAGTTCAACATCTGTTGTCTGCCTGTTGGGGTTTAGGAGGAGAGGAATACAACAGGAGAAAACTGAAAAAGACTAATCCAGCTTCCTTACTTCATCGTCTCATTTAAAATCCAGACAACACACATTTTAATCTCACACGAACATGCAGCAAGCACAAAGCCTGGTCCAACATGCAGATTGTATGGTTTTGCAGAAGAGTGCACCTGCTGTGTCAACTAGAAGTAACTAAGTGGAAGAAAAGTCGTACTCCAAAAAAGCCTCTTATTCAGGCCATGGCATTTTTTTCCTGGAATTTGCTTTATCCTATTTGTGGAGTTACTGATACACCACAGTAATCACTCAACCCTGCGCATGTTTGGGCATTTTTAAGTACCTCACCATGACCGTACACACTGTAGAGAGATCAGGAAATAAGAAACATACGTCTGGTCACAACTGGAAGTTGCTCGGCCGTCTGTGCTTCTGGTTAAGAACCCTGGAAGGACTCAAACAAAGAATCCTTGTTTGCTGCCGGGAGCAGCTTCAAACAGCAGCACAATCCCGCCATGGGTCATGACTTACCATTAGCTCAGATTATGATTGCAGTAGCATTTCCTATAAGGTGCATTAAATTAAAGCAAGGCAGAGACAGAACAAGGCTTCATGCTCTCGGTTATTCTGTGTCTTCCAGAGTCCTTCAAGACTAATTCTCACGCATGTGTTTGCTTTGACAAGTTAGTAAACTATTGCAAACTATATACTGTTAAGTTTTACCTTTAAACCTTTAAAACTCAAAAACCCACTGGCGGGTTTGAAAGGCATGCTGTCTTTGAAAAATCTCTAAAATTTACCAGAGCTAGACAAGGTAAAAAAAAAAAAAAAGAATAATTGCATTTTAAACTTTCCCACGGTCCTTGAACTAATCATGTGGGACTTCCAGTTTTGTTGGGAAATTAACCAAAAAAATCCAAACAAATCCACTTTAAGAAATCACCACAAATAAACAGATTCAGTAAAAAACTAAAAATTCTGCAGTCGTCGGTGCAACTAGGAACCCATTAGTGACTCAGCGACCAACCAGCAGTCATGTGACGACGATTTAGGGGCTTTTTTGGTTGAACTGCAGGCTGTGTGTACACGGAGCAGATAGAGGAGACAAGAATGGAGACAATTTAAAGTGTAAGTAGTAAAGCATCTAAAATATGTAGACTCATGACTTGTTTCTAGTACTGGTAACATATGTGGGCACTGGAAAAATGTTTAATACGTTGATTCCAGGTTTTTTCAGCTCTTGTAAAGTAAATAATCTAAAATATGTTACTTTTGTTTTTACTTTTTTATGATTTAAGGCATTAAATGTTTGCTGTAACTTTACGTTATGTCTGCTTTATTCATGGCTGTGCTGTTTCCCATGAGGTGCAGGACTTTACAGTGCAGTAAAAAATAAGCTTACAGTGGGTAAAAATGTGACAGGAACGAAAAATGGCCAGATGCTGCTTTGGGTTCAGAGGGTTAAAACAATGAGTCTGTGCAGAATTAGTTTTAGGGCTCTTATTAACTTTGGCTGATCCTAGGTGTTAGCATCACCTACAGGTTCACTTTAAAGGGAGACCTGGCTCATCACCTTTGCATGTGTTGCAGTATGTAGATGTGCGTGTGCCTGGGTGTGAGTCAGAGGGTTTCTCGAGGTAGCTCAGGGCCACGCAGCAACTTCACTCCCCGTTTCCTCTGAGCACGGCCTCATAGTGGGGGTCAGGTAACAAAACACCACGAGCCTGCCACCGGGGTCAGAGCACTGAGTTTGGTCCTGACACGACACAACAGGATCTGTTTACGCTGCAGCACGAAAACAAGACCTACCACAGTGTGTATGTTTGTGTATATATTCATACGTGTCTTACAATGGGTTGATTCACTTTGTAACTACAGTATAGGACCAAGTGTGTGTTTGTGCATGTAAATTTGGTATCTTAAGATGTGCTCTATTATGCAACTGCAGCAAGTTGCTATCTGTGCTTTTGTCAAGGCTACAATAAGGACATTGACTGTGCAGCACAACAGTGTAATTAAGAACACATGTGTGGGTCTGGGAGCATCTTTAACAGTGTGTGCTTTCTTCTCAGTGGGATGAATGGCTTTTATACTATTTGCATCTTAAGTCACTAGAGGTTGTACTAAACTGCACAGTGTATCTGTGTAAAAATGTGTGTTTTGGTGCAGGTTATATGTGAATATAATAACCACAGGAGGATATAGAGCTGTTCATCTGGGGCATAGGACATCAAAATTATAAAGCAATGTTATCATCAATGTATTAAACATAATGAGTTCATTAATAGTGCATGTTTGTCATGGCTTATGGCTGCTCTTAATGCTGTTATATTTCAAATTTGTTTTTGTACATCTTACACCTTGCTATCCTCTTTTGCCTGTTCCAGTAATTTATACAATTTTTATTTTATTTTACTAATTGATTGTACAAGTTTTACATTGTCTAGATGAGATCACGCATAATGTTTTGCTGCCTATCTGATAACATGTAGCATCTTGGTTATCATAGGTTGTGCTATATAAATACATTTGATTTGATTACGCAGCAGAGCGCAAAGTAGTAAGAAATTACAGTAGCAGCCAACAATTGCTTTTATATTCATTCTTAATAAATCATTTGGTAATCAATTGGGGGAGGAAAAAATACATATATACACGATTATTTTACCTGAGTCAAGATGGCATCTTCTTAAGATCATATTTTTTCTTCTAACCAACAATAAAAAACTCCAAAATTAGGACCACAATGCCAGACAAGCCTATATATGTATATGTGTGTGTAAGTATATATGTATATATATACATATACACACATTATATACATAATGTTACGTATATATAACATTTGATAAACCAATTTTAAGATTTTAATGTTATTACTGTATTATCATTTACTTCTCATCATTATTTCTAGACTTTATTTTCTTTAGTTAGTTAAAATTCATTTTTAAAATCCAACATTTGCACATTGAGACTTTTAAACGTAGGCTAAAAACGCATCTCTTTAGCCTGGCTTTTATGAGGGTCCTACCATAGTTTGGGTTTTTATTTATTTATTAAAGCTTTTATTTTTATTTTAATCTTTTATTATTTTAACTAATATTATTCTATGACACTGTGTGCATTAGTCTCCAAGTCCTTGTTGTGTTCTATGTATTTTTCTGTAAAGCACTTTTTAAAAGCCATTTGATTTGTTTCTAAAAAGTGAGTGTGAAATCAAATGATAATGGTTCCAAATATTTAGCTTTATTCAGTTTTATGGGTTTTGATGTGGATGTTGTCCAGTGCTACATTACAGGAAAACAGCTAGAGGAAATCCAAACACATCTGTTAAGTAACTGTAGGAGGAGCTATTCGCTAGAACAGGAACACACCAACACATTAATTCTGTTTCAGGCTAAATTTAGCCTTTGCACCTCTTTCACATCAAGAGAATTAGGCCTGACCTTCTTTACACCTTGTCTTTTCATTCAGCAGCCAAATACATCAGCTGCTTATCAGCCATTTTCTGTGACAAATTATTGCTCATCACAACCTCAATGTTTTATCTCTCATCTTCTCGCACACACAGATGAACACACACAGGTTAAATACAGGTTCATGTGCAGTGTAATCGCATTGCGCTCTGTAACCCTACTGGTGTATGTCCTAACACTTAGGATCTCTGGAAAACTGTATTAGCTGCTTGTATCAAATTCGCTCACATAACCACACAGCCCAACTGTCTCGCACACTAAAGCACATTCAGTTCTTTTGGTTTTCCACAATTACAGGCTTGCTGTGTTTACGGATGACGTGATGTTCACCTGAGAAGCGTATGAACACAGAGAAACTACCCTCACATGTTGACACGAGATGTACGGGGACATAAGTGCACCAGTACCGTACCTTTTCTTTAGCAGACATACTTTGATCTCATGTATCATTAGTTTGTACGGACGCTTGCTTTAATGTGAAACAGCATGTTCGTGTACATGTTTTCTCACCTCTGTCAAAGCGTGAAGCTGGCCTTCATGGACACACACTCCCTTAAACCTGCAAAAACACAGAAGACATGCAAAATTAAATCACAACACAATGATGTAAACCTTCAGACAACAGGAGGAAATTTGCCAGATCTTGATTGGAGTGAATTCAATAAAAGCACTGAGGTCGACACACAGATAGGTCCTTCTTATCTTTGCTATCTAGAGTCGAGAGAGAGCTCCACACATGCAGCATTCCCTGCGATATATGGAGATCAAAATAGCGTTTGAATATCAAAACAGAACATGCACTTGACCTTTTCTGCTGCGAGTAAACAGAGAAAGCAGAAGTATAGTTAAAGAAAAGATTAAAATTCCAATGGGCAAGACCAGACAGGTGATTACTGCGAGTCTGTCTGTTGACAGGAGGATAATAACAGCTCAGCTGCTTCACCTGCATTCCTCCCATTTCTCATTCTACCTTGTCTATCAATTTCCAGACTCTCAATAAACATAACCAGTGTGTGTGTGTGTTTCTCCACTACTTTGACATACTGGATGATATAAAAATCCTTCCCACAATGACCAACTCATTAGTAAAGGAGAAAAACTACCATAATTTAACTTGATGGCAAATTTTGATGGATTATTTTGAATCATCGTGTCATTAACTCACAGAGGACCGTGCTCTCCTTCGCCTAAAGTGAAACAATGTGTGTATACAAAGCCGCACATGAACCAACTTTGTTCACGAGCTGCGTTGAAGGGCCTCATAATTCTGGAGGCAATGAAAAGGTCAACTTTGTGGGTCCTTGTTGGATTTTAGCTAACAATGACCCCCTCAGTGTCTGCTTGTTAACACACAGACACAGACACACACACACACACACACACAATCCACTAGGCATGCTCAACAAAGATGGCATTGTAAAAGATGTGTGCATGTGTGTGTATTCGCACACGGAGATATTTATGCATGTATGTGCATGTTCACACACTCTCCCACTCAGAGCCTCAGAGCCGGAGTGTTTACTACAAAGAAAAAAATAACAACTACTCTATTCTGGGGGATCGCGGTGAATTCTCATAGCTGCCATGTTGCTTTGTGTACCAGCTTTTCATTTTCCTGTTGTAAAATTCAAAGCAAGTTTATCTGTATAGCACCTTTCACTCAATGATGCAATTCAAAGTGCTTTGCATAAGTTGAAAGAGTGCCTCAGAGCAGCATAAAATGAAATGACGTAAGGAGTTCAATAAAGGGATTAAAGTGCATGAAAGAAATCGATCAACAACAGGATAGCAAGGAGGTTCTTCTAAATTATTAAGATGATCAGCAAGTAAATTTACATGCAGCAACACAGTTAAAAGCACCTTCTTCCTGTTGGGTTAAGACTTAAGGCCCTAATAGCTGTAGACTTGGCCTCCTGGGTTTATATTTGTCAAGCATATAAAAGAAAAACAGCAGTTCAGAAAGACCAAAGAGGGTCTTTCCATCTAAAATATTGCATATGTTATCGCTGTCAACAGACTTGTTCATACTGTTATGCATTTTAGAAAACAGTGCTTTGATGTTGTGTGTTAAAAGCCTGCAATGTCAGAAGCTCAATTGTTTAATGCAGGTGAAGGCAGCCTCGGCTTAGGCTTCATCATATTTTCTTTGAGGTATGATTTGACTTTGTTGTGATCGGTTAGCTCACAAAAGCATGTTTTACAACCACACAGCACCTGTAAAAACAGTCTAGTCTGACAAAAGAAGTGTCTCTTTAGGTCTACAAGTGCAACCAGGTGTAAGGCGGTTACAGAGTGTGATGCTTTGCCTTTTTCACTCAAACAATCATTGATCAGAGAATCTAAAAAGTTAACATAGTGGCCCATTCCCTCTGCTTTTCCCCCTTGTGACGGAGAGGGTCCTCCTTGCCCTTCGCCTCCAGGCATCTGGTGCAACTCTAACAGGAGCTGGCGGTTCAGAAAATCCATTGTTAATAGGCTCGGAGTTTGACACAGTTTCTAGCCAACCCCAAAGGAAACAGGTCACAACCACAAGCTCATGAGAGAGTGAGACAAGATGAGAACGAAGTAAAAGGAGAGGCAGACAGTAAGAGAAAATAGATTTAATTTTCTGACCAAACAGGCAGGTGTTCGTGGAACTTAGTGATGTAGAACATCATCTACATCGAAATAATGAGCAGTTACTCTACATTTAGAATGACCTCATATCCTGATGTATGTTTTAAAAGGAAATTGCTACCAGTAAGTAGCTTCTTACATCAGGGTTATGTATATTTTAAAGATTAGCTTTTGTTATATTATAAGGCAATAATCAACTACAACAAAAACAAAGTAGAAAATAATGACATCATTGTGGTTGCTTTGTTTTAAAACAAGCTGGATTCCAGAGATACTTCCCCAAAGAACAAACTCAGATTAAAACTGAGAAGACATAGTCAGGTAAAGTAGATTTTTTTAGGAACTTCCTTGGATTTAATTCAATTATTTGGTTACCAACCTGAGGATGTTTGGATGTGACAGCCGGTTCATTAGCTGGACCTCTCTCAACATGTTTGCTCTGTTGCTGCTGAGCTTGTTCATCTTCAGAGCCATAACTTGGTCTGAAGCTCGATGACGTACCTGTAAAACAGTTCAATGGAAATGTGTTTAATGAGGCAACCAAACAACGTCTTCATCCTGATATCTTGGATGTAATAGCATTAAAAAAACATGCATAATATTTTAAATAAACACATACATTTTTTAAATTGTTCCAGCTCTATGGATAAGGCCTTGGCCTGCTTGTAACAGAACTTTTCTGTCATAATAATATGTTAAAAAACAATCTGGCTCATGCAGCAAGAAAACAGAGGAAGCAGAAAAAAAGACAACGGCACATAAAAGAGAAGTGAAATGAGGTCAGTCGCTGCTGACCAGCCATGACAAACTAAACCGTCAATTCAGTGCTGCACAATCAATTTTGTATGATTGTGCACTGGGATTTTAGTTTCCATCTTATTGTTCGATAGTTGTGGAATCACTATCCATCCCTCCATGGTTGGCTGGAGCCTATCCCGGCATGCTTTGAGGTAAAGGCAAGCAAACACTGTGGAAAGGTCATGGCAACGGTGAAGCCTTTAAACAGTACACATGTTGCTACAATATACATAAAGTGAAGTAAAGTAGTAGTTCAGGAAAAAAAACTGCTAATATTATATGACAGAAAATTCCAATAATCAGCCAGTTTCTTGAACAGAAGGTGGAACATTGGTGATGGAGTAACTGGTGCAAAATGAAAACAAATGTATATTAATTTACATCATTTCTGATTGGGAAGCAGTGCTTTCCATTCAGGAGTAAATTTAAATCTCTTACTTTGGAGGGATTCTACACATGCTCTCATTTCCTTTCCAAAAATACCTGCAGGCCATTTAACAGGGCAAACCCCCTCTAAGAGAGCACTTAGCACATTTAATCTCTCTGCTGAGGCAAATACAAATGATTTCATTCATTTGCAATAAATGTTGGTGACTATTAAAGCCAGGAAGCCCAGGACTGCATGTCTACTCATTGCCCCTGTCACCTCACAGTCTTTGAAATGGCAAAGTGACTTTAAATCTACACGCCACAGCTTTCAGAGATGTCACAGCACAGGACATTACAAGAATGTGACTTCTTCGGAATACACTCATGCACGCATGCAAATAGGAAATATCAACGCGCAAACCACAGAAGGCAGCACACCAAATGACTGAGCTGCTGCAGACACATCTACACTTGCTTACTCACTTCCTGACAGCAGAAACATATTTAGACCTAGATACAGATTTTAGTAGAATAGTTTGAGAGGGTTACATTAATACCCCTGTATCTAAGGCTCGGCAGAGTTCACCAAAAAAACACAAGGGGGGGAACTACAAGAAATAATTTAGAGGTGTCACAGAGGCATGCAAAACAGAGACACTTACTGTCACGACAGAATGACAGCTATGCTCTCATTTATTCTATTGCAAATTTGACATGTAAACCAACACCTTGGCCATTTTAAACCACACCGGACACATGAAATGAGAGGTTTCACATCTGATGCATAGGTGTGAAAAACAAACACCCGCTGGATCACAATACCCACAGACAGATTTGGAAGGCATGTTTTTTGGGGGGTTTTTCAATTAGCAAAATTACACAATTAAGCAGAGCAAGAAGCTGTGAAAACAGGTAAAATTATTGGATTTTACACTTTCTGACGGTACTTAAACTAATCATGTGTGACTTTCGGTTTCATCTGGAAAATTTCCAAATCCAAGCTTAACATTGTGGGATTTAATGAAAATCACCGAGACCCGACACGTTTTATTTTACAGACTGCCACAAATAAATTGAACTAACCAGATTCTGCAACATAATAATTATAATAATAAAAATGATGCACTTCTAACCGCAACTGAGATACCATGACTGACTCAGCTGTGACTGGCAATAACCTCACGAAAAGTTAGGGACTTTTCGGCCACACTGCAGGCAGGGAGGAGACAAGTGTGGGAACAAATAAAACATGTAAATAGTAAAATATCTGTAGCATGTAGCGCCACTATCAGTGTTTATCCAGTGTATTATAACATCTGCTGACACTGGAAATTGTTGATTCCAGGTTTATTAAATATTTGTGAAGCAAATATTCAAAAAAAATTCAACTTTTGTTTCTTTTTATATTACAATTTATGGCATTCTGGCTTTGGTTATTCTGTATGAAGATATTTTTGACTGCTCTTTAGTTCTAGTCATGGTTGTGCTGTTTTCGTAGAGGTGCAGGATTTATATTACGGTGAAAATACAGGGACTAAAAATGTGACAGGAGCAGAGAAACACCAGAATCTGTCTGGGGTTCAGAGGGTCAAATGAAGCATAGTGGTGCCCCGGCGTAAAAATGACATTCTCCAGATGCAAGGGAACATGCTTGTTTGATAGAGACCACAGGAATAATCCTCTTTTCAGTGGAAAAGAAAAGCAAAAATTGCAAATTTCACTCAAGCTGTGCCTCATATATCTGCCTAAATAATTGCAATATCATATTAACAGCTCCCTCGGACAGAAAACAGCAATTCAGGCTAGAAAAATACTGCAAACTTCAATCTATGGAAGTACAGTACCAATGAGAACATTAGTCATCGTCAGTACAAAAGGGGACAGCTTTACGTCGTCCTCGAACAATGGCTCCTTTACTATCTTCCATGATCACAGCCACAGTGACACAATGGAGAGGTAGTATCACTTACAGCAGGAAGAAGAACTGACAGCTGGGACAAAGTCAATATGGATTATACAGGCTGCATTAACAATGAAAGTTAGTGAAATATACCGATGGATAATACTGTTGCTATACTGCAGTTTGAGTATTTGGGGACCCCTCTGTGAAGCGCAAAATTATCATGATTATTTACAGAATGTATCTAGAAGAAGCACCACAACGATCGTGGACCTGGATGGAGATAATCAGAGTTTTCTGCATCTACTTTTCTCTGTCTCACACAGGCAGAAACAAAAATCTCTCTGTTCAAGTTCAAAGGAGGGGGTCTGGCTATAAGAGCCGACAGTCTCCACCGCAGGACAGCAGAAACAACAGATGGCCACTCCTCTGAAGGCCTCCTCCCCCACATCCGTCTATCCTCCTCCGACCCCCCATTCCTCACTCTTCACATCCCCCCATCTGCATTTATTCCTGATCCCCCTCTTTCTGCTCCTCGCTGTGGCCTCCAACAAACCCGTCATGCCCAATCCCCCCCAATCCTAACCATCCCCTGTGGTAGTAGTAGTCTATATTTTCCCCCTTCTTCCTCACCTTTCACCTCTTTGCTCTCGCACGATCAGTTGGAATACATAAACCCAGCCTCCGTCTCCCCTTTTTTTTTTTCCTCAACCCGTGCTTTAATCAATCTCTAAATCATCTTCAAAATTCATCTTCATCTCCTCTGCAGCTTTTCCTTTGTACTCCGTAAACACCTAAAACCTCCCATCAACCCCCATTTTTCATCCCCTTCATTCGTCTCCCCACCCCACATCTACGCCATCAGAAGCTTTGCCCCCCTCTGCTCCCTCCTCCCGTTAGCCTCGCCGTTTATTACCATTAACTTCACCACCTTTTCATTCCCATCTCTGTCCGTCATTCTCCTCCACTTGAAGCTTTCCAGCAGTACCCTGTCATTTCCTCCTCTTCATTTTTCTTGCCTCTCTACCTGCAGATTCCTCTTCCAAAGGAAAAAAAAGCAGTGTTGATGGGAATTTCCAATGACACCAAGTTGGCACCTACATTAAATGACAGGGTTGCAGCATTTGGGTTGGAGAGTTGAAGTTTACAGCTTGTCTGAACCCAATTTGCCTCACAAGGGCTTTTCAGATTTAGAGAAAAACCAAGGCAGTGTCAAAGGTTTTGTCTTTAGAATTCGATTAGGATTAAGAAAAGTATTTATTTGAATCAATAAATACTGAGTATTAGCTATTTCATGCATATCTTCAAGTCAGAATCAGGTCTATTGGCCAAGTATGTGAACACATTTGACTCGTATTTATGCAAAATGAAGCGCTTATGCATTTAAACAAGGGCAGCAGGTTACAGAAGGTGTTTAACCACATACAACTATAGAGATGCGTCAAAGAGCATATCAACCAGTGCAAAAATACAGTTTCTAACAATAAGTACAGACTCGTTGACACCTTATATACATGATGTAGGTTGGTTTCAAGAGCTTTGTATTTAACTTGATCACAAGATGTCCTGGCCAACAAAATAACGTTCCTCATAACTGGCCAAAAAATAATGGGTTTGCTTTACTAGCAGTATAGTGTCCGACAGTTCTTGTTTTATATATAGGATTTGCAAACCCTCAACACAAAATATTTAATTTCAAATGCATTATAGCAGTATAGAAGCAAGGTGACCAGTGCTTATCTCAAAGCGGCTGTATTGGTTTCCCTCACTGATGCACAATGCAAATGTCTTTCAAATCATTAACTGTCAGCTGCTGCTTATTTGTGCCACTGTACAGCTCACTTGCAGCGCTGCGTGTCATGAGTAAGCTCCAGCGATTTCGCAGCCCACAGTGGCACATTTTCGACAGCTGGCACGCCCAGAGCACGACAGGTTACAATAAACAAAGGACTTAATGCAGGCTTAATATGGGCAATAAAGAAATCAGTTACAGTATGCCTTCATTTGCTTCAATGCAAAACCTTCAGCTCAGCCTTTGGCCTGCATTAACCGCATGCACATCACTCAAACACCAACATCATTAACAGTATCGTCAATCAGCTCACCTCCGGCACACAATGGAAACCGAATGTCAAACCAGTTCACCAATCCATTGGAGATCTCATCTTACACAGATGTACTGTACAGTAAATGGCATATCGTCTTTCACTAAGGCCTTACTTAAATTCCACTATAAACAGAGTGACAAGACAAATCGAAACCCTTGTCAATTGTAACATAATCTGAAAAATCTTCTTTTAAAACCTTCTAGGACCTTATTTAACTTAATCAGACTATTTCCCATCATGTATAAGAGACCACAACAACACTTAAGTACATACATACAAAATCTCTGAATGAATGTCAAGTTATACAGCAGCCACACCAAACCACCAAATTCAAATGCTATTAGGCCATAATTAAATATTTACATAAAAGAAGCTCAGCTAATCTCCTAAATGAGTTATTAATCATCTAAACCAAACCAAGCCATGCTGAAATTTCCTACTTTCACTGTGGCCTCGATAATACAATGAACAAATAGAGACAAACACGATTAAATTTCTGTTTCATTTACCAAATCCAAACTAATGATGCCAAACATGCTTGTGTGACTCCCATTCGCACGCCTGGAGGGGAGGGGGTGAAGAAACAGGGTTAACCAACCCTCGTATCTAAGCGATGTCTTTGAAGTGAATGACCTAGAAACGTCTGGGAGGACTAGTTAGTGGAAGCAGCTCACGATCAGTCTTTGACCCCACCATGCATATCAACCTGACAAGATCAAATCAAATGGAAAACTGCTTTGGGTTTAACAGTTTTATCCTTTATAACCGCAGTTTACTCACGAGAACTACAGCACAACAAGTTATCTTTTCTTTCTGTGATATTCTGACTGTTTGCGGACTGAGGACAGAACTACTGTCACATACCGGGAGGAAAAAATCATTCCTGAAATCCTCCAGTCAGTGCCTTAGCGACTGTCTATTAAAACACCTTTGATGGATGAATGGAGTGAACAAGAAGATATAGTAACAAAACAAAGAGATCTAAAGGTGCAGCAGAGGGATGACTGAAGGGAGAACATAAAGAGGGAGGTGATATCTGATTTCCACCCACCCTGAAGACATCAGAGAAGAACCCAGAGCCGATCCACTCGCAGGTGAAGTCATCGAGGCGTGTTAGACAGGAGAAGGCACTGATGAGGGCTCTGTAGGATGACGGCCACACCCTGCCCACCTGGAGAAGACAGGAGCAGACTGGTGAAAACGGGGCATCTTCACCTGATAGGCATGCTGTAGGATCACTGCCACAGCTTACTTATTAGGGCAGAAAAAAGAAATCGAGAGATAACGTTCCCTCCATGTGGAACAAGGATTAGAGGACTATAAAGTAAATATAAAGGCTGACTTGCACCAACATAAACAGATTTTCTCGGTCCTTGCAGAAAGAAAGAAGCACCTGCTTAAAAACCAAGTACATACCAAGGAGCTGTGTCACTGGAAATCTTTAGTCTACATTAAAACAAAATATCTAAACCAGTAATAAAAGAAGACATTTATTCAACAAACACTGATTAGTAGTGTTGTTTATTTATGTTTTATGTTTAAAGGAAAAGCTAAAGACAAAGAAAGGATGTGAAAATAAAGACGATTAGAAACAATTAAACCACACTTTACTGGACTCTTTTCAACTTAATACCCTACACTTACCAAAACATAACAACTTCTATCTCAAGCCTAAACTGAGCTTTCTGTTTTTGCAGGTCAGTCACCGTGTCGCTGACAATAACAGCACAATAGATCAAAATTTTCGCCCGAGCGAGGAAAAAAGTCATCTGAGCAGTGTGAGCTAAAACAATACAGTGTTCAATCAATCAAAATAAAAAAAAAACTTTAGTTATTGACTTGTCTGCAACACTGCAAATAATTTGTTGGCTCTGGCTATCAGCTGGAGGCATTTGTTCATCAGTGAGAAGCTTGAGTAAGACTTTATCTCCTGATTATAAACAACAACTGGTCAGACTAGCATTGAACAGTTAATCAATTTCAAATCGAAACTGCCATTTGAAACAATGCACTGCACTGCAATTTAGGATATACAATAAGCAGTACGCCACGGGTGTATTTTTAATATTATGACTTCAACTTCAACTTAGATGCTGCTCCAGAGCAAAGCATGACATACCTGATTCAATATCAGATAGGGTCCTATTACTTTAGTTTCTTACTATATATTTTTTAAATCATTATTACATTATCTTCTATGACATTTTAAAAATATAATAAATGCATGTTTAACGCAATTTGTACCTTTAAGTTCTCATGCTTGCATTGGAATATAAAGCAGTTACTATTCTGACTGCGTCTCATGTGGAAATGCTTCATCACATTTTAAATACATTACACAATAAATTTTGAACCAAAGCTTTGAAAAAATACACGACAAACCACAGTATTTCTTAGAAAAATCACAATTAGATAATTTCAACATATCATTCAGCCCAAGTGTGCTCAGTCTAATAGGTAAAATAAGCAAAAATGATAAGACATGTTCTGATGATAATACATTGGTTTTACATATTCAAAAAATAATATAATTTACTATCAGTACTTGCGCTGCACAGGAACTCTGTGTACTGTAATATGCGACCAATAAAAAGCAGACTGACCTGTGAAAGCGGACCCATTCCCATCTCGCAGACCCCTACCCCTCCGATACCATCTCTGTCCTCATTGAGGCGCTCAGGTCGCATAGGAAACCCAGCGATGGAGTTGCGTTTATTCCGATCCATGGTGACGTGAAAGATGGTGATACCAGTGAGGGTAGTATGGGCCTTTTTCTGTAATGTACCCACATGACAAGAGGACTAGTTTGTTTTAATGGTGCCGATGGTTTCACGGCAGCACAGTATTGACTCAGTTTGGGTCCTGGGGTAAAATATGGTACACACATAGACTTTTCAGTCCCCGGTGACAAACCCTGGCTGGATCCAAGAGGTCTTCAACTAATCCAGTTTTCGATGCTTGTAACTGGGGAGTCCACCAAGATAAGGACTTCACATGTTTAACAGAGGTATGGTGATTCCCTGGAGACCTAGAGAAAGCAAAAAGAAAATTAATGAACAGTAGCAGTGGGGATTATTTTACACACACCTACAGACTATAAAAAGGGGTTATGCTATTCCTTCTTGAAAAATTAAGGTATTCAATAGCAGCTCTGGATCAAGTCAGGCCTTGAATTGACAAGACAAGCCACTATTGCTCAACAGGCTCAAATGTAATGGCTGTAATAGGGGCCGATTGTCCAATTATGGGAGATTAGCCAAGGAATAGCTCAGGTCCTGGACCTTCCTGCCATCCAAAACAAAGTCAACAGGGTACAAAGGGGAACAGGAAGGGAAGCCTGTGGTTAAAGGTCTTTTTTCACTCGTAAACAATGTGGCTTTCATATCTTCTAAGAATACTTCTTGCCAGAGGGAGATTTCTTTTTCTGATAAGACATGTTGAACCTGGCTATAAATCCTTCTTCAAAATGCTCAGACTTTATTGAAAAACACATTCCAGAAAATCTCCTGTCAATTTTGTTTCCCCTTTGAAGACGTGTGTGGAACCCTTGCATTAATTCTAATTCAGACAATATCCCCTTAGGTCTTCATACATATTTGTTGAATATGATAATCAGTGAAGCAGTCATTGATTAAGAATAAGACTGAATGAGGAGAAATAACCTTTGACAGAGTAAAGCCCTTAAAATCCTCAGGGCCAGCTGACCAGCATGTAGTAAGGACGACTGCATCAATAACTAATCCATTAACTGATTCTGAACTGACTTTGCAGATAACAAACCATATTACAGTAGACGCTGGACTACTACTACACTACACTGTAATTCATTTTGCTTTAATTCCAAGAGAGTAAATCAATGTGAAACCTCCTACTTGCAAACAGAAGATTCTACAAACATGGGAGCGGTGGCTGCCACCAAAGGCCAACTGACCAAACAAAGTGATTTACAGTCCTCCAATTTAGTTGCTTGAGGCAACCAGGAAACCATTACTTCTCATCCCAGACTGTGGGTTATTATGTGTTGTTCACTGTTTGTTTGTAACCCTAAATAAGCTCTACCTGATGTACTTTTTGCACGACTTCCAGATAAATCCAACAACAGCATCACCCTGAGATCCAACATAAAAAGAAAGATTTCCCCACTGAAGGGGCATTTTTTAAGGACAGCAAGGCCACCACCATCACCTGATTTATGCTGATTATTGTTGAACATACTGTTTGAATCTTCCAGTGACCAGTGATCATTTATGGTCTCTATATTAAAAAAAACTGAGCTGAAATGACTGGTTTATAAATTGATAAGCAAATTACTTAACATTAACTGGCACTTATTTTTCTAATCAAGGTAAATTTTCCAGTCTTTGTTCTGTTATACATGTAAACATGTATGTTTGAGGTTTGGACTGCTGGAAGGATTTAACCTGACATCAGATGATGTCACCTTGGGCTTTAAGAAACTGTGACAGGCATTTTTCACTAATCCCTACTGTCATCCACTTGAGCTATGTTAAAGGAGCTTACATAGGGCTACACTAGTGTGGAAAATTTACTTAGACTGCATTCTAGCTGTAACAACAGAAACTAAACAAAGACTAACTATTCCTCTGTGGCTGAGCTATTCCTTTAAGCACTTGTGACCCACACTGAGCTCATGCATATCATTAAAGAGGTCTTAGAGTTCACACTCATCACTTTTAATACCACAGAGCATGTCGTTATGTACTCTGAGATTTCTGTCCCCGCAAGCAGTGGTAATGCATTGCAGTCATATTTGACAGTTGAATTAAAAATATTGCAATGTGTGTAAACACAGGGCAGAATGTGAATACTGTGGGTGAACATGTCCCTGTAAATTTGAGGGAAGAGTTTCAAGGACTAAGACAGGTGCAGATTGAAAATAAATATACTAAAGAGATTTATGAACCAAAGCAAAGACACATAAGTCAATCCTGGGCCAAGATAAGATCTCATAAGATCAGACCCTGAAAACAGCAAACCGGACACTAGCCTCTTAGAGAGTTAGTGTAGACCTACTGGCTAACTTCTGAGATCATTCTCTGTCCCAGGCACATCCTTAAAAGGCTTTTTATCCTCCTCTTTCCTTTTTTTCTCCAATGACACCTCATTTTCTGCTTTGTTGAAATGGCACGGCCGAAATTAAAGTGCCTGTGCCAAGAAAAATGCAGGCCACAAGTACCAGGCCGAAGCTTTCCTTTCTAATTTCAGTAGGGTTTCCATCCAAGCACAAGAACAGAGACACAAGCTTCATGTACGCAGTATCTGAGTAGACAAAAATAAGTCAGCAAGTAGAATATAAATTCACCCTTGGTATAAAACAGCCACCAGCAACAGAGAAGAACTTCTGTGTTCACACACCCACATCAGCGGTCGAGGCAGCCCATACTGACTAAACAAAAACTTCCCATATTTGCTATTACCTCAGCCATGCAAATGACACTAAAAACCCTAAAATAGTGTGGGTGGGTAAAAAAGAGTCTTCTTTCAAGAGGATTTTCTAGCAAAAGCCAGATACTGACCACACATATATAAGATGTTACCATCAAACGACACAAGATAAAGGATTATTTCTGATATACAAACAACCCATTGATAGGAAAAACAACCATAGCTGCATACTAAGCATACCATTAAAAAAATAAAAGATCAAACTCCACAGACTTGTAATTTTCAGCAACATGATAACCCTCTTTGACATTGGAAATGATAAAAAACAGGCAAGTCACCACTGTCCATTACTATATTTGTTCCCAAACTATACCCTGTTGCCTACACATCCAAAGGCCATGCATTTAAAACACCACACTAAAGGGACTATGCATGGAAAAGGGCGGATTTTTAAAAGGCGGCCTTTTTTTCTGGTCTGTAAAATGTGGCCTGTTGCTACTTCAAAACAGATGGGGCATCAGCAAAGCAGCCTCAGGCCAAATGTTTTAACAGTAGTTTGGGGGCCTGAACACTACCCAGCTGTGTCCCAGTGGATTACAGACTAATAGAAAATGTCAGCAATAAATCAAAACTTAAGTGATGTTATAATGACAGGCTGCAGCGAGTGTTAGAGTGTCTCTGAAGAGCTAGAGGTATTAAATGGGCGGGTAAGAATGTGTGTAAAAGGTTCATGCGTGGATATTCGCATGCATCATGAATGAAAACACCACTCTGTTCTCATTATTTATTTATAATACAAGTTCATGACTATCTTCAGTGATAATTTCAACAAAACTAACAAAAAACAAGCAATTTTCAGCATTTGAAGGGCCTTTTTTTCTGTGAGCTACAAATCCCAGCTCACTAAAAGAGCAATGCCAAGAATTTCTGCAAGGTCACATTTAACAAAAGTGAATAGCAACTTCTTATCAGAGCACAATCTATTGTGTTTAACTGCCATGATATGTGAGCTGGTGCATACCTGTCATTCTTCAAGGGTTTAAAGTAATGAATTAGTCCATGGGGCAAGAAGCGTGGAGGGGGGAAAAAACCCTGCAAATTACCTGGATGCCATTGAAAGTAAACGTTGCCAGAAGAGCTGCTTGATACAACAACTTATTTTAACTAGGGATGATGGATCAACATGTCTCATTTGTTGAGAATGACGCCAGAGAGAAAATGTAAACAAACCACAGGAGCAACAGTCAGAATTAGCGTTTACACCCTGATAAAAGTTGAGCAGACTCACCTGTTTTAATGTCATGTAGATGTTTGGAAGGACAGTCCAAGCTGGATCCCATGCTTTTACCGGGTGGCATTAATTTAAAACACGACGAGCTAACGCCGAAAACGCAAAGTTGATAGCGCAGCTAGCTGGCTGACTAGCGGACGGGCTAGTTTGTCAACAAAACTCGAGCAGAGCGACGAGCTAACAGACATTAGCCTGTGAGCCTGCAAACACATACACACATAAACCAACAAGTTCCTCGTCGCGGCGGTTCAAAAGTCCAAATTCTCAAAGGCTGAATTTTAAAAAGTGAATTCAAAGTCGGCTTCTGTCGTTCTGGCTCCCACAAAAGAGCGACGTACGGTGTATTTTGTTGTACCGCCCGGGATAATATTTCAGACGGTTGTTGGTGTTTGACAGCTCCGTCGTCTCTTTGCTCTCATCAGTAACTCCCACTGGCCCCGCCCACCTCTGACTGACGGGCCTCGGAGCCAATGAGCATGCGCGGTAGCTGTCAGAGCCAAACGGTCCAAAAACAGAAAATCAATAAAGTAGACTGCATGTTCAAAATAAAATAAATAATTAAATAATGTATATTTTTAGTGTCAGTATTTGACACTTTATGGTGCATTTTTCAGTTTAGCATTTTTTAAATTCATAGTGTATTTTACATTGTATTGTGCATTTTGTATCTTAGTATATTTTTCTGTTATTTCTATTATATTTTATATGTTTCTATTGTGGTGGTGTTGGTCACGTTACTATTTCTGCTTACTACTGTAACAACAGAATTTCCCCTTGGGGATCAATGAAATATTTCTAGTCTATTCTATGTAGATAATTAAAGGGATAGAAAAAGCGAATAATGCTCTTAATGTGAATGTGTGCTGAAGTTCAAGGTTATTTCTGTATTTGCGTTGTATTTGCGATATACAGTTCGAAATAAATGTATACAAGTAACTAAATAAGTACTCTCATCTTGGGAAAGAACTTTTTCTGTAGTCTGTTTTTGTTAATGCAGCCTCAGACACCACTGCTTTTGTTAAATCTGTTTATTTTATTGTATTGTACCAAACCTCTCCAATATGCAACAAACTGTAGAACTTGAAGACAGAAGCTTTTGAGAATTTCTTATTATTAAAAGTATTAAAATTATTGGCCAGATTAACTCACAGAGACAAAACTAGTAAATAATTTGTGATAAATCTAAAAAAAAAATAAACTAAAAGACAAAATTAGGACTGCAAATGATAATTATTTAAGTTACTCATTAGTTTTTTGATAAATAGATTATTTATTTGGTCAAAACTGTCCGAAAATAATGAAAAATATTAATCACAAGTGTACAGAGGTCAAAGTGGCACATTTAAATGCTTGTTTTTATTTAAGCAACAAACCAAAACTCATAATATCCCTTTGAGAGGCTAACATGAAAAAAATATTAGCAGTTTTACTGAAAATCTAATTATAAATATTTTTCTGATGCTTTCTTACAATTATTGACAAATTAATTACTTGTTCTATAGCATTTATTGCGTGCATTTCTAAGTAATTTGTGCTTTGAACTGTATTATACTCAATCATTATCACAGCTTGAGGCAACTCTTTTTCTTCAAAGTTGTCTATTTTTGCTAAGAAATGTATCTTCAAACAACACTGCTTCTGTTGGATCCATATCATTTTATTGTGTCCTACCAAAGCTCTTTGATGTGCAACAAACAAGAGAACCTAAAGGCACTTATATCTATATTTATCAACCTATTATTTCTCTCAGCTGACTACTTTAAGATATGGCCACTGGTTAAAAGTACTGAAACTTCAATGAATGACTAAAATGAACTGGGATATTTTAATAATCTACTGACCAACAAATAAGTCGCAGACATGTGAATAATAATCATTTGGGAAATTAATAATATTTTCTCAAACAAGGGCGGCCGATATGACCCCAGCTTTCATGCACTCTAGTGGAAATACAGCCTCACCTAGTGGGCAAACGTAGGCAGCACTGCTACACATGTATCCTCCTTAAACAACAGCAGCATGTTACCACTGAGAGCTGCTCCTGGTCACACCTGTGTTTGCCTTAGGTGAAGTTTTGTGATAACTTTGTTGGGAAATGCGGATGTGAAATAGGTATCAATGCAGGGTCGTGACCTCAACAGGAATCTCAGCCACTCCCTCTACACGTCCTGATGCTGTCAGAGCAGCAAACAGGATCTGAGCGTTAGGACATCCTATGACAAATAACAACATGGCTGGGCGAGGTCAGGCCACATTTTTCATATTATGAAGTTCTGTTTGCACTATTAGTTATATACTAGATTTACCACCTGGGTATTTTTCATTCATAAACTCATAATCACACTAAGCCAGGAATTTCTGTTTGTTGTGACTTTTAAAGGCCTATTAATTTGTCAGAAAGAGGCTTTATGCTTTAGAATCCTGCTTGTATTATTATTATAAAACATAACAACTATCCTGTGGCTCCAGTCCCTCAGTGATCTTAAAACTCCTAGCTTCACTGCGTATCAGTTGTTCTTTTTAGAGCTACAGTTTTATTAATAACACTACAATCTTAGGAGGGACCCTACAGTAAGGCTCAACCAACCCACACAGGTCAAATTAGTGAATAGTTTGTAATTTTAAAAAAACTAAGTGACAAAGAAAAACAGCGGTAGATTCCTAGCTTAAGGCTACAAATGACAGTTATTTCAAATATCACTTCATTTGTACAATTTTTCTTCTTGCCAAACACATTCTTTGTGTAGTTTTTTCATAGAGCACAAGGTGGCATCTTCATGTTGCATGTTTCAATCATAACACTGAGAAATGAAAGAGTGATTGGCAGTTTTGTTTGAAAAATCATTATTAACATTTCACTGATGATTTTCATGTTGATGGACTAATTGCTTAACTGGTTGCGTAACATTTATCACGTGCATTTCCAAGTACTTCTGTGCTTTGAACTGCTTCAGTTACTTCAAACAATCACATCTTGAGGCAAGTCTTTTTCTGCAAAGTTGTCTATTCATACTAAGAAATACAGCCTCAAACAACATTGCTTCCTCTGTTAGATCCATCCCATTTTATCGTGTCGTAACAAAGTTCTTTGATGTGCAGCAAACTAGACAATTTGAAAGCAAATATATATATGTATTTTTATTATACTATTATTTTCTTCTCAGCTGACTACTTTACTATATAGCCACTGGTTAAAATACAGCAATATATTTTAGGGAACATACTGGCCATTAACTAAATTACAGGAATTCATCAATATGTAAATCTTGCCTGAAAAATGAGAATTAAAATTGTTGATAATTTTTTTTTTGGATAATTAAAACTAAAATAGAAGCTAATTTATTGTGCAATAATGCCAGATACTCTGTATTTTCCATCCTCGGGTGTGAGGATCTGCTGCTTTTTGTCAAGATGAACAACAGGAACTGAACATTTCTCCCACTCTAAGCACTGTGTATGCTAGTAATTAGCAATTAGATTAAAGAAAATACAGTAAACACAGCATGCAATTTTTAATGACATCCATTCTGCTACAGAGCGTTGGAACCACAATGACTTATTCTCCTATGTTAAAACGAATGGATAGAGTTTAATAAGCTGCTGCAATTATATTTTTCTTCGGTAACCTTTGCGTAGATGTCTGTTCTTTTATTAAACTTGTCTGCATTTCAAATTCACATCATTTTAATTGATTTCTTTTTATTATATTTTTCAGCTCTTGTCTATTTAGCTGTTTTATTTAATCAGTTGTAATTATTCTATAAACGTGTTTGTGCTTTATTTATCTGTATTTTCTATTTATTTAACTAATTTAATGACTTTTTATTGTATTTTTCTCCACCTGTAAAGCACCTTAAATAACATCTGTGTGTGATAGGATACTTTACAGATAAACTTGCTTGCCTTGTGGTAAACAAATTAAGAATACAGATGCACATTTGCTTAAATACAGCATGTAAACAGAATGGGAATTATAATATCACCCCACCTGAAACAAGAATTTAACTAAATTCCTCCGTATAAGTCAAGAACTAGTGCTAGTAATGCATGTGTTTCAATGAGCTTTATGACAATATTATAAAGCGGAACTGCAGTTATTCAAACTTCCATAAACTAAGTACCACACAGCGAACTTTGAGTTTTGCTGTCGAGGAGTTTTGACCCCTCAGGAGCGCCGTACCTCTTCCGTCACGTGACCACCACCGTTTCCTGTTGCTATTGTATTACACTTCCATGTTTTTCACCTCAAACAGCGACGGTAATGTAAACCACTAACGCCACATCGCCGCTCCCGTGTGACTCGTCCTCAGCGTACAGAGTCCGTTAACCGTCGCCGCGGCCGGAACAGGTGCTGATCCGGGACAAACATGGCCAACTGTGTGGCTTTCCAGAGCAAGTTAACCTCCATCATGGAGATGCTAGCTAAAGCAGCCGTGGTGGAAATCAGCAAACTGTGGGAGGACGGCTTCGCTCTGGTCCAGGTGGAGCTGCGCCGGAGGGAAGGCGAAATAGAAGCGCTGAACAGAAAGTTGAAGTTGATGGAAAACGAGCGGTTGACGGTCCGGACTCAGGCTGCCTTAAGTAAGTCCAGGAGAGAACAGCCGAACAAGCTGCTGCCGCCCGCCGGTGATGGTAAGAACAACCCCGAAGAAGTAGTACAGAACAGCTAATGTTTACTTTAAAATGTTTTTATAACATTAACAGGCCCATTTATTAAATAGGTTCTACTGTACTGTACTATACTATACTACACTACACAATAGTGCACTATGATATACTATGCTACAATACCCTGTACTATACTATACTGCACAATACTGTACTGTAATAGACTATGCTGTAGAATACTAAACTATGCTGTACTATACTATCCTTTACTATACTATACTATACTATACTAGACTGTGCTGCACAGTGCTATACTGTACTGTCGTATACTATACCATACTAAACTATACTATACTATACTGCATTGTCCTAGACTGTACTATACTATACTATACAACACTCTGCTATACTATACTATACTTTACTGTACTATACTATACTATGCTGTGCTATGCTATACTATGCAGTACTGTACTACACTTTGCTAGACTATGCTATAGTATACTAAATTATGCTGCACTATACTATGCCATACTGTGCTATACGATGCAATACTATACGATTCTATACTATACTGTACTATACTGTATTACACAGTGCTGTACTGTACTGTCCTATACTATACTATATTATATTATACTATGCTGTACTGTACTATACTATACTACACTGTGCCATACTGTACTTTCCTTTCCTATACTATACCATAGTAGAGTGTACTACATGGTGGTATACTACTAACCCCTAACCCTACAGTGTATAAATGATTTATAACACACTACTATGTAGTTGTAAACATTTATAAGAGGAGTGTATTGTTGTATTTGTTGACAACTTTATCTCCACTTCTGGACAACCATTAGTTGTTCTTACTGTGTAAACTGATAATTAATTTTTAGGATAGTGTAATACATAAAATATCTTACAGATGTTGACCAATACTGAACATAAACACCTAAAAATTGTCCTTATATCTGTTTATAACTGGATTATCGTGGGTTATAATCAGTGCATTAAATGTTTCTACAAGGATTTTTTTTTTCAGTTATGAATGTCAGTTTATTTCATCATTGTAGCACAAACTATCACAGTGTATACAGTACAAATAACACAACAAATAGAGCTGTATGCTAGCTGCATACTAAACTAGTACTCCGTTAATTAAATGAATAAACAGTTTTGAAGATTGATTAGACATATGCAATGTCTCTGTATTTGGACTGTGAGTCTGTAGAAAAAATAAAAATAAATTTAATGATTAAATGGCTACGTTATTTTGAAGAAAAAAGGCCAAATACTTTCAGGTTTATGGTGATTACATGTGTAGTCAGGACAACTCATAGTATTCTCCTCAGGCCAACCTGCATTGCTGGTACATTAGTCACGTAGCAAAAATGTCTTTAAGTAATGAATTTTCAATGAGACTTGTTTAAAATGTTCTAAATGAACCTGCTTTGTCCTTTCAGAGCCGACAGTAGATTCAGTCAACCCCTTATCTTCTGATCAGAGCATCAGAGATAAGGCAGACACCTCAGCAAACCACAGAACATCACCGTCTGCTGAAGCAGAAGAGAAACAGACTGATCCGCTCAAGTCGGGCCTCGACGACGAAGACTTCATAGTCAAGCTGGAAGACGAGGATGACGTCCAGATTGTGGAGCAGATTGTGGACTCAGATCCCGGCGTTACAGACGGAGCGGGTCACCACGAGATGGATCTGAACCTCCAACCTGCTGAGGTTGGGGAGGAACCAGAGACTCAGCAGTGGTTGTCTGTTTCCGTAGGAGACAGCGACGCCACGGACGACTCTGACTGCTTTTTTGAACCAAAGCAGCTGTCACAAAATCTAGACTCAGAAATCTTGCTCATTCAAAATGCATTGGACATTTTTGATAACTCAGCAGAGACGGCTTATTCTGTGAGGGATAACGGGTCAGTGCAAGGTGCATCTAGTAAATCAAGGGCTCCTGTGACTTTCAGCCAGTCTCAGCCAAGTCAGCCTTCAGAAGCAATAAATCACCCGGACAGAGAAACGTCCATTAGATTCCTTTCAGAAAAGCAACAACAGCAAACTAAAAACATGTCGGCTTTCAACCCAGACAGCAGATTCTTTCTTTTAAACGACCCGGAGTTGCACAAAACTATAGCGGGTCGCCGCATCAAGGAGAAGTGGTACATCTGCCCGTTCTGCGGCAAAAGCTTTGATCGCATCAGCCATTTGGAGATTCACCAGCGAATTCACACGGGAGAGAAACCGTACACATGTGATATATGTGGCAAGTGCTTTTCTCAGAGGAGTAACCTTCGCACTCATCAACGGACTCACAAAGAGGCACTTACACAAAATGCAGTTTAATTAAACAGAGTTAGAAGATTGAGTGCCCAAGTGGAATGTTATGTCTAGATTAATTAATTAAATCCTTTTTGTATTTTGATATTAATGAAACATAATGTAGCCGACTGATTTTACTGTGCTTTTTTTTAAGATAAAGTATAACTTTGACATAGCTGGGATTGTAAGAGTTGGTACTTATGAACTGTTTGTAAATCGAGCCAGTTAAGAGATTTATAAAAAACATTTCGGGACGTACAGCCCCAGTGACGTATTTAATTATTGATTTTGACAACTTATACACAAGGGCACATCTTGGCCTTTAATATTTGGCTGACTTGATGTGAGTCAGTGTAGATCACGAAACAGCTGGAGAGCAAACCTCAATGCGCAATCACTGTAGACTCTCTGATATTCATTTTGTAGCAGTGGATTTTTTTTTACCCATTTTCAGATGAATAATGAAATTTGAGCAAACCTGCATCTAAATGACCAATTTAACTTCACCCAATGGAAAGATATCCAGGAGAAACCATGAGAAATTTGACAAATTACTTACCCAGTGTCCTTGAAAGATTAAAAAGGGATAATACTAACCCCCTGTTGACTTTGGCAGTCATTACACTGTGTTTTGTTCACACATAAATGTTGCCTGACAGTTCCAGTGACTCTCCTTTCAAAAATGAAATGATGCATCAGAGCAGTTTCGCATCATCACATCATGTTTATGAGTCAGTGAAGTTAGGAAGCGAAGTGAAGCTTCAGTGTCTGCTCGATCATCTCTGATTTGCCTGAAAATTTTCTAGCATACAATATCCATCCATCCATCCATCCATTATCTATACATCACTTAATCCTCTGTAGAGTCGCGTGGAGGCTGGAGCCTATCTCAGCCGACTCAAGCGAAGGCAGGGGACACCCTGGACAGGTCACCAGTCTATCACAGGGCTATACATAGAGACAAACAACCAAGCACACTCTCATTCACACCTACGGACAATTTAGAATCATTAATTAACTCACCATGTTTTTGGACTGTGGGAGGAAGCTGGAGTACCCGGTGAAAACCCACGCTGCACAGGGAGAACATGCAAACTCCACACAGAAGGATCCCAGGCGTCCTAACCGGGACGAGAACCGGGGATCTTCCAGCTGTGAGGTGACGCTGCTAACCACCGAGCCACCGTGAAACACCACATACAATATTGATATTTATAAAAATATTAATGAAATTTTAGCTTGATATATCAAATACTTTGCAAGATTTTATTTTTTTAAAAAAGCCTGTCGACTCACTTTCAGCACGTTTTTATACACTTTGAAATTTGAGGTTATGTCTGAATGACAATATCTCAGGATCTATTAAAGATAAAAGCCTGAAATTTTTACTGTTATTTCTCATCATGTCATTGATACATAATCTGCAATATTGGACAAGTAGATCAAATAGTCTCTGACTACTGGTGAATTTAAATCTAAAAAGAAAACAAACTGTCTTTGAGCACAAAATAAAAAAGTGATAATGCAATATTTTCAAACCAAATGTTGCTGCATGTCACAATAATACAAAACAAAACCTATCATATTTTTTTTATATGAAGTACTTGGTCACAAAAATGGAAATGAATGTATAATTTTTTGGAACTTCTAGAACTGACAAGTTGGACCACAAAACAATAGTATTGGTAGATAGCCTAATCCAAATAGAACAGGGATTTTTAGTTTCAAAATGACTCTCCACATATAACTAAGAAAGTATTTTATACAATGTGGGAATATTTTTAATTTTTGGACCCCACTTTGTTAAATGGAGAATTAACTGTTACCTCTTATACTCAATCAATTCATGTACTTATTGGAAGACACACTTGAAGGTAAACTTATGAGCAGTTCATATAAATATACATGTGTTTATTCTTTAAATAAAATATTGCAAATTCTGAATCAGTGAGACTTGATCGAGTTCCGGAGACACTGTCGTTGAAACATAACCTCGAATTTCAATATGCAACTGAACATTGGGTCGACAGGCAACTAAAAAAAAAAACACTTGATATATGAATCTAAACTTTCACAGACACCATTTTAAACAGCCATAGTTTAAGATGAAATAAAGTTTTAATCGTATCGGAGATGGTTGAGCAGAAGGCCCCTGATGATTTCGGCATGGATCACCAGTTGATAGCCAGGTCCATGTCAGGTTCACTGAGTCCCCACCAAGTCGAGCAGCAGCATCTTAAAAGAAGAGTTTGGGAAGCTGGGAAATTCACGTTTGCTTTCTTGCAGTGCGAAATGAGAAAATTACTATACAGGCTGAAAAACTGCTAATGTGGCTCCTACAAATGGTTAAAAAATTCATGGACAGGCACCTCTACAGTCAACTAATTAACACTTTTTATCTATCTTGTTTAATTTCTAGAAAAAGCAGCATGTAAAACCCACAAGCTGGTTTTATACGGTGTCATGTGTTGGGCAGAGTGACTTAATAGAGTCTCAACTGCTCCCTGAAACCATAAAACTTAGGATAAGACTGACGGAAGTCCAATTTTTCCTCCTTCCTAAACTCCATATCCCAGGCTAACTGTCTTTTCTGGCTTCATATTTATCCTTTAAATAGCAGAATTCTCATCTAACTCTTGCTAAGAAAGCCAATAAGCCTATTTCCCCAAATTATTCCTTTAATTCAGAAGTTATCTGAACTCTAACTCCACAGTGGAACCACAGTTTCAATTATTTCCGTCATTAACCGAGATAATGTGAAAGTCAGAACAAGGACAGCTGCAGTCTGTAATAACATTACTGTGTCATAGCAGCAGCATCATGAAGCCATTACTCCTCACTTATGAGGGGAAATGAGCCTAAATGCCTCCAAATTACAGTACAGAACAATTTCTTTGATTTTAAAAATTGCATACGCTGTACTTTTATGAATAAACATTTAAACTTTTACACGTCACCTTTGCAGTTTTGTAGAAAAACACGGACATAGAAAAACCAACTTACAGTGTTTTTATACAGAAGGTATTTACAGTTCATTGCGAAAGTGAATATAGAAATAGCATCAATGCCGTCATGGAATCCGGTTTGCTGCCATTTGATCCACGAGCTGGTTCAATAACTGTCCAGTTCCTCACCCAGAGGAGCTCCTTTTGACCTTTTGGTGGTTGCAGGTAGATGTTTAAGGCACAATAATAAACATACAGCAGCTCTACATTTCTATATATAATACATACATACACAAATACACGCTAACTTCTCACTCAGAGGTGCATCCGAGCTTGAAGTGCCAATCAGCTGAGTAGAGTTTACTCTGTCCTTGGATCGTGTTTTGTCCGTATTGTCCTCCCTGAATGTTTTTGCTGTAAACAAGGCACCACGAGTGAGAGGCAGGATTCATCTTTGTGAGCTGATGTCAAACTGTGTAATTAACCAGAAGCTGTGTGCAACATTTTGCACCCTGCAGAGTAAACATGGTGGAACTGGAACCTTAATTCCATGCGAGTTCAAGGACAGAGAGAGGTTTCATTTAGGTGCTTTTGGGGCAGAACTCTCGAGCCACTTACCTCTCCATTAGTGGATTAATAAAACATTTTAAAATCAAAAACTTTCCAATTATGCAGTGGCCCTACTGTGAGCTACAGCATCCCAGAGTCCTGTAAAACGAGGCCTTTTCCCTTTGTTTCATGTCATCTCTCGACTGTCAGCTAACGGATGAAGGCAATTTAAGGATAAAGAGTCAACATCTCACAAATAAGAGGCAATAAAAGATAAAATTCACTGTCCACGCAGGGATGCAGATGGTCTTCCATGTCTGTGATCTAGATGATCTGTGCTCTGGGGTGCAGAAGGATGGCGTTGGAGTGCGGTCTGGGCCTGAGGACGCCGTCGCTGTAGTAAAAGTGAGTGTTTAGCGCCTCCGAGATCTGCTGGGACCTGCTGCTGTCATCGTCGTCCTCGTCCTCCTGCCCCTCAGTCAAAGTCTGCGGGGGAGTCCAGCCCTCCCCTCGTGGAGAGTCTCTCTCCCTGGCGTGGCCCAGCTCCGGCTCTCTGGGCCCGACGCCGTCGTCCTGCTGGGCCTTCAGGGGAACCAGAGATGAAGGGAGACCTGAGTCCTGGTAGAAACAGCATAAAGACAGAGTACTGTTTCTACTGAAAATGACCAGTGCTTAGAGTGCTGCTGAGGAACCAGGAAGTCCCTTGAGGTTAAAGTCTGTTTTTCAAGGGAGACTTGGCCAAGAAGACGCACCATTATATCGGTACAAAGATTAGAAAAATAAATGCAACTGACATAAAAAAAGCAAAAATCATCAAACCACCAGGGGATTACCAAACATAAAACCAGTTTAGGAGTAGAAATTTGGCTCTGCAGTTACACATCCTTTGATCAGAGCTTTAAACTCTCCTAGTGACACAAAATGATGAAGCTGTAGTGTTTTGTCAAGGTTTTTCCAGGACCAGGAAGTAAAAAAGGAGCAAAAGTTCACATCAGATCCTGTATAGTAGCCATTTAGATGAGCAAAAATAGGCCAAATTAGTTGCATTCAACTTGGAAACGTTCTGTTTGAACAATGCATCCTTCATTTTTGCACAGCATTTAACACAAAACACAAAAAACATCATGAAACTTAGACGATCAAATTAAAGGTAATGAGAATCTGATCTATGCTACAGCAGCATCGAATCCCATGGCTTTGGTCGGTACTAAAACACTCGATCTGCTTAAAAGATGAAAGAATATGCAAGATTTTCTAGATTTTGTAGAGTGAAGCTTGAAAAGTTCTTGAGAACTTAGTGAAAACGGCCACTCAGGACCACATCAAACTGAAATGCACTGAGTGGAGTTAGTTCAAAGCTGTAGCTAGGTATGAATTTGCAGTATTATTAGTTATATTTACAGTCCTTCTATAGCAATTGATCCTATTTGTGCACAAATGAAAGGAAGTCAGAGCAACAGAGAACCTTCTGATGCCAGAATAGTTTGTTGTCCTTTGTTTTCTATAGTTTTGAGGTGTCTAGAGATAAGTTTCATCCTGATCTGACGTACCAGCGACATGTTGCTGCTCTTCAGGAACAACTCCACCCTCCTCCGGCACTCCTCCTTCTCTCCGTCCATCTCTGATCTCCTCAGGCTCATCCCGTCATGCCAGACGATGGGACGTCCCAGTTCGTCCACCTCCACCACCTCTCCAGGAGGCCCCCACTTCCCCACCAGGGTGGACTGGCTGCCTCTGTACATGGGACGCTCCTGCAGGCGGAGAGGGAGGCGGCGGTCACAACACTGACGTTATCAAAATAAAAGCTATGCAAACTTCTCTCTTTCTGAATCAGACACTTCATTAATTGTAGTACGGAGTAATTTAAGGAAAGCTGATGTCATTCTTTTGTTAGGTTTTGGTATAAATTTGATCATTTTCTTTAAAAAATGGGGATATTCAGAACACACCCTGGATGTTTTACTACTATTAGAGTGTAACTAAAGGTTTCTACCGACATCCAAACCATTTTTTTGTTTGCTAAGCATTCTGAAACACAAAATTATTGAATTTACAGTCATAAAAAAAACAGAATACACGACCTCGTCTCATTTTCGAGGCTGGAATCTGCATTTTCTTTTAAATTTTGTCTGATAAATGATTAATATTTTATTAATTTGAATCACTCCTGATTAAATTGCTATTTTTTTCTATATTTTACCCAAAAATCCAGATGTCTTTCTTCCAAATTTATAGCCTTTACAAAAAAAATTCTCACACTTTGTGATCTTTAGTTTTGGTACAAAGTTGAATTTTTTATCTTTAAAAAAAATGGAAATATTCAGAATGTACCTGAACGTCTTTTTTTAACCATCAGATTGCAAAGAACTGAGACTAAAGGTGTCCTCTGAAATCCAAGCCATTTTCTGTTTACTAAACATTCTGAAACACAAAAATATCTTAATTACAGTCGTAAAACAAACAGTACCGTCTGTCTGTGTAGAATCTGCATGTTTTTTTAAATTCATATTTTATTAATTTGAATTATTCCTGATAATAGTTTACTATCAATATACTATCAATAGTTTACCCACTAATTCAGTTGTTACCAAACCTTTTCTTCCCTTGTGCCCCTTTGGAAGCCTTTAAAAAAAGGCTCAGACACTCTCTGATCCTATGATTTGGTATAAATTTGACAACTTCCCATGAAAGAATGGGAACACTCACATGCATCTTGTACGTTTTATTACCATTATTATTTATTACTATTACTACTAGAGGGCAAAAGCTCAGAAATGAATAGTCTCCTCTGAAATCCCAGCTAATGAGTTACCTTCATTGTGTTGGTTGACTAAAATCTTCAGGATTAAATTCAATGATTATGATAGTTTACCACTAATTCAGCTGTCCTGCCCTTCTGCTCCTTTAAAAACCTTTTAAAAAGCCTTTCAGACTCTGATGGATTAGTTTGTATTTAGATTAGACTGATGCAGTGGTTTGGTCTTTCCATTCCTTTTTAAAGTCTGTCCTTCTGTCATTTAACTCATCTTTTTCCACACAAGCCTTGCTGGTATCAGATTGCTCTTGTCCCTTTGTTTTAACCTAATTACTCATTAACGCCCCATGTTTCAATCACGTCCGCCTCCTTTGGAAAGACCCCAGCGTGAAACTCACCAGAGACATTTGGCTGTTCTTCATTCGGCTGTCCACTCTGAGCAGAGCGTAATCGTCGCCCTGAGGAGAAGAGAGGAAAGCGAAAGAATATTAGCAAAGATAATGAATCACCGGGGATGGGATATTAATGATATGTGTCTCTGATGCTGTTTGTTTGAAGCTGCAGCAGCCTGTAATCATCGGCCTCAGCAGCAGACGCTACTGCTGACTCGCCACCAGCTCCACCCGGCCGGGCGGGCGGGTGTGTCGGCCTGGTTTCTCTCAGTCTGCAGGTTATTGTTCACGGCAGGAGGCTTTTGTGTGTCTGTACCTGCAGCCTGAAGTCTGTGCTGACGGAGTTCACTCTCCTGAAGGAGGCATGTCTGGAGAGGGTTTTAATTTCGTCCCTGGGAAAGGAAAAAGAGCACATTCGGGGGGATTTATGGGACAATAGTGTGTCTGCAAATTTCAGCAACAGGTGATTTGTGTAAACAGTTTAACCCTCGGAACTCCAAGCAGTTTCTGAGCCTCCTGCTACTCACTGTGGTCTCATCGTTTACTGCAATATAAAGTCCTGCACCTCTATGGAAGCAGCACGAGCACAGCTACAAGTAGAAAGAGCTAAAAATATGTGTTCTGTGCAGTATAACAAAGATATAACGCCTTAAGATTTACCATTAAAGAGAGAGAAATGATGAAAGTTGAATTGTTTTACTGCAAAATTTAAAACCCTACAATCAATTATATCATTTCTTCATCTAACATTTCTTTAAGTGCCCACAGGAGTAACCGATACTGGGAAAAAGTGGATAGCTTTACATATTATACGTAATTCACTACATGCTTTTCTATTTGTTTCCATACACCGCCTGCAGTTCAGCTGAAAAGTTATTAGTGGCTTCATGTTTGTAAACTAAAAATCATATAGTTTTTTACAGAATCTGATTAGTATAAATGTTTCAATTCTGACATATTTCATAAATGAGACAAGTAGAATAAAGCGATCGAATGTCACCGCTTTAAACTTAGGTTCGGTTTTTCCAATGGAACAGCAGGAATGAATGAGTAGTTCAAGGACCGTGGGAAAGTTGAAAATTTTGTGATTCTTTCTTTTTACAGAAAAAGACAAACTCTTTACTGAGGAAATTCACACATTACAGTCATAAACAATTACAATTTTTACAGTTTGTAGCTGTGATAAATTGTTCAATTGGTGTTTTCTGTTTTTTAAGCATCATGTTTTTCAACCCTGGCGTCGAGTTCTGAGGTTAACTACAACCAAAACATGTACGCTGAAGCTCTCATCACACCTGAGGCTAATAACTATTTCCCAGTTTCCAACTGCATGGCTGCTTCAAGAAAAAGCAGTTGGACTCACGATTTTTCACTGAGCGCCATCTCAAGCTTTTTGGTTCGGTGCCGGTGGTAGCGGTTGACCAGCAGGACGACGATGACCAGGACCAGGACTAGAGCTCCGGCTGAGGCACCGATAATGATCAGAAGCAGGTTATCAGGAGGAGGATCAGTGTTACGTGGAGAAGTCCCTGGAAAAAAAAGAAAAGAAGACATCTGATGAAAATCTACATCTTTCATGCTGCAATTTTCCATCCGACCTCATCTGTTCATGCCTTCAATCGACCACAAGGGGGCAGCAAATTTGCACAATGACTCCAAATTCAAAGGAGAGTTACTGCTCAGTATTTTTGCTGTTTTTAAACTCAATTTCTCTCCTGATTCTTATTGTCTGTCTTCTCATGTGCTTTTCCTAAAATTCTAACAAAACATACAGCAGCAGGACAGTTTTTCTCTTTAATTTCGTACGATTTAAACCGTTGACAAAGCGGAGTTTTCTTGCATTTACCTGCCACTGACAGCATGTGCTCCGTTTTTCCGACTCCCACGCTGTTCCTGACCACGCACTCATAGACCCCGCTGTCATTCGTACGAAGGGCTCGCCCGAAAACGAGTTTCCCTCCGACCGCGGACGCCCCATCTGGCAGCGCTCCTCCTTTCCTGTGGATAAACAAAAAGAAAAAGGTCACCATTTTGCAATTTTGCAGAAATGTCACAAAGACGTGACCCACACAGAAACTTGTGAATCACTACTTGGAACAATAACAAGTGTGACTCGTTTTGGCAAAGTAGAAATGAAAGCACAATCATGTGTTCAAGCTATGAGAAGGAAAGACAGATATCTAATAACATCTGCTCTTATGCAACGGCGGAAAATGCAGCAACTGGTTTGCATGACGGAAGTGATGCGGCTAAATAAACACTACTAGAGGCTCAGGTTCGCCGCAAAGTGCAACCACCAATTTGCACATGCACCTGAGCCAAAACCTGCTGGGCTTATACCTCCCGCCCATTGATCTGAATAGACCAAATAAATAGCAGGTTTGGGGGATTTGAGCGAGGCCGGCTACAGAGTCCCACACTGTGCAGCTGAACACATCACAGGCCTCATAATGGAGAGCCGGTTTCTGATCAGGTCCACTGAGACGGGTCAAGTTGCCCCTGGTTTCACTGGGCTGCGGCAGCTATTTAACCGCTGCCTTGCTCCCCCCCCGCCCTCAAACTGGAGCCGGCTCAGATTTCTGTTCTCAAAACCCCGCCTAGCTCCTCTGACCGGCCTTTTATAATCCAGTCGCAGGTGGAGATGGTGGAAAATGATAGAGATGAGGTGAGTAATCCACCTTCAGCAGGCAGAAAGATCCTAATCTGGGGTGTGGAACTGATCACGAGAACCATCACGGTATCAGTGACTTCGTGAAACTAAGCAGCTCTATATGTTGACCCCTGAATGAATGTTATTCTGCTTTTTGTTGAGTGTTAATTAGACTGATGCACTATGGTTTTTGTCCATGAATAGGAAGCTGGAGGCAGCAGCTGAATAGTTCAGGATAAAGACTGAACACAGGAGGAAACAACTGGTCACCTATAGTAAAAGTTGAGTTCATTAATTGACACAAATAGTATGATGAGCCAGTATAATGCAAGACAGTCAACGTGGCTCCTGTCCATCACAAAGCATCATAATGTTTCTCTTTCTGTTCAGTCTGCAGCCTGCCTTTAAACCTCTGAGCTGAGTGATGGTCCATAACTCAGGATTTATGCAGGTATATTTATAGGTCTTAATTTAAACCTCAAATCACCCATTAAGTCCATAAACTGTACGTTCATTTATGTTCTTGCACGTACTATATTTTTCTACTAAATGTTATATTTTTTATTTGCACATTTCTTATTGTAGTTTTTAAAAAAATCTAATTGTGCCGACAGGATTGCTGGATATTTTTGTTGTACACTGCAATGACAATAAAGGAATTCTATGCTATTGTATTGTATTTTGTCTTATTTATTTGATAAATGAATTGCATCAAGTACATGACACCAAGGAGAGCATGACTTGGCTCACAGAGTACCGTAAACAGCTGCTGTTAACCATTACAGTTTGCTTTCTTTAGATATGTTATGGACTTGGTGCTTAAAACACTTCAGATCATTTGATATGATATAGAAATACAGATAAATACGGCCCCCAGTGCGGATGCATCACCTCCATTTATGTTAGAATACAATAGATCTTTATTATCTTTGTTATAAATATATGACAAAAGGCAGTTTAGCAGCTCTTGGAATCAGCAGCACCAATAAAAAGAACACAATATAATATATAAAAATATGCTAAGAAAAGAGATTGCACAGTAGTTAAGCTTGTGTAGAATGTTGTAGTGGCTTAATTAGTCAGGTAATTCGTTAAACTTTACAATATTCTACGTTCCTAAACTTAACATTTACCTTAGTCGGGTTAATTTGTATTATAAATGATCTATTAGGGGTTTAACCATAATATTTAAATTACTCTGATAAATGTACATCCTAAATATTACTGTAGAGTCTTAACTTTAATGTTTAATTTAGTTAAGTACATTTACATTTTATATAATGTTGTACATAACAGTTAAATTAGGTAGCTCAAGTGCATTCTCTTCACAAGTAACACTTTAGGGTCTTAACCTTGTTATCTGAACTTGTCAAGTAAATTTCTTGACACCTGTCTTGTTTTTTTCTCTACTGGGAAGCACTTTGGCTCAGTGCTTGTCATTTTAAATGTTCTGTAGAAGTACAGGCGGCTTGACTTGAACACGAATGACTTGTTTTACCACATTATCTGTCGTATTTCATGTCTTAGGGATAAATATCTCAATCATGAGAAGGAAGTAGGACACGGGATTTGGTGAAAGGTTGCAGGAGCAGAAAGTAGCTGAACTTCAAATATTGTATTTATCACATGGTATTTTTTAAAGCTGCTGCAATGTACATTACTTCATATACATTTCCTTAAAAAGCTGCATGTTTGCTAACTTGGAAAGTAATAGACTTTCAAAGAACAGTTTTGGGAAACACAACAATTGTTATAACCGCGAGAAAGTTATACAATAAGTCAGATATTGCACTTGTCACTGCCTATTTATATTAAGCTAGAAAGAAGAGATGAACAGCATAAACACTGGAAGAAAAGCAACAGGTCCCCTTAATTTTTAACTATAAAAGTGGATAATTGTCATGGTTGGTGTTTAATCCGTGCAAAAAATCAATGTTTAAAAATGGCAAGTTGTAGTTTTATGCAGGGTTACTTCTTTAGTCAGTTGTCACACGCATAACCTCAGTATAAAACTACATATTTTAGTTTCATATATTGGTTTTAATGCAGATTAAATGACAGATTTTCATGTGTTAATTGGGTGTAAAGATGCTGCTGCTCACCTTTAGAAAGAGTAGCCTGTATGTAGCTTTATTTTACCATATGAGGCTGCTGAATTTCAACACAAAGAAAGTGAAAAAGTGTCCGTCCCAAACTGTTGGCCCACTTTTCACACTAAAACTTAAAACAAGCCTCTCCTGGCTGTGCAAGCCTCCACCAAACATGTGCATTAAAGCATCTGCGAGGGTGAAAAGGTTTAATCCGAAATAATTTTACTATTTAAGGATTGTCTCATGGCTAAAATATTTTTCACTCAGCACACAGCATTGGATCATTGTGTGCACAGGCATATATCTGTAATGGCTGGTGCAGCGTCTCTAATTAAAGCGCAGACCCTGTGTTTTACCAGGCATTAGAGTGATATTTAAAGCAGGGCACTATGATTTAGTGCTTAACATGTGTCTCCTGCTCTTCCTCGTGTCCCTCCCTCGTGTGAAAAATATCGCCCTGCCTCTTTTTTTTCCTCCTAACTTCACATTTCGAAACGGGACACCGCAGCTTTTATTCGGCTGTGAATTGAGCCTGCAGAAGGAAAGACGCCCCCCCTTTTTAGGTCCAAGCGCACTTCTTTGTTGTTCGCGGGCGTGTAGTCCATGTGTATGTGCGTTAGCGGTGGCTCATTTCTGTTTTGACTCACATTCCGATGCCATGTAAAGAGCAGTTTAGATAGTATTACAGTGGGGCAGAATGAACATGCAATTGTTGCTGTCTTCCTGGCAGCCAGACAGAGATAAACTCATGTATGAGCAGCAGAAAGTACCATGTCCAGGAGATGTTGTGGGGTTTGGGGTGTCCGTCGCCTTCGCACGAGAGCTCAGCTTTCTCCAAACCTGCATACCACGGGCCTGGGGATGGGGAGATTTTGGCATCTGGGGGGTCTGACACAGAAACACACATATAAGCACGCAGAATGTTCATCCAAATACTGTACAGGAGAATGTAAAGACATTGATTCACACCAAAATAATTTATTTAACTCATCTTTTAAGATGAATGACAATCACTTTTGCTACAGTACTACTTTATATTCAGACTGATAAAGTCTACAGAGATGGAAACAGTCATTCTGAAAGTCACTCTGCAACAAACTTAATTGCTTTAAACAATAATAGTTAGTATATATCACGTTGCTGTAATATAAATGCTTTTAAACCTGTGTGTTATACATATTTTGTGCATTCAAAATGCTATGTACAGTATAAATTGTTTCTACATATAGAGAAATCTGTGCAATACCAGTGTTTTTCTACATACAGAATAACCCTGTGTAAGATTATTTTCCACATTCAAAGGAATCTGTGCAGTATCTGAATTTCTACATATAGAAGAATCTGTACAATATCAACAGTATTTATGTCTATTTCTTGTTTATTTTTTCCAGTGTTACAGATTCTATAACCGATGTCCCCACTGTTCTGCCATCGATCCCTTTTGCTGCGGTAAAGCTGCAAATTTCCCCACTGTGGGATTAATAAAGGGTTACCATATCTGATGTTACTGTATCCTATCTTACTGTAACTTATCTTATTACATTGTATCTTGTTTTATGGTATATCATGTCTTATTGCATTTTATTGTATCGTATCTTATCATATTTTATCGTATCTTATGTTATCATGTCTTATCTTACCTTATCATGTCATATCATATTGTATTGTATCAAATCATGTTGTAATGTATCATATCAAATCTTATTTTTTTTTATCTTATAGTATCGTATGTTGTCATATTGTATTGTAACATATCTTATGTTATCTTATGTTACCTAATTAACCAATCTGTCATTTCGTGTTTTATCTTATTGTATGTTGTCATATTGCATCGTGTCGCATTGTATCATGTTGTAATGTATCATATTGTATCTTATCTTCTTTTATCTTATCGCATTATATGTTATCATATTGTATCGTAACGTATCTTATTTTATCTTAGTGTATCTTATGTTATCTCACTTAATGTATGTATCGCATCATATTTTATCGTATCGTATTGTATTATTTCGTAATGTATCATATCGTATCTTATCTTCTTTTATCTTATCGTATTGTATTGTAACGTATCTTACTGTATCTTTTTTTATCTTACGTTATCTAACTTAACATATCTATTGTATTGTATTTTATCGTATCGTATGTAGGTGTATGTTATTGTATTGTATTGTAACGTATCTTACTGTATCTTATTTTATCTTATTGTATCTTATGTTACCTAACTTTACGTATCTATCATATTGTATTTTATTTTATCGTATAGTATGTTGGCGTATGTTATTGTATTGTAACATATCTTACCGTATCTTATTGTATCTTATGTCATCTTATCTAACTTAATGTTTCTGATGTTATTGTATCATATGCCATTGTATCTTATGTCGTATCATATTGTATCTTATGTCGTATCATACCTCATCTTATGTTAGCATATTGTATCGTACGTTATCGTATCACATCGTATCATATCATGCCATATTTTGTCTTATACTATCATATGTTATCATATCGTATCGTATCGTATCGTATCGTATCATATCTTATCGTATCGTATGTTGTTATCGTATCGTATCTTATCTTATTGTATTGTATGTTTATTACAGTCAAGCCCAAAATTATTCATACCCCTGGCAAATTTTGACATACCACTTTTTGTTCAAATGTAAATAAAAGCTGAGAAATATTTTTTCCACAATAATGCCTCTTGTACATCATCTTGTTATCTTCTGGGAGACGCCTGTGCAATTTCCAACCAGGAAAAAACTTGCTGGTTGAATAAAAGTAACATTCAGTCAAAATTTGCCAGGGGTATGAATAATTTCGGGCTTGACTGTACTCCCAAACAAACTTGCTTTGTTTTTAAAGCAAACTGATTCTCTCCAGTTTTGTTGCAGTACATTTTTCCAGTGACACATTTACGATTACGTGTAAATTCCGAGTGACATGTTGGCAGATTTCTTGCGACAGCAGACCTTTAATGACAGCGACAATCTGAACCATCATCTTTTGCATCTCAGAAATCCATAATTTCCTCCTCCTTGCAAATCGTGCACCCTCAAAGTATCTGCATAAACACCTGTTCATTCCACATCGAGAGACTTGAGACTTTAAGAATAATATGCCTGTCAATCCTACAGACATGAAATTCATGACTCAGGTGTAAGCCACGTGACCCACACCTTTCCAGTGAGCAGTATATTACAATGAAACAAAGAGCGATTGTTGAGCAGCGAAAGAACGAAAGTTACTTTCAGTCAGCGTCAAGGACAGAGTATTGATCAAACATTTTCCCAGCGCCAGATCTGCCAATACTGCTTAATGTTTAGCTTCCTCCCACACATTTATTCCCACCGACAGACAGTTAAGTGATAAAAATACGAGGGAACTAGAGGAAAAATTCTCTGGTTGACCTTTCCTTTGCTGGGAAAAGCCTGGAAAAACCTACAGCATTACAAGGAGGATTTTAGAGTGCATCCTGAAACTGCTTCATTTTTCATTTTACTGTCACGTAATACCGCAAAAAAAGGAAATACAGGTGGCAGTTACAGATGCAAAACATGAAAAGAAATTCAAATTAGAGGCAGGAAAGAGCATATCAAATATCTAGAAAACAATTTTGTTCTAATACGCAAAGTTTAATTCTCGTGCTAAAGAGTTAAGCAAGTTGATTTCTTGAACACTACCTGCAAAAAAACAATGTAAAATGATACATCTAAAGCTTGAACTGCACAAAATTGGTCAGCAGTGAATGTTTGTGACTCAGCTACACTAAGTTATCTGGGTTAAGTAAAGCCCAAACTAACCCTGGATTATCCGGATCGAGCTGCTAGCACTACATTGTTATGAATAAAGTGCATTGTCCTTCACATTTTGACCTGTATTTTGACACGAGCACGCCCCATTTCGCTGCGGATATTTCGACACCGCTGCAGTAAAAACATGGGTGTAGCGATTAATAATAGTTAATAATGGCTGCATTCCATTTAGGTTTCCCTGCTCAGAGCTGTGCTGATGTGAATACCAACTCAGTGGCATCACATCCTCATAAACACACCTCAATAAAGCAGAATGAAAGATTGCTACTGTTGTAAGCTACTCCGGCAATGAGAATCAAAAGCTGCCGCGGCTTCATTGAGCTGAAATTGAAATGCTTTTAAATGGGATGTGGGAGGGAGCTGGACACCGAATCATGAAAATATGTCAGAATATATAGATTTATCTGATTTATGTTTGCAGTTAGTCCTATTTTGGGATGGTCCTCAACTCCTACAGTCCCGGCAGAATGCTACAAAACATTAGATTACACTAATTTAGGCTGCTACTTTATATCTGTGCTTCATATTATGCTGGTTAAAGCCACAATCTCCAAATATTAAACAGTGAAGGTAAAGGATTAAAGAGCAGATCATAGACAAAATCGCAGCAAATCTTCACTAGAAAGGAGAAAAAAGGCATACAGTAGCGCAGTTTATGTCAGATCTGATAGTAAAAAGCACGTCTGTGTTCTTTTTTTACCCTAATTTCTGCTTTTGAGAACCAGCTATGTCCCCATGTTGTATGAGTTACGCATTTTTTGCAGGTTTTAAGTAAGTTTGTGTTCTCAAAAGTGCAAAAACTTTGATTTTCCGAGCAGCAGTGCACACTGTTGTCCCACGATGCAAGGAAACTGAGGAGCAAAGCTGCCAAAATACCAAAAGTTTAATTGACAGCATCATTGGAGACTGGAGTCGCTGATTAATGTCAGTTCAAAGGTGTACTGCACATTTCCTGCAAGTATAAAATGTTCACGTCTGCTAATTTCTTGTATAAGAACTAGAAAACATTACACTGTGACTTTAGTATAGCACGAACTGTATGTTGTTAGTGTGCAACTTGGTACTAGAGATACTAAAGATCTGTTTCTCCTTTGTTTCCAGGTAATAAGTTGCACTCTGGCACATAGTGTATCCTTAACTCCTTCTATTGAGGTTCCACTATGCCAAAAATGAGATTTTTGCAGTTAAACCAGCTCTACCTTCAGGAAAATTTAACCTCCAATCTCCTTTCCATCATCTCCACCGTTGCTCCGTCACACAGCGTCATTATCAGCTCTACTCACACTGAACCACCAGGCGGTTGGAGATCCTCCGTGGCTGCTCCAGGCCGGGATGCGACACCAAACAGTCCAGCTTCTTGCCGTTCATGCTGCGCAGCGGGTGGAGGGAGTAGTAGCTGGACACGGCGCCGCCCTCGCTGGTTCGGTCCTGATGCTGGCCCGGCAGGTCGGTGTCCCAGGACAGACGGGGAACCGGTCGACCCACGGCCCGGCAGGAGGCCACCACGCGGTACGACTGGCCCTCCACGAGGACCACCGGGTCCAAGGAGGAGATGGGTAGAACTGAAGGAAGAAGAAGAGGAACGAGGCGAGTTTAGGAGATCTGGTTCAAGATTCAAGAGATTCAGAGTTACTCCTCCACAAGGCTGTGCAATTACAGCATGACATGAAACAAAAAGTCATAAATAATGAGGAGTAAAGAGATGTGTGGAGCTAAAGTGTCATCTGTGTGCATAATATGTTATATTCAAATTTACATTGATCCATTATGCTGTTGCTGGATTTTAAGCTTAAGCTAGAGTTACATTTGTTCAATGATCCTTTGTAGGAGGCAATCAGTGAAAAATACACAATTAGGTACTTTAGATCAGTGGTTCTCAACTAGTGTGTCGGGACCCAAAAGTGGGTCACAAAGCCATTTTCAGAGGGTCGCAGAAGCATGTCCCCCCCAAAAAAGTAGTGGTATAAAGTCTTTTATTTTAAAGGACGTATTTCTTATGACTCAGTTTGCTTACAAAAGCAGGATATTTAGTGGTGGTAACACCAGTAGCTGCCCACTATTAAACTCTAGATTAGTCTCTGCCAGCTTATAGGATAAGTTTATGCAAAAACATGTCAAAAATAAACCAGTGAGCTGTCGAGGATGACACCCAGACTCTTAACCTGAGGGGAGGGGGACACTGTGGAGCTGTCAATAGTGAGGGAAAAACTGTTAGATTTTGATAGTATGGACTTGGTGCCAACAAGAAGAAGTTCTGTTTTATTACTGTTTAGTTTGAGGAAGTTTGAGGTGAACCAGGATTTAATATCAGAGATGCAGTGGGTGAGGGAGGAGGGTGGGAGAGTGGAGTTTGGTTTAGTGGAAAGATAAAGCTGGGTGTCATCCGCGAAGCAGTGAAAATGAATACCATATTTACGGAAGATATTGCCGAGGGGGAGGAGGTATATGATGAAGATTCTGCTCAGAATCTGTCAAAATGGGCCAAAATATGCGACAAAACTTGGCAAAAGCATCCAAATATACCAAAATGAGCAAAAAAATAAGCCAAAATTTTCCTAAATTGTATCAAAATGAGTTGAGACTCCACCCACATAAACCTTAATTTGTTAACAGGAACAGCAAACTTCAACAATTTAGTTCACGACCGTTATTAATAGAGACATAGTGGGTCCTGAGGCTGGACCAGTTGAGAACCACTGCTTTAGGTCATCTTTTTAAAAGAATTTTTGATTAAAGCTGTTGTATTTTTTCTTTTTACAGAAGCTAGCTACATTACTCTGAAGGTTGCCATGGTTTATTCCACATTTATTTGTGGAACTACTGTGAATTTTTGTACATTCATTGACATTCAAGGCGCCAAGATGATCACATTAATGGTTTTTAGCTAAATGGCCACAAATATGGCACATTTGAAAGCCACACAGACTAAATGAACACCATTTGGTCCATGAAATGTCAAGAACTGGTGACTTTCACAGGCCAAAGTTGAAAAGATCGACATAAAATCAGGTCCCGTGTTCCCAGACGATGACTGATCCACCTACTTCACATCTAGCGCCACCTACAGGGTGACATTTTTGGGTTTTTAGTAGGGATTAAAGATGATATTGTCACATCATCTGTATCGGCTTTAACATGAAATATCTGCATGGGCGCCAAAAGAAGCTTAAAAGTCTACATAGATACTATTATGGCATATTTTACTTGGAAGTTGCAGTAGTTTCGCTGTTTTGCCAAGTTAAAGTGTACATTTGTAGTTCTGCTACAGGAAAAACCTGATGTTCTATACAGTTAAGTAGAAAAATAAGTGAATATCTCAGTATCTGCGTTGACAATCAGCTAAAATGAGTTGGAAAATTTCAGCATATCAGATATTGGCTCTAATATCATGCATGTCTAGTTTTAAATGAATGTCTCAACAGCTATTGGATGAGTTGAATTTTCTTCAGACAGTTAAGGATAAAGCAAAAATACTATATCTAAGTATGTGAGTGGATAGAGTTATGACAGACATTAAGGTAATAGCAGCAACACATAATCTTTTTTAACCTAAAATGATCTGAAGTGACTGTAAATAGATCCATTAAAGGACTTCTCTAAATGTTTCGTGGTGTTTGAGTTGTAGCGTCACCACTTCAACTTTGCACAGAAGTCTTCACAATTTTACAGAAACAGGATCGGAACTCATGCATTACGTGCTGACGGCTTTATCAAGTTCCTGGTAATTTTGAAATAGACTCGTGTTGCAAAACGTTGAGAGCAAATGTCACCTTTGATGTTTTTTCACATCATCTGTTTTTCTTGCACCGACTGGTTCCACAACGTTGTGATTCACACCCGAGTCACGTCCGTCGTAAACACTCAGCGTCTGACTGAATCTTTCCGCTGGTGTTTGGATTATTAATGCAGAAGACAAAACACGCCGCTAGTAACAACAGCTATTAGGGATTAACAGACAAAGCGAAGGGCAGCACCTGTAGAAAAGTCCAACTTCAGAAACGGAGACGCCACAACAACGTGACATCACAGCCCCGCCGCCCTGCAGGCGAAATCTGCTGCAGTCACAAGCACAAATTCAATAATAATTCTACATAGTAATTAAAGTGTTTTCTCAGGTTTAAAGAATTTCCCTGGGGATTAATAAAGCTTTTGCTAAACTCATCTCGTCTCGTCCCATCTTAGGTCATCATATCTTATCTCATCTCATTTTATCTCATCTTATGTTATCTTATCTTAAGATATAGAGATAATTCACCTCATCTCATCTTATGTTACCTCAACCTTTTTATCTCATCTCATCTTATCTCATTACTTCTTATTACATCTCATTTCATCTCATCTCATCTTAACTCATCTCATCTTAATTTATCCTATCTCATCGTATTTTATCTCATCTCATCTCATCCCATCTTAACTCATCTCAACTTATCCTATGTCATCTTAGCTCTCCGTATTTTATCTCATCGCATCTCATTTCATCTTATCTCATCTTAATTTATCTCATCTAATCTTATCTCATCTTCTGTCATCTCTTCTATTTTATCTCATCTCATTTCATCTTATCTCATCCTAATTTATCTCATCTCATCTTATCTCATCTTCTGTCATCTCTTCTATTTTATCTCATCTTAATTTATCTCATCCCATCTTAACTCATCTCAACTTATCCTATGTCATCTTAGCTCTCCGTATTTTATCTCATCGCATCTCATTTCATCTTATCTCATCTTAATTTATCTCATCTAATCTTATCTCATCTTCTGTCATCTCTTCTATTTTATCTCATCTCATTTCATCTTATCTCATCCTAATTTATCTCATCTCATCTTATCTCATCTTCTGTCATCTCTTCTATTTTATCTCATCTTAATTTATCTCATCCCATCTTAACTCATCTCAACTTATCCTATGTCATCTTAGCTCTCCGTATTTTATCTCATCGCATCTCATTTCATCTTATCTCATCTTAATTTATCTCATCTAATCTTATCTCATCTTCTGTCATCTCTTCTATTTCATCTCATCTCATCTCATCTTCTGTCATCTCTTCTATTTTATCTCATCTTAATTTATCTCATCTCATTTTATCTCATCTTCTGTCATCTCTTCTATTTTATCTCATCTCATTTCATCTTAATTTATCTTATCTAATCTCATCTCATCTTCTGTCATCTCTTCTATTTTATCTCATCTCATCTTATCTCATCTTCTGTCATCTCTTCTATTTTATCTCATCTTATCTCATCTTCTGTCATCTCTTCTATTTTATCTCATCTCATTTCATCTTAATTTATCTCATCTCATCTTATCTCATCTTCTGTCATCTCTTCTATTTTATCTCATCTCACTTCATCTTAATTTATCTTATCTAATCTCATCTCATCTTCTGTCATCTCTTCTATTTTATCTCATTTCATCTTAATTTATCTTATCTAATCTCATCTCACCTTCTGTCATCTCGTTTTATCTCATCTTCCGTCATCTCATCTTATCTCATCTTGTCTCATCTCGTTTCATCTCATCTCTTTTCTTAATTTCAGCTTTCTTTTAAAAAAATAAAATACATTAATTCACAGCCAAACAAGCCCCAAAAGATTGATAAACTGGCCAAAGAGAGGTTAACATAGGAGATCTGCTCTTAGCATCAGTGAATTCACACTTTGTTGTGCAGAGGAACGTAAGTATTATCTTTAATAGTGATACTATATTCACCTAATCCACATTTTATCCTCCAATTTTGTTCAGTTTCACACCAATGTACCAACAATAAAATCTGGAAATTGTCTTCCAATCATCCATAATCCAGATTTGAGACTCTGCCAGCTGTTACACATGTTCATGCATCCATTTGAGTCATCTTTATGTATAAAAATCACTTAAATTTACAGGTAACACACCCCTGAAAAGACAAGATTAGAATTTCTACTGTTTTTAGTAAAGATTTAAAGACCAAATGTGATTTTAAAGCAGGTAAAAAGGATTAAAAATAAACAAGTTAACATAGAATTTCTCATTTTTTGGTTAAATATCAAACCTGCATGGTCAAGCTAGGTCACTTTACAGACAGGTAACCTCCTGTCCATACATACGAACATATAAACCCTCATAACATTACTCATATATTTGTTTTTTACTTTGCTTTGTGTTGTTTTGTGATCCTATGGTTACTTGTCTGCTAACTGCTCTGGAGTCATGACTTTGCTGATGACGTGTTTGAGGTGAGATCTCTGACATACGCCTTAGGGCTTGTTTGTTTTTGACTCTCGCCTACGCAGTTTGCTTTTGTTGTAATGTCTCTGTTGCTTTTTTTAATTGTGAATGAATAAAATAAAAGTATGGATTATGCAGATCCACATTTGAATGTTTAAAGGGATCCCGTGCTGGAGGTTGTCGGTTGCTGCTCTGCGTTCTTCTGTTGGGCTGCCTGATCGGTGGCGTGTTCAAACAGGCCTGTGACCAAACTGTCGCTGCTGATGACTCGCGGCTAAATGAGAAAGTTGTTGGGAATTGATAGCATCATTCCTGGTTTTACTGCACCAGAGGATCCATCCACAAACAGAATTCCCACGGCTGCTCTAATGATCCCACTGAGGTTATTTCACTGTAATCCGCTCAGAAACTGATGAAGAGGGAGGTCGAACATACTACTTTAGGTGGTCCAGTGGCGACAACTGCACTGTTTAACCTATAGTCTCCTCAAAATGTGTTCTTTTAAGCCACTTGAAAAGGCGAATATTAGTGTAGAGCAGAACTTTCACTCATTTCTACAATAAAACTCTGCTTGTTTTAAGACTTTCAATGTAGACTGAAGTGGTTTCTTCACACAGGTTAATAACCTACCTTATTTATTTCAAGAATTAGGGTGGGCCACCTTAGAGTTTTTTAAAGAAATGAACACACAGCGCTGGAAATAGGTGACATTTTAAGGCTGCACATGAACTTCTGCACATCTGGAAATTCCAGATTATACTTGGCACAACTTCATGATATCGTCTCTACAGTTTATTCCTCATATGTTGCACCTTCTGTTTCATACTGCAGTTTTACATCTACTGCAGTCGTCCCGTGTGGCTCCTTCTCCTGAGGTTTCTGCATTTGTTGTGTTTTTTGGAGACGACTCCTCAGGGAATTTAAGATTAAAAGCGTAAGGCTCTTTCATGCATTTTTGTGATTTTGGGCTATATATATAAAACCGACTTGACCTGACTTGACTAATCATACGCCCCATCAAATCCTGTGGTTCAAACCTGTTTATCTTTTATCACAGAACACCTACTGCGTCTTGTTCGGGCACCAGATCAGCCCGCTAACGTTTTTACAGGTGAGCTCCTATTTAACTGCTGCACAGGTAGATTTTGGGGCTTTTGGTGTCATTTCAGATCTGCATTTTCTTACATTCGTCACTTGCAGTAACAAGAAATATAATCTGCAGGAAATAAATTCATTTTTCATGGACTGAAACTGAAAATATGCTGCCAGCATTTGTGGCCATGATGCCAAATTTGTTGAATTCCCCTGGTTGCCAGCTCGTCTTCTTTTCTGTGAAGATGACTACGGTTTAAACCTCATTACAGCAGCTCTGACAGGATTAGGAAGGGAAAAGAAGGATGGCTCTTACTCCAGACGGTGAGCGCGATGTGTATCTCAAAGTTTCCGTTGGGGAAGGTGGTGATGTGGCAGGTGTAGCTGCCATCGTCCGACTCCTCGGTGTTGGGGATCAGCAGGGCGGCGTTCAGCGTCGGGGTGCTGTTCTCGAACCTCACCCGGCCGGAGTAACGCCCAAACTCTGGCAAAAACAAGAACGTCAGACTTTACACAGCTCAGATAGACAAAAAAATGCATTTAGCCACTTAGTCGGAAGCATTAACGCCAAGAAAGGAAAATAAATGGTGAGACATTGTTGCATTCATCCACAGACACTTAATCCAGTTTTAAAATGAGAGTCTCCTGGTCTGATCTCTGTTCAGATCACACTGTGGTGTAAATAGAAGTGAAAGAAAACAAATTTATTTACTCAAGTACAAGCACGATACTTATATGAAACTATACGAAACTATAAGTGGAATTTCTTGTGTAAAAATCTATTTAAATAAAAGCAAAACTCAAGTTATTTAACATTTCTTTGGGTAAAAGTTGCTGATTTCCATCTTATTTAACTATGTGGCTGGTGAGGTACAGGTCAATGTTATTTTTTTTGCAATAAGTCAGCTTCAGAGTAGAAATGACAACAGAAGAAAACACTGAATCGCTTTCTCTCCTTAAGATTTACTCACCCACTAAGCCTCTGTTAAAACAGGAAAGATCAGGTCGTATCAACATCATTTATATTCCTGCACAGAACAGCTTCTATCAGCATTAAGCAGCCAGAATGTCTCTATATGGATGCAGGATTCAGGAAAACAAACACCTACTAGACCACCAAGTGCAAACTCTTGCAATGAGAACCAGCATTGGCATAAACATATATACGGTAAATGGTCTGCTCTTATGTAGCGCCTTTTTCTACCTTAGTGGTATCCAAAGCGCTTTACAATGTGTTTCTCATTCATCCATTCACACACCAATGGCAACAGAGCTGCCATGCAAGGTGCTAATCTGCCATTGGGAGCAACTTGGTTCAGTGTCTTGCCCAAGGACACTTCAGCATGTGGAGGGGCCGGGGATCGAACCACCAACCTTGTGATCAGTGGACAACCCGCTCTACCACCTGGGCCACATCCGTCCCAATATGTATATATAAATTTGGAATTCATTGACTACAGTTAATTGACCTACAGCACATGTTAGTGCACAAACACTGCATATTGAAGCTGTTGTCTTTATTTGGCTTAAGGTTAATGTGGCCACGGATTCTCTTCATGTTAACTCCAGCTTTAGTAAACATGCATGATGGGAAATCTGATTAATTTGGTATGCATTTAGGTCTAGTGTTTTGGCATTTCATCTTAACCACATGTCATGCTATGCACTACTGACTTTCTGTCTTTGGTTTCATTTTCATATCCTTAATGTGCAGCTATGCTCTGAATTTGCATCCTGATCCAACATAAACAGTTAAAGTTGCTGTCAGGGAAGTCGGTTCTCTCATATGAGTTTTAAATAATGAATAAGAAAAAACTGTTGCATGTAATTTATCTTCAGGTAAATGAATCTGACAGATGAAAGAAATAATCTGTTACACCGTTAGTTTAATATAACAGAAGCCAAAGCAGGTTTCTTATAATGAATGCAATAACAGCAGTATGATTTGGTTTTGTCATGCTATTTACAATATGTGTAGCTTTACTTTTAGAGTTAAAGTCTCCGAATAGTCCCAACTACTTATTAAGTAGTACTGGACATACACTCTAACTGCAGCAGCCAGTAAATTAGAAACCGTCATTACAGTGTGTGATGCTTTTGAGGAGAAGTTTTCGCTGCTAAGAGTACAAACAGACGTGCAATAAACTCCAAAAAGGTTAAAAAGTCAGGCTCTGAAATGTAAATTTTGGCCCAGCACACACATTTTCTTTAATCCATCAGTAGTACACCAGTTCTGAAGGAGAAACCATTGTATATAATATTAACAAGATCATTTTAGGTGTCCATGAAACTCGCATTATGGTCCTACAATGGGAACAGCTGAAAGAAATGGTTAATGTTCTTAGTAAACCTGGTTGTTTCCTCATTCAACACTTCAAAATATCTGCTGTTGAGATGCTCTGTCAGGTCATAAGTGCACATTAAAACACAAAGCACCAGCCTTACAATATATATTTGAACAGTCAAATACTTCTTTCACAGTAATACTTCTAAAATTCCTGAAATATCTGCCTCAATAGGATTTCGATTGCATGCATAGTTTGAGTCTATAGTTTATCGTAGCTGAGCAGCTACTTAAAGCCCATTTGGAATTCTCATTCACTTTACTGCAGTTTAAATCACATTATATAATCAGAGTGCAGGTGTGGTTGGCATTTAAAGTCATAAATGCTCTTCTAACACTGCATATTATTTAAATGAGTTTCACTTCTATTTAAAGCAGGCATTAGTCATCCCATTAAGCACCAACCAGGATCTCAACACTGATTTCTAGTTGAAAACTTCACCTTCTTTTCCAACCAGCTACTAAAAATGTAGTTACAACATCATCAACATGCCACAAGACACCAATTTTGCTTCACAATTTGTTCAGTTGTAGGTTGAACCTGTTCTGAATGTCTCGTCAGGCAGTAACAGTCCTATTTGAGCAGCAGAACACTGTATTATTCACTGGTCATAAGGCTGATGTTGTATTTAATACCCGAGGTGCAGTTCCTAAACAAAAGCCTGATGAGTGTCCATGCCGCCCAAGGATGCAGCAGATGGTTATTTTGCTCATGAAAATGAATGCTTGCACTCGGTATCATATCCAAAGGGTGCAGCAACTGTAACTGTAGTAACTGCTGGAAAAAAAATCAACACCTGATGGTAAATGTCAGGTGTCTTTAAAAAGTATTCACTCTTTCCTCTTGGAAGTTTTTATTGCTTTCTAACATTGAATCATGGTCAACTGAATTCGACTTTTCAGACAAAAAATTACCCCAAAAAGACTCTTTTATGTCAAAGTGCAAACAGATTTCTACAAAGAAATGTCAAGTATCTACTCATTTAATTCAACACACATGCAGCAAACTGGTGCTAGAAGTCACACAGTTAGTGAAATGGACAACATCTGAGTGCAGTGAATGTGTCTCAAGTGACTGAAGTATGAAGACACCTGTATCTGGAAGGTGAAGTCACTGTTGAATCAGTACTACTGGCTACAACTTCACCATGAAGACAAAAGAACACTCTAAGCAACTCTATGAAAATGTTATTGAATAAGTCAGAGAATAGATACAAGAAAACTCCCACGTCCCTGGGAGTACACCCAAATCAATCACTAGGAAATGAAGGAATATCTCACATGTGTAAATCTGCTTAAAGTAGGCCATCCTCAAAACTGAGTGACTGTGCAAGAAAGACACTAATGAATGAGGCCACCAAGACACCGATGACTCCTCTGAAGGCATTACTAGCTTCAGCAGTTGAGATGGGAGAGACTGTGCATACAACAACTGTTACCTGTTCTTCACCAGTCAAAGCTGTATGCGAAAGAGAGGCAAAGAAAAGGCTGCTGTTGAAAAAAAAACTCAACTAGAGGTTACCAGAAGGCATCTGGGGTCAACTGAAAGAAAGTTCTTTTGGTCTGGTGAGCCCGAAATTTAGCTTTAAAGCGATTAAAACTAGACTCTATGTTCGGCACGCAGCAAAAATAGCACATTATCACAAACACACCATCCCTATCATGAAGCATGGTGGCGGCAGCATCATGATGTGAAGCATGGTGGTGGTGGCATCATGATGTGAAGCATGGTGGCGGCAGCATCATGATGTAAAGCATGGTGGTGGCAGCATCATGATGTCAAGCATGGTGGCGGCAGCATCATGATGTCAAGCATGGTGGCGGCAGCATCATGATGTCAAGCATGGTGGCGGCAGCATCATGATGTAAAGCATGGTGGCGGCAGCATCATGATGTCAAGCATGGTGGCGGCAGCATCATGATGTCAAGTATGGTGGCGGCAGCATCATGATGTGAAGCATGGTGGCGGCAGCATCATGATGTGAAGCACGGTGGTGGCAGCATCATGATGTGAAGCCAGGTGGTGGCAGCATCATGATGTGAAGCATGGTGGTGGCAGCATCATGATGTCAAACATGGTGGCGGCAGCATCAAGATGTGGGGATGTTTCTCCCAGAACGCTTGTAAAGGTAGAGGGTAAAAGGACTTGAGCAAAGTATAGATAAATCCTGGAGGACAACCTGATGCAGGAGAACTCCAACTTGTGAGAAGATTTGTTTTCCAGCAAAACAACGACCCGACGCATACAGCCAGATCTATGCTGCAATAGTTTAAATTCAACAAGGTGAATGTTCTGGAGAGGCCAAGTCAGAGCCCAGACCTCAATCCAACTGAGAATTTATGGCTGGACTTGAAAAGGGCTGTTCACTTACCATATCTGTTTGACCTGACAGTTTGATAAAAAGAATAGGGTGAAATCACAGCGTCTAGATGTTTGGGCTGATTGAGATCATCTACACAGGCTACTGCTGTAATCGCAGCTGAAGGTGCATCTACTAAATACTGACTTGAAGAGAGTGAACTTAATCACTTATTTTATGTTTCTTTATTTTGAACTGATTGACATTCCTTTGCAGAAATCTGTTTTCATTTTTACACAAAAACGTCTTTTTTATTCTTGTGAAAAAATCCAAATTAAATTGACCATGATTCAATGTTGAAAAGCAATAAAAGGAGAAAAAACAGTTTGTGAGTAGCTGTAACATCACTGATTTACCTGTGTGGCCTTCCATGAAGTGGCCTGTGATGATCTGGTCCTTGGTGCCGTCTGAAAGCTCCTTGTACCAGGTGACCTGAACCACCTTCTGTCCCTCCTCCGCCTCGTAGTGACAGGGGAGCCTGGTCTGAGACTCTGCCAGGGAAACCAGCGAGGTCTCGCGCTCAGGAGGCTCCAGAAAGTCCCCGTGAACAGACACCACTGAGGAGAAACCACAGAGATGTCATCAAAGACAGACAAGGCAGTAAATGTTGGGAGTGTTGTATACCTCAACTAGGACATCTAATTTTGGGCTATTTAGGACAAACTCTGCAGCAGTTTATGGTTCTTTAGCCGCTGGTCAGGAAAGCAAAAAACTCTTAATTAGACATTATGTAGACCAAATGATGTTCATACAGTCAACATGAATTTCAAATGAATCTCCTTTATCTTTCTGCTTTGGTAACCAGCGGTTTACCTTGGTGGATTGTTTCAACCTGAAGTTACACTTTCTCTCATTAACCTGGAGCTTTAATTTCAGCACAAGCATGAAAATCAAGTTTACTGCTCCTTTAGTGCGTTGTGCGTTGGACGTCATTCCTTCTATGTTTCGTCAAATTTTTCTGGCGCAACTCAACTGCCGTTTTCTTACAGAATAAAGAAAAATAAAGTACAGTATGTCTAATGAAAAATATCATGTTTTACACTTTACATTTGGGTAAAGTCGATACTTAGGTTGGAAGAATGTGAGACTTCTAGTTGACTTTCCTTATAAGTTGCATCAATGCAAACTGTTAACCTGAGAGGAATCGAATGACTGAAGTACATCTAACTGGAACCAGCGGGTTTCTTTTTACTTGTCAGATGAAGTTGGAGAAACTTAATTCAACTGTGTGTTACCAAGTGAAACAACTGGTTTAAACTGGTCCAACAGTTCTCCTTCTTCAGTGTATGTACATGTTTTAAATGTGCAGTGATTGGAGCCACTTTACTAGAAACCATAAATCTGCTGGTCGATGTGCTGTAAGAAAAGTCAGAGGATCACCAAAGTCATTTATCCTAATCCAAGTAATCCCTCTGATGGATGTTTAAGTCTGGAACAAAATGGCTGACAGACCCAAACAGGACCAAACAGTTTGTTCCAGCTCCTCAAAATGTGAAGATTTGCTTCTTTTCTCTGTTTTATATGCTATAAATTCTGTTTTTGCAACATCACCCTGATAAAACAAACCATATGAAGACATCACCTTTGTCTCTGGGAACCATTTTCCACTTGGAAGCAATTCAAATGATCTATTCCCACCATGTAATTAAACGCAGGGTTAAATATATAATCTTCTCTTCTAGATAAACTTGTTAAGTTGCAAGTTTATCTAAATGATGGGTTGGGTCGACGTAATAATGTAGGTAATTGCATCAGCTTAGTATTATGTATAATTTAATCTCAAATTCTGTGTTACTTGATTTGAATTCAAACTAAGGTAAGTTAAAGAAATCAGCTTCATAATTTGTTTTTTTACCTTGAGGTCAGGATTTCGAGTCCTTTCTCTTCTCTACTTAACATGGGAACAACTTAATCTTTAAAATTTGCTCTCTTAAACACCCGTCTTCATGATTATAGTAATTAAGTTCGTAACAGTTAAAAATTCCTGTTAAAAAAATGTGGAAGCACTACTTTGAACAAAGTAATTTAAACGAGGCTTGTATGGTATTATGGTACCGAACAGTAAGCATTTAAAAGTACAGCTGACTGCAGAGGAAAAGCTAATTGCTGTAACTCAATATGATTTATTGGTTGAACTTAATTTCATTAGAAACAGTCGAAACTCAAAAGTAGTAATGCAAACTGTACCGTCAATTTGATGGTTAAGCCGAATCAATCATTTTAAGAGTGTATATTGAAGAATATTCTATTAAATGTCTTCTGAAACAACTATTCTCAGGGTAAAATTGAAGCAATATTAAGTGTGAGTCCACAAAGTTTAGAGAACGTTAAATACATGTATACAAAATTAAAGAAAAAAACAAAATATAGTGTCTTAGTAAGACGTTGGGTCGCCTGCTGAGCTGCAAACAGTATTCTGTTGGGTTGGGTTGACATCATAATGACGGTATTTACATCAGCGTTCGAGTAATTTGAACTCATATTTCTGTGTTTTTCGACTTAAAACTAACTTCAAGTTGAGGTGACTTCATGAAAATGACTGGATAGCTTAATTTTTCTTCGCCTTGAAGTCAGGATTTCAAGTCCCCTCCACAATGTCAACTAGTTTGGTCAGTTTCAGCTGATTAAATCTAGTCTTTAAAAACACCCTAGATCAGGGGTGGGCAATCCTGGTCCTCAGGGGCCCCTATCCTGTATGTTTTAGATGCTTCCCTCTTCCAACACACCTGATTCAAATGATCAGCTCATCGTCATCAAGCTCTGCAGAAGCCTGATAACGATCCTGATCATTTGAATCAGGTGTGTTGGAAGCGGGAAGCATCTAAAACATACAGGATAGGGGCCCTTGAGGACCAGGATTGCCCACCCCCGCCTTAGATTGTAGGGGAATAGCTGATCCCCTGAACTCAATGTAGCTTGAGCTCAAAAAGACTGACATGGTTGAGGCCAGTCATGATCTGTTAGAGGGCATTTTCTGACATTCAAATAGATGAATCTCTCAAGGTCTAATGAAAGTTGGTGTAGCTCTATTTTTTCCTATTTTTTCCAGTGTGAGTTCGTCTAGACCGCAGCTGCAGACACGCTATATGTACATAATAAGGGTTTGACATTATCCTATAATGCACGAGACACGAGGTCGGGTGGAGCCCATACAGGTTTGTATATTGACAGAAAAACACGCTCACACCTACAGGCAGCAGCCGCCACCGAACCTGCTCGTCTGTTGGCGACATGAAAACGTGCATAAAGAAAGGAGGGGCGGTTCAAATGCCTGGATCTTCATGCTCTGAGGCGATGGTGCTAAAAACCTGGACAATGGCGCTTTTATGCCGGTTAAGTCTTTCTTTGAAAGCAGAAATGTTTTCCTGTTTGTGAACAGAAGAGCTACTGTGACACAGCAGAGGGGAGACACTTTACCCTGAGGCCACTTCTGCACAATGACAGGAGGAATAAAGAACAAATAGATTCATCAGATGACGTGAACGCACAGTGAAAGATCCATTACTCATATTGTGTTATTTTTCAAACTGACTGACTAACAGTGAAGGGAGGTTATTGAAGATTTACTGTATAAATAAACAAAAGAAATCCGAGAGTAAATCTGTTTCCATTGTGAATTAGAAAACAATTAACTGAGTATCGCTGGAATAGAAAGTTTCGATGTGACTTCTCATCTGTATATGTTTGATTTTGAGATTTTTGTATAAGGAACAAACTTAAATGAACTTCTGCAAAGTTTAATTTTAACAAAAAGCAACAATAAAGACTTTAAATAAGCACAGAAGCATTTAAGGGCAATCAGAATAAGCAAAAATACAAATAAAATGAGACGGAAAAAGAAAAAATATTACAATTTATTGAACCTAAAAATGGGTTTGTGTCATCCTGATGCAGAAATGTATGTTCAATTGCAACCCCGTCTTCTCCTAAAATCACTTATTTTGCGTTTTCCATCCATTAAATTTCGTTTGTTTTCACTGAATCTTTTGCGGTTTGTCTCGCCAAGCCTCTGGACACTCGTTCAAAGTTTGATTTATTTATTTTCATTTTGTATTTAGTGCTCCCGTATCTCTGTGTTTCATGGTTGGTTGAATGTTTGTTTGTTATCTTGGTTTGTTTGTTGGCAGAATAAATCTCCTTCATGTGAGGTTTGTTTTCCCAGCGAGGCACATATATAGTACATACAACAAGATCCAGTAAGGAGAGTTTTAGGATTTTCCTTTAATTTGTCACCTCTTTGTTTATACTTATAACCAATGACAAATTAATGGAAAACCTTAAAACCTGTGATGGTATCCATTGGCTCTGTTAGGCTGTTGGAGGTATTTTGCCACCATTGTTTGGTTCCACTTGTCCCTTTAGAGGGAACTGTCAATGCAAATCAGTGCAAAGTTGTTCTGCATAATCGACTTCATCCTATAACACAAACATTTCTACCCAGATGTTAGCGGTTTCCTCCAGGATGCCCCCATCTGCAGGGCATGAGGGCTCACTGAATGGTTTGATGAGCAAGAAAATGATGTTACTCAGATGGCATGCCCCAAACAATCACCAGACCTCAACCAAAGTAAACACCAAAGAGACATTCTGGACATGTTAGATTTTGCTTTCCACCATCAGCAATTTAGCAAATGAGGGAATATCTCTTTGGAGGAATGGTCTTCCAACCCTCCAGTAGAGCTCCAGAAACTTGGAGAATTCAGTCTAAAGCTGTTCTGAAGCAGCTCTGGTGACTCAGCATTTGGAAAGTTTAAAAGATTAAGTTGCTTTACTGTAGGCTGGGAAGGGGCTTGAAACCCTGATCTGAAGGTGAAAGAAAAATTAAGTTATGAGCCAATTTTATTAAGTTAGCTCAACTTAAATTTATTTTAAACTAAAGGAAAAAAACAGCTTAAAGTGTCCCAGTCATGTTGGACCAACTGTTAACCTGCAAACACTACTTTGCTGGGTTGGGTTGACATGATAATAGCATTATGTGTAATTTAAACTCAAATTTCTGTGTTAGTTGATTTAAAAACAAGTTCGAGTCGAGGTTACTTAATAAAATTGGCTTGACAACTTAATTTTTCTTCACCTAACTCATTTTTTTTGAGTTGGAAAATGTAAAAAAATGTATTTTCTCCAGTAGGGATGGGAATCGAAAACCGGTTCTTGTTGAAAATCGGTTCCCAGTGGTTCAGTTCCTTTGAATCATTTGCCAGTTTTGCAAACAATTCCCTTATCGATTCCAGTGGGGGCGAATGGCGTCTCCAAGTACGTTGTGTAGCTTACGCAACGTGTGTGGTGACGTCATTTACCAGTGCAGCCAGCAGGAAATATGGCGTCCAAGCAAAAGTTTAGTTACATTTCACGAGAAAGGATGACAACAGGGCAACTTGCAATACTTGCAAAGTGGATGTTTCATCAAAAGGAGGAAATACTACCAATATGCAGAAACATTTGCACACACAGCATGAGATAACTGTCAATGAATGCTGCGTTTTCGATCCGTTCCAAAGTGAATCTCAACTCAGCAGCAGCGGCAATGTTTTTCTTTTTTTCCAAATGAGAATCGATAAAGAAGTGAATCGTTAAGCAGAATCAAAAACGGAATCGGAATTGTAAAAATCTTATCAACTCCCATCCCTGAGGGCGAGGGGACTTAAAATCCTGATCTCAACTTAAATTTAGTTTTAAACTGAAGGAAAATCTAATGAAATGTCTCAGTTAACCTGCAGACATTATTTTGCTGGGTTAAGGTTGCATCAGCTTAGGATTAAGAGTAATTTCAAGTCAAAATTCTGCATTACTCAATTTAAAACTACATTTAAGCTGCAGTGAACAAATAAAATTGGTTTTACAATGTAATTTTATTCACTGTGAGTTGAAAATTTAAGAAAGTGTCTCCAGTGTTAAATAGGTAAGGAAAGGGACTTGAAATCCTGATCTCATGGTGAAAGAAGAACTAAATTATCAAGCTAATTTAATTATGGTAGCGCCTTTTTCTACCTTAGTGCTACTCAAGGCGCTTTACAATGTGTTTCTCATTCACCCATTCACGAACACATTCACACACCAGTGGCCACTGAGCTGTCATGCAAGGCGCTAACCTGCCATTGGGAGCAACTCAAGGACACTTCGGCATGCGGAGGGGCCGGGGATCGAACCGCCAACCTTGTGATCAGTGGACAACCGCCACATAAGCTACAGCGGCCGCTAATTAAGTTAGCTCAACTTGAATTAAGTTTTAAATCAACTAACACAGCAGTTTGAGTTTAAATTAGACAGAATATTAAATTAATGTCAACCCAACACGTCAAAACAAGGTTTGCAACTTAATCTAACTTCATCTAAATCACAGTTAGAATTTTGATCAATGCATTTGATTGAGAGGTGGGAATAGGAACTTTAAACTACTTTTTAGATGCTTTTTTGCAGCTAAAACATGAAAAAAACTCGTATCAGTCGTGTCGTTTACTCTCACACCCGTCGAAAAACCCTACGCCGGCTCTGACTAATGACTGAGACATTCATCACACCTCATTAAAAGTCGGCATCTAAACCGCGGGACGCAAACAGAGAAGGGTGTGAGAAGAAGAGAGAAAGCGTCGCATCAACAGCTCAAACAGGAAAAGCCAAACATTTGCACTTTGATTTGTGGGGTGAAATCGCTTTTCCTCTTCTGTGGTTACTGATTCACGAGCTCAATTAATGATTACAAGGCGGCTGATAAGGGACTCCCACAGATCCTGCGAAGCACACAGAGAGTCTTCCTGCAGACTGACAGTAACTACAGTGTTGGTGACCTAATTTAGGGGTAGACTTTAGAGAAAGACTGACTGTAGAGGAAGGTATGGAGGACAAGAGTCAAGGAGAGCAACGCCAAACACAAGAAAGACTCCCCAGACAAACACGAGTTCACTTGAGAGGCACAAAGCCGCACGACAAGCTTTTCCTGTTCGCTCTCGACGTTATCACACCTGAGGTCGCAGGTGAAAAATAACACGACGGCCTGTTACGAGCTTCAGCCGCCTTAATTGGAGCCGAGGACGGTAGAGCGACTTTAATCAGCACTGGAGGAGGAAATAAAAGCAGACGAGCATCATATAAATTAGTCGGAATAACAGGAAGGAGGCGGGTTGGGCAGCGAGTTCTGTTTTCATGAGGGGTAAAAATGTGACCGGGCCGCATTCTGTTCTGCCGCCTCCGTCTACACACCTGCAGGGAGACACAGACGAGCAAACAGGTGGCGAAATACGTGGAGAAAAGGCTCGCTTCAGCCGCTGCTCTTCCACTTTAAGTGTGCAGAGATTTACCCCCCCTCCTCCCGCATTCAGAGCAGCAATGAGATCTTGATAAGACCCGGATCACAGCCGCTCAGTGTGTCAGACGGGGCGGAGGTCAGAGCTCCAGTCAAGGAAACTGGGGGAAAATCATTTTCTTTCTGGACGTGGGTCAAACACAGGCTGTTGAAACAAGACGGAGCCTCTTAAACTTTTATCTTCTGGCTTGAAACCCCTTATAAAGCTGGCTGAACGTGTTTACAAGGTGTCACCTGTTAAACCAACACACCTTTCTGCTGTTTTAATACGTTTTTGAGGCCAGGAGATTGAAATTAGCCGCTTATTCTGCTGTAAAAATGCAAATATTAGAAGAAAAACTGAAAGAACAGCAATTAAAACAGGTGTTTTAGTCGAGACAGAACAATAAATTAATGAAATATTTAACACGAGCCCAAGTAAGGGAAAAAATTTGGAAGAAACTGGTGTATTGGAATAGAAAGAGACGACAGGAAGCAGTATGGTTGTGTTACACTGGCATGGGGGCGTCCTGACACCACATTTACCTCAAAATGCAGCTGCATACTCAAGAGTTGAGCAACTAATTGAAAAAACATTAAAACTGCAAGCTAGCCTGCTGCAGTTTGTAGATAAAAGCAAAATGCATCCCGACATATCACCATAAATAAAGCACTGTGGAGTCATTTTCTACAGGTTATTTCACCATGTTTATGTGTTTTTCAGTGGAAATATGATGCAGAAATGATCGTTCCCACTAAAACTGTGGCCATTTTTGCAATATTTGTTTGAATAATTGCATCATTTTGCTCAGCTGGAACCAAAAGGGCCTCGAAAAGCAGCAAAAGCAAACAAAAGTGCGCAAACTTACAGACATGAAGGCAAATTTAAGGCGTGCACACATCGGAGAAATGACAAAAAATTAGTAATAAATCCAAATTGATGTGACTTTTCACTAAAAAGCACATTTTGAAAGCATGACAAGCCCATAGAGAGGGGCTTCCTACCCACTGAGAGTCTATAATATGGTAAATTACTATAATAAAACATGATTTGTTGTCTTATAAAGTCACTTTTTGGAATATTATGACAACTGCAAGTCCAATTTAGGGACATTACAGTCACTTTCTTTGAACTACAAGAAGCAAACATGTGTATTTTCCCACTTTTGACAGTTTTATGAGCCTAAATATTCAGTTTTAGAACAATCACAGCTGAAATAACCCCCAAAACAGGAGAATGAGAGGATTTTTTAAAGTGCTTGTGTAAAACAGAGTCAATTCTCATGTAAATTACTGCAACAAAACACTCACCAGTTAGAAAAAGCAAAGCTAGGATCTTCTCCTTTCGCCCTTTTGACTCCATGTTTAGTCCCAGAAGAATCAAAGTTTGTCTGAAGCTGCTGTTAAAATGTCGTGTTAGTGGATTTTCATTCTGCACTCAGATCAGTAACAGGTGCAGCAGGTGTTTCCTCTTCGGATCATATGAAAAGTTTAAAAGAAATAAATCTCCTCTGCCTCCTTTATCCGCTCATAAAAGCAGAATACTGTCGTGCAAAAGCTGCAAACTTCATCTCAGGTGAGTGTAAAACTACAAACAGAGACAGGTTCGCTGATCTACGAGCCGATGGAGCAAAAATAAAGTTTGTGTTGCTCAAACAGAAACACCCTCGTTTGTCACGCACAGCAGCAAACCGCAGATCGGAGCCGCTACACCTGTCCGCACAGGCCCCGCCCACTTCACCCAACAGACCACGCCCACAGCCTGATGCTGCGTTCAGGTGATGCGGAAGAGTCGGACATGTTGGATTGTGATATTTCGCACCTGGAGAAGGTTAAATTGTGGTGGTACTGTGTCAGAAAGTAGCATTTTTATAAGAATTTATTTTCTTATTTTTGATTAAACATGTTTAGGAATTCAGCTAGCAAATTAGTCTGTTGATTGTTTAGCGATTTATGTGTTTTTTTCTTGTAAATATGAAAATAACAGTGAAAAATATCCATCACACTTTTACAGAGCTACGCTAAAACATCTACTTCTGTCCAACCAACATTGCAAAACCCAAATATACTCAATTTATAATGTTATAAATTTAAAAAAGCAGCAAATTCACACTGGAGAAGCTGAGATTGAAAAATATTTGCCACTTTTTTTTGCTTGAAATGCCATTTAATGTTTTTGTTGATTAATTAATTGTTGCAGTTACCACAACTCAACTTTATACACTTTTAGAGACTATTACAGTCCTACAAAATAGTGCTGTGAGTATATTATAGACAACACAAATTTTCAAAATGCAAGGGACAAACACAACATAAAGAATAGCAGAAAAAAATACAATTAAAAATTAAATAAACTGATATAATAGTGAAATTAATGTGGCAGCACAATAAAGGAAAACAGGTTTGCACAGTTAAAGGTTAAAAAGCATTTTAAATGACTCTCAGTTGACTGAGCAAGCTCAAATATTAATTTTTCCACAACTGTATGAGTACTGAAAGATGATTTTTATATTCATATAGTAATTTATGTTGAGTTTTTTGAATTATTTTGCTTTCTGATTGAGTTATGCAGCTTTTAACTTCCTTATAATTCGTGCTGAAAACATGATAATTACAAGATTATCACCCTTAATTGCTCTAAACATGTTGAAAATGATCAGGAAGTAATGCAAAATGTGATATGTGAGACCGAGTTTTCAAAGTTGTGAGCATTTTAATGAAGAAACAGTCATGAAAAAATGTCATTTAATTGTTTAGACACTGTTGAGGGGTGATGTCACTCTATTAAATAGCTAATGTGTGCATTAATTCCTCCCCTTAATGGCCAACCTTCATTTATTCTAGCTTTTAAACAGGTTTGTGGTGATAAACATCCAATAAATTAAATATAGAACCCCAACAAACATTTATCTTTTCCAGAATTTTACTTCATTTCTACTTCATCCAATGCAAAAACTTGAATTTCCCAGGAGGACATGAACGCAGCACGATTTCAATGGAACTGCCAGCTTACTCTGTTTATCCAAAATAACCTGAGTGTTTTCCAGGATAGCTCAGGCTGCTGTTGTTTCAGCCGCTCATCTGTTGACTTTAGCAGCCGCCGGCCTGCAGCTAAAAGCCCAGACAGAAACCAGGCAGCTTCATTTATCTGGATTTACAGCAGCTGGATGATGACGGATGCATTTAGGGAGGCTTTTCTCCCCTGTTTGCCTCCTCTTGCTCACCCATAACATCTGACCTGAACCAGCTTAATGTCTAATTACCACCCTATAGAATTAAAAATGTATCCTTGAGAATGTTGTTCAAACTGAAGCAGCAGCAAACACATACAAAAAACCACATGTTCTGCTTTTGTTTCATAAGATAAAGCAGGTGTGATGCAACATTTGTGAGTTGAAGCCAGAGTGTCAGTGAGTTCCTGCTGCCAGAGTGAAGAGCCTGAGGGAAAACTGTCCACAGTCAGAGTGTGCCGAGAGCAGAGGAGCTGTTTTGAACACAGTTCCAGTTATGTTTCTATGTAAATAGGCAGGTTGGACTCACAGGATGACTGTGATGGTGTGCTGTTGCCCTCTGCTGCTGCTGCTATACGTCTCTATGAGGTGTTGCATTCACTGACTACATGCTCAGACTGAATTCTCACTTACGTCTGCTCACTGACTGTTTGTTCAGAGGATGCAAGATGATTTTTCTGTTGGAGATGTTCGTATTTCCTGCCATAAAGCAAATAACAGAGATGAAATGCTGCCAGAAATAGTTGGGAAATCTTTGTTTTTCCAAGTCTGACAAGTGAGTCCAGAAATACAAACTGAACTTAGTGAGGAACATTTTTATATATGAGCCACAGCACTTCTGTCTGCTTGTGATTGGAGGATATTTAGGAAGATTTATGACTAGAATTTCTTGTAAAAATGAGACGTGTCTTTCTTTGACAAATTCAGAAAATCAGATGTTTCCAAACCTGAATTATTTGTCAGATTTCATGGAATGAAACATCTCAGTTTAGGTCATATTTAAATGAGTCCCAGCTTCCAATAGTTTAAATCAAAACCTTCTGAACCCCAAAACCTGCCAGCAGATTTGAAGTTGAGTTGTCTTTTAAAAACTCACCGAAATCGCACCTTTTATCAGAGCCACGAACTGTAAAAGCTGAAAAAATCATCAGGGTTTCAACTTTCAGACAGTCTTTGAACAGATCGTGTGTGGTTTATGGTGCCATTAAAAAAAATTACCAAATCAAACTTAAACTTATATTTAATTTTAAGATATCACCAGAACCAAACAGTTCGCTCTAACCAGATTCAACAAACTGAAAACCATGACTGACTCAACTGTGACGAAAAAGAATCGACAGGGTTTTCGGCTGAACTGCAGGCAGTGTTTTCACAGACCACGTAAGAAATAGGGGAGAAAAAGTATGGAAACTAATTAAAAATGTAACAAGCAAAACATCTATCGCATGTAAAGTCACCTTTTTTTCCCAGTATTGGTAACTTTTGAAAAATATTGTACATGTTGTTTCCAGATGTTTTTAATTTTTGCAAAGTAAATAATAAAAGAAATTCAACTTTATATTTGTTTTTTTATATATAATTTTGGCATTATACCTGTGTGATACAGCACAGAGATCATTGTTTAGTCCTCTCTCCTTCTACTCGTGGTTGTACTGTCTCCTTAGAGGTGCAGGACTTTAGATTACAGTGAAAAATGAGTCCACAGTGAGTAAAAATGTGACAAACTGCCTGGTTCATAAGGGTTAACCTGAAGCATCTTGAAATGTGTTACTGGTTTTCACGGGGACTTTCAAAACCCTAAAACCACTGCCCGACTCGGACAGATAAGAGGAAGTAGAGCTAAAACGACGAGTTGATTAGCAATTAGCCGATTAGCTGATGAACAGGACATGATTTGGCAGCTGTTCTGACCATTTCGAATTAAAAATTAAGTGGTTGCAGCTTTTCAGTTGTAAGAAATCTGCTTTATGGGATAATAAACTGAGTCTTTTAGTTTTTTTTGACTTGTTAGAATCAGAAAACAGCACTTTAACACGTCACCTGGAGCTTTAGGAAGCATTTTCTGACACAAAACACCCTGATCATTTAAATAAAAACAAGTGAAATGATCATTACTTTGCGAGAACAGCATCTGCTTGCGTAACGTGAAGTTAAACTACTCCTTAATTCGAGGCTGAAATAAAAAAGGGAACCCATGAATAGAGACAAAAACTAAAGTCAAACTTCTGTTTTCTTGGAAACTTGAGTAAAAGCAGCTGTAAAACAGAAAAACGACGACGAGCGGCGAATCCTCACTGACACAGGCTTTATTAGTAAACTGTTAAATATTAATTTAGTAGTTTTAAACATCACATGCATGCACGACACGAGAGAGAGAGGATTAAAAAGGAGGCGTTTTTACAGAGAAAAGGGAGAAAACATCTGCCACAAGTCAACACAACGTGAAGCTTCTTCTGGGTTTTTGGTTGCGCCGAATGGTTCCCTGCGTCAGATGATGGGCTTCTTGTCCATTCTGATGGTCTCGTAGGTGTCAGCGCTGTGGGAGGTCAAACCCTGCAGGACACGAGACACACAGAAGAACATACTGACAAGCGACAGGGCCTGGAGTGGAAAGCTAAGACGAACGACGCTGCGATCATTTCCTGCACTGAGTCTAAGTGTGATTTTTTGTGGCAGCCAGGAGAGAAAAAAAAAGAGTCCTTTACCATCCGCTGAGCGAAAAGCTGCCACTTTTCGTCCCTCATGTGCCTTTTTAAAAGTCTTTTTAAGCATTAGAATGAGAAGTCTCACCGCATAGATGCCTCCCTCAGCGGGCTGCTTCTGTGGGATGGAAACAGACACATCAAGAGTCACTGAGCAACGTTTATCTCTTAATAGATGCAATCTCCACATCCTACTTGGGTTCCGGAGGACAAACACGAGCAGATTATCTCATCTGAGCTTTTAAGATCCATCTAAAGTGGCAGAAATTAAAAGAAAAACTATTTGCAGTTCAGGGTGTGAAGCAAGACTGATGGAAACTGTGAGTGCGAAATGTAAAAATAATGTAGGTCGGTGGTCAGCTCGAGCTTTCAGGAAATGATAGAATGTGGTTTGCTCTAAAGCAGAACTGTCAGCGTTCGACAAGACGAGGCATTTCACATAAATAAGTTCATTCCCGCAGCAAACGCAGATATTCAGTTCTTACCTCGGGGCGGTTTGCAAGCGCGTAGTTGGCCGGTTGCATCTGTGGAAAACAAAAGCACATGATTGAGTGATTCACATATTATTTATCACGAGGCGTAAATTAGACACAAAAAGGGGGGTTGAGAGAAGTGAGATATTCAAGGAAATGTGAAAAGCTTGCTGCAAAAGTGGTACATCTTTGAGAAAAGGTTTAAAGTGACACAGCAGAAAGGAACTAGAGTCATTTCCTTTCAATCTAAAAAGAATTTTGAAGAAGTTTTGCATCATTTGTGGTGGAATTTAACATTTTTAAGACTTTTCAAGCCAAAATATGAAGCAATTTTGAAGCAAAAGTTGAAAAATCTTGCATTTTTTGTTCCTTCACACAACCATAAATTCCACTTTTTTAACATTCACCACGGTGCACGTTTTTCTTACCCTCAGTCTGCAGTAGAGGACGGTGAGGATGATGCCGTACAGGATGAGGATCCCGTCCAGGATGTAGCAGAGGTTCATGTTTCCCAGGAAATCTGAACACACAAAAGTCACATCACCTTCACCGTTGGCCGTCATCGCCACCTCAAAGCAGATCTACCGACACCTTCGGACGCTTCAGAGCTACAGGTACAGGAGCTTTCAATCCTCACCAGTGAATGTCATCACCAGAAAGTGTTTTTGTTTGGGTTCTTTTACCAGGTGGGCTGAAGGTGAGACCGTCTCGCTCTGCTGCTCTTTTCGAAAACGTCCCTCCGAGGCGAAGCTGCTCGAGCAGGAAGCCGGCGGCTCTCTGTCCGTTTTGAAGCTGCGAAAACCACACGCCTACCACACTGCCATCCTCCCTCCTCACAAGTTCCTCTTAAAGCTCTCGAGAAAAACAATCCTCTTTCTCTTTGCTGTGAAAATTGCTCAAATCCACTCACACTGTATTTCAAAGGCAGAAGAGGAAGCTTCTGAGCAGGAAAACCACAAAACATCAAAATATTTAGAATCGGTAGAGACGGTTCTGTCGCCATCAGTGTCTCACGCTGCGAAATAAGATGACCGAGACGAGCCTTGTAAGGAATAAATGGTTTAATGGTGGAAAAAATGGCCTAACACACTATACAAGCTACAGTTACCAAAAGAAGGAAGAAAAATACAACACAAATCTACAAATTCGGTTTGTTTGGTTTTTTTTACAAGTCACTTGTTTTCAAAAGTAAAAACATTCGGAAAAATTGCATCAGCATCATCATCATAACTTAGGCACCTTTAAAAATAAAAAAAAGATAGAAAACAAGTCGATATAAAAAAGTTCTGGAGCCCAAAATAACTCTATATGCATGCACTTTTAGAAAAAACAAAACATTTTGGATCACTCAGATGAAATGCCAAACGACGTCAGACCTGGGGTTTTTTTTTTTTTTGGATACTTCTTCTCAGAAAGGGCCTTTTGTTTGTTTGTTTTTGTTGTTGTTGTTGTTTGGAAAGAAATGTACAAACGGAGCAGCTCAGGTCTCGAGGGGGGGAAAAGGTAGCAGCTCCTCCACGTCTGGAGAGTAAGGCCGAGTTAAAGGGTCGGTTCAGCTGGTGGCACGAGGCGGTGAGAGGCTGCAGAGACGGTTTACAATCACACGTCTGGTTTGGGATTCTCGTGAGCAAAAGTGTTAAAAAAAAAAAACGAAATAAAATAGAAAAAAGCAGCAGCTCATATTAAAGTCCAGCTGCCTGATCAGTGACCGAGTTCCTTCTGTGGACACGTCTACACCTGGTTTCACTCTGTGATCTGCATTTTATTCAAAATAAACCCCTTTTTCTGCATTATTTAGTGGCATTATATCAAGTTTTGCACCATCCAGTGAAAACATGTGTGTGTATTTTTCAGATATTGGAAAACAAACCCATTAAATTAGCTTTAAAAAGTCATTATCACAAACAGAACATGGCTTCCACAAGGGAGCGCGAATATGCAAATTCATTCCTGTCATTTTGCTCGCTTATTCTGGAGCTTTCGACTGCATCTCATGGCCTTCCTCAGCGGATGGAGCTGCTTTTAACACCTTTACATGCGTTGGGCTCCATCTTGAAACATCACTAAGGCTGCAACTCATTGAAATCTAAGCACTAAATTAGTCTTTTATTGAATAAAATAGTAGAAAATGGTGAAAAATGTGCCTCCCAGAGTCGAAAGCAGCAACTTAAAATGTCTCATTCTCATTTTGGGAAACATTTAGCAGAAGTGTTGCTGAATATGTCTCTGTAAGTCAACAAACTGATTAACTGATCAGCCCTTTAAGGTCTAAATTTATCCACGGTCGACTTCATGTGCATTTCCTAATGAGCCAACATAGCAGCTCGAGTTTATCAGGTGTAAAAATCAACACGATAACAGAGCAGCTCCACCGCTAAAAAAAAAGAGCCGTGAAATGGGACAGAAGCCAAAAGGTCGAGATAGTCTTTGCACATCAGGGCTGCAGATAATCTGTGGTGTTTGTGCAGGAGTTAGTTGATATTTAGAAGATTTAGGTGACGTTTTAACACGCAAAGCAGATTATTTTTTCTTTAAATCTTAAAAAAAACTGTACAGATTGCATTAGCGCCTTATTTTTCATATTGAAAAGATCAAAACCAGCGACGGGACTGATCCTTTTCACACGTTTTGCTGTATTTTAAAAGCTTAACGAGTCTCTTAAAACTATTAAAAGTGCACCACTGAGCTGCACTCTTGCACTATCTGACATGTTTTTTTTTATTACTGTGATCTCACTCTACTTTGTTCTGGCTCAAACCCACAAACACCATCCTGCTGCCTGAAATACTTTGCGTGTAACAGCTACCAGTTTTAAAGGGCCGCTAGAAAATTGCACTTTATGGTCGCGTTTCAGTAAAAGTTGCTAAAAACTACAGACTGAAAGTGTTTTAAGAAATTGCTGAGCCTCTTTATAAACTACACAATGCACATATGGGCTGCAGTTTGCTGGGTTTGTTGATATTAAAGATTAAATTTGATCATCTTTATCCAAATAAAACACAGATCACATGTTGACACCAGGTGAAAATGTGTTTTCCTGCTAAAACTGTGACACCAGTATAAAATGCCAGTGTGGAATAACTAAAGCTGCATATTCAAACAATCATACAGAGCTCGGAGTAGCAACAAGTGAGGAATGTACTTCCATTTTTCTTAACAGTCACATTAAAAAAACAGACATTTTGGCTCTTCGGGCCGCAGAAAAGCAACGTGTTAACTGGCTGCACGTAATGCTACATTCTGTGAGTTACAAAAACAATAAAGAGTCGCTCCCCCTGACGTAGAAACCAGTCAGACACAGAACCAGAAGGCAGTGGTGCACCGGTGAGAGCCGAGCTCCAGGTGGGGTTTTTTTAAGACACGAGAAAGAGGAAGCGACTGCTGTGATGTAATCCCCTCCTCTGGTGTTGGTGTGTTGAGTCAGCACAGTAAAGTAGTCCAGTGGTTACAGCAGAAGAAGAGGCAACCGGAGAAAAAGCCCCCTTTAGATAAAACACAACAACAAAAGAAGGATCTTTGCAGCGTGTCGTAAAAGGCTCAACAACACCCAAACATAAAAAGGTCAAGGCATCCGTTTGTTTCCAGGGTTTGGACAATCATTGAGCTGATCACAGTTTGATATCAGAGCATCTGTGATGACGAGGAGGCGACGTCCGAGACGCGACGCTCGTCTCCTCCAACGGTCATTGTCACAGAGAGGGGAAATGATTGGACGAGGACGGACGAGGAGGAGGAGGAGGAGGAGGAGGTCGCTCACACCGACGTCTCCGACTGCAGCCGCATCACGAACTTGTGGCTCTTGGGGTCGATGAACTCCTCCCCGAGCCGCAGGAAGGGCAGCGGCGTCACCGTGACGACCAGGGAGAAGTCCAGGCGGCGCAGCGAGAAGACGAGACCCTGACGGAGCGCCGACGTCACCGGCTCCTCGCTCACCAGAGTCCACTGGCGCCCCCTGCCGCTCTGCTGCTGGTACTGCATGGTGGGTCCGGGGCCCAGGTACCGCTCCAGGAACGCCTGGGAGGGAACCAGAGGGAGGTTTATCATTATGGTCACCTCTAAAAACATGGAACAGCCTGGTTTAAATAATCTAACCAGACTGGCTCATATGTTTACATGTAGTTTGCTCCTTTCTCCACTATATTTGATTCATTCCTATATATGTTTTTTGTATTCTTTTTTGTATTAAGGCTGTTTCTGAACCCTTTCTACACTTGTGTAAATATGATTCTGGTGTAGAAACTGTTTTTATTGCATTTCATTGCTGGGTTTAGCCTAAAAGAAGTCTCACCTTGGGCGTCATGTTGTGTGTGATGCAGAACTGCAGGTGTGTGAGGATGCTCTCCATGCTGTGGAAGGCCTGCTGCCTGGTGGTCCGCAGGTATTTCTGCATGGCCCGGGCCATCGGGGCGAAGATGGCCTGAGCCGCCTCCCGGGGATCCATCACCTCTCTGGGGTGTTTGGGAGACGAAGCCGCCTCGTCCTCGTGGAGGCGCTTGATGTGTGTGAAGGCTTCCTCCACCGCCACGACCAGCCTGTAGAGGAAGGAACGGAGGAGGATAACAGCAGTGAATACAAAAATACAAACAAGGCTTAATGAAAAGGGTTAGTATCATCAGTCTGCAGCCAAACTCGAGAGAAATCAGAGGTCGATCACATTTACAGCTAGGAAAAGTTTTGTTTCGTCTAACAAGCCAATATGTGATGGAATAAAACATGTTGAGTATCTGTCCAGGACTGCACGGTGGTTAGCAGCATCGCCTCACAACTGGAAGATCCCTGGTTCGCGTCCCGGTTAGGACGCCTGGGATCTTTCTGTGTGGAGTTTGCATGTTCTCCCTGTGCAGCGTGGGTTCTCCAGCTTCCTCCCACAGTCCAAAAACATGCCGAGGTTAATTGATGATTCTAAATTGAGAGTGTGCTTGTTTGTCTCTATGTGTAGCCCTGTGATAGACTGGAGACCTGTCCAGGGTGTCCTACAGAGGATTAAGCCGTGTATAGACAATGGATGGATGGAGTATCTGCCCCAGATGCTAAAACCTCCACCTTCATGGAAGCAAATGAAAATCACTAACAGACACTTGGCCTCCTGTAAGAATTCAGCTTCCTGCATAACTTCTAAAGGTCACAAATGATTGTTTCCAGCAAGTTTTTGTTTTTCAGATCAGTGAGTCAGCTCACTGAAGGTAATAAACACTGAAGCTTCTGACTTTCATTAAGGAACAATAATCTTGGTTTGCCTATTTAAATATGGATTCAGTGTTGGAGCCACAGCTATTTCAATGCAGGATGGTTATGAAGTGTATTTGTACTGTCACAGGCTCTCTTTTAATAAAGGTTTCCCTCAGGTCCCCATAAGAACCTTGAACTCTTTTCAACATTGCTGCTCTGTAGCTCACACCTGGGTCAGTCTATTTAATGTGTGCATATGTTTAGTGCTAGTAATGTCAGGGTTTATTGTATGTTCTTTGCTGTCAGGGACACAATAAAGATGCCATAAATCCACCCAAACCCCAATATTGGACTCTCTGCACTGCAAGCATGCAGACTGCAGATGCACCAGGAAAACAAGTGGTGCTTGAAAGAAAATCCTGTTACGAGAAAATCACCCACACCTTAATAATTTATCATTACAGGAGTCGTAGTTAAAGCAGTCGCTGCAGGACTCTGGAGATGCTTTGTTCTGTAGCTACGTGCTTTCTATCGATAGGAAGTTCTAAATTCTCCAGATATCCTGTGCTAACTTCAGTCACTGTGCTTGACCCACTCTGGAATGATCACAGCCTGAAATGGTAGCCGACTGCTTTATCAGGTAAAAAAAACAAAAAGCAAAGTCAGAGCCAGCATTTCAGAAACATCCATGAGTGTTTTTCTATGTTTGATACGAGGGACAGTCTGACCGGATGCGATGCAGACCGCCGCGTACTTATAGAAGTACGACTAGCATGTGTCTGCATCCAGTGTCAGCTTTAAATTCTGTCATGTGAAACTATGACTTGACCTCTACATGCAGTAAAAGACCTCTAGTCAAGAATGAAACTAGGGACTCTGTGTTCAGGGCACCCATGCAGCATGTGTTAGAACCATTCAGCTATCAGGTCGCCCAAGATGAGACCTTTAAATGCTTTTATTCTATATGTTTATTCTTTTATCTACTCTGAAACTGTATCATGTACGTGTTGGTGTCTTCACTTCTTAGACGTCTATCTGTTTGGTTGCTGTGCTGCAACAAAACTGCCCGTATGGGATCTTAATAAGGACTGAACGGAACAGCTCATGCTAGAGATGAGCAGAAATGCTTTGATTTCACGCCGTCTGTCACCGCTACATGTCTCGAAGTGTTACTCTTAGCGTCTAGATTTAGCAAGAAACCAAAATGAATAAAGGAACAAAGGCAACTTCTGCTAGTTTACTCTTTGAAAACGAACATATTGTGACATCAAGGTCTGACTTTAGGCATCAGATTCAGCCCAGAGCCACTACTTTGATCTTGGGTTCCCCTCATTCTGCACGCAGACAGGATTATCTACCGTCTCCGCACAGGTTTCATTCGTGGCTTTAAACACACAGTGAGCCGCTGCACGTATCTGCAGACTGTCTCTGACCTGGCCTTGCGCTTGCGGATCCTGCGGTCCATCTCGGCCTCCTCGTAGTAGAACTCGTTGTGGGAGTTGTCTCTCCTCCTGGCAGCGGCTGCTATCATGGCCCTGGACTGGCCCGTGGAGTTGTTGGTGGTGTTTTCTACAAGACATCACACGCAGGGGGAGGATTAGCGTTTTGCATGTCAGGTATTTATCCGATTCTCACGTTCAAGTGAGAGCAGGAGGAGGATTACGTTCACTTTTGAACTCTCGCGGGCAGATTAAGGCGTAAAACTGATCTCATGCAGAGCAAGAGCCGCCGGTTCTGACGTGAAAAGACGAAGCTGTGGATTAAAGACGGGCGTCGGGCTGTACTTACCGTCCAGGGAGTAAACCTTGAAGCCGGTCATCTTCTTGGACAGGATGGACTTGGGCAGGTTGAGCAGCGCAGGATTGTAGACGGGGAAGTCGCTGTAATAACGGTCCAACACCCAGACAGCCGCCCGCTGGATACTGAAACGTGAAGTTAGCAGACGTCAAACATCAGCTGCTGACTGAACATGCACATAAAGTACATGTGTCTTAGCAGCCACTTCATATTTATGCAGCTGTACAACCAACACATTTATCTAGATGTAGAATAATATCACACTTCAAACTGTCTTTTAAGGTATAAAGTCTGATACGTGGACCTTTAAGAAGCAAACACGCTAATTAATTTCAATGTTTTAGGTCTGTATGTATCCAGAAGATGCTGGTGTGATCAGGGATTTAGTCAGATTTTTGTGAATTCTTAGTAAGAATTCAAGTTGTTTTTAAAAATCAAATACGCACAATATCAGTGGTATAACTTAAAATGAAAAACATGTGACCACTGAGTTACAGTTTCATCAAAACTCAACCAAACAGTATCTGGAAATAATTCACTGCAGCAGAAGAATGGAGTCTGGACAGCTCTGGGTAAGATAATAACAGAAGAAGAATAACCTCTGGAATTCAAAGTTTCTTGTATTCGACTGAAATCTCCTCAATCTTCAACTGTAAGATGCTCTAAAGACGTCAAAGCAACACTTATACTGAACTAATTGCAAATTCTGTGTATGATTTGGGTATAACAGGTGCATTAAATAGATCCTAAACAGAGAAACTGGTGTACTGTATGTGCACACGTGTAAATAAAGCCCACAACAACCTTTAATCTGGGTTTTGTCTCCATAATAGCAAATCTATATCTGTGACACACTGGAAACTGCTTTTGGAAACTGTCTGATGGAACAAACTTGTAATTTATAAGTTTGTTTGTGGTTTAGATTTTCTGATTGTAGCACAGTGCAGAGGTAGTAGTATCATTGGACTGAAAATCCTCACAGTCATGCCATCAGAATCACTGTCAAGATGCACATATAAACAGAAGGATTTTAAAGAGCCCATGAAAGGACATTAACAGTGTTTGCTGCAGGGTTTAGGGAGGAAACACAGAGAACAAGAACTTCATCTTACATGCAAGTTAACAGACTTTAAGTTATAGAAAACAGGGAGGCTTGACTTAATAGAACAGCTCATCAAATATGAGAAAGATGGTGTCGTTAGAAAACTTTGTGACTTTAGTGGCTTTTTTTTTGAGCAGTATGAAGATTTATTGTGATTTTAAACCAATATAATGGTGTTTCTACAGACTCATGGCAAAGCAGTAAGAAAACACTGAACATAACCTGATTTTATTCTTGTCTAAAATGCATATAAAAGCATTTCTGAAAGCAACACATTCATTCTATTTGCATAATAACCAAACTTTGTCATAATGAGAGCATACGCACATTTCAAAAAACACAGATTAGAGGCTGCGAGCGGGGCTTTAGATGGATTAAACAGGGTTCTGAGCGGTTTAATTCTGTCTGTATTTGATGTACTGCTGAAATTTTACTACACAGAAGGAATACATGGAGATAACTGGTGAATCACAGGTTTCATTTACACCTGATTCTAAACCAATAAAAGAAATAAACAACAAAACTGTATTAGTAAACAACTAGGTTCCTTCATACACGTCTAATCCATTGATTCAGGCAGTGATCTAATAAACATGTTGGGTAAAATGTACCTGCTATGACACACAACTGTACTGAGAAAGAGGCCAAAATAAGCTCTACTAAAAAATTACATCATTTAATTGTTGAAATGTGTTTTTTCCATGATCATGATCAAGTTTGGAAATTCTCTGTTTTTCCTCTGAATATCACCCTCCTCCTGTGGCTCAGTAATTCCTGTTTTCCTTTTCTTTTTTTTAATATTTTGTCCCTACGATGACCCTTATATGCCTTCGTACAAAAACAGCCTCCTGTGTCTAGAATCGCTGGTAGCTTTCTGCTTTATTCGCATGCTGGTGTTGGAATTTGGTGTTAAATGAAGCAGTATTACAACTGCAATTATAAAAAAACTGAGGTTGAATCTGGCAATGACACACTTTCCTTTGTATGTTAGATTTGTGGCGAATTTGTGGTGAATTCTGGCTAAATTAAGGAACAATGTAAACGTTTAACAGTGGATTTGTTGTGTAATGACTACAGAAGCCTGTGTTTGGTCTCACAAACCTGAGGTGTCCCACGTTGTAGAACTTGCTGGCTCCGTCGGTGCTCCGGACCACCTTGAGGCAGAAGGCCGGCTGCAGGTGTCGGACCTCCAGCAGCACCAGAGCCAGGTACTGGATGAAGAGCAGGGCGTCCACCAGCGAGGCGGCGTACTCCACGATGCCCCGGTAGTCCCTCTCCCGGGGCTCCAGCACCCGGACGCCGTAGAACAACCAGTAGGACGCCACGAACAGGAACACCAGCACCATCAGCAGGCAGCGGAAGACGAAGAAGCGGGGCAGGGTGGCTCTGGGCGGCCGGAGGAACAAGGCCCAGGACGAGATGAGCAGCACCAGCAGCTTGAAGGCCAGAGAGACGTAGAGGCCCTCGCAGGGCGTCCCGCAGGGCTCCAGGGCGTCGCGCCACAACACCTGAGGGAGGATGAGGAAGGCCAGCGGGGTGACGAGGGCGAAGAAGCTCAGGCAGCCGCCCAGTGCCGGCCCGATGAAACGCTTGCACTCCAGCGGCGTCGACTCCTCCAGATCTTTGGTGACTCGGGTCAGGTCCTCGTTGGAGATGCTGTGTTCGGAGGTGCCGGTGACGACAGTGGTGGTTTCTCCCCAGTTATCATCCTGGAACAAAAAGAGAAGGAAGCTTAAAATTAATGTGTGTTTAGGGTTTATTTTTACCATCTGTTTCATTTAAAATGCAACAAAACTAATGAAGAAATACAAGTTTATCTGAGTGTTTCTGCAGATTTTACTGACATCTGTTTGGTCTTTTTACTCAGTAATTGAATATAACTGTTAACTAGATCTGATTTATTAATTAGTTAACACAGAAATGAGTCAGAGTCATGTAAAACTGAATAGTCTCTGGTTCCAGCTTCTCAAACTTGAATATCTGCAGCTTTTCTACAGGCACGTATTCAGTGTCTTGCAATATTCCAACAGCTTTCTGACAATTTAAAGGTGTCACTTTGGTCTTCTGCGGTGACACTAATTTTTCTGGATATTGGGCCATTTCATCTTAAATCATCATTTTCTTTTAATTTTTTTGTGGGGGAGAGTTTTTCCCATTTTTTTATTGACAGAGAGAGACAGAGTGAAAGGGGGGCAGAGGGGAGTGACATGCAGAAACGTGGTATCACCTTAATGAACTAAACGGCGGCCTGTCAATTTTTTTTTAACAATTTCTTCTCTGCTTTGTCAGAATGTTTTATAGCAGAAAATACAGATATTTATAAATGCAATAGTGAAATTTTTACCTTAGTACATGAAATACTTTCAGAGATACGTTTAAAAATGTGCCCATTGACTCACTTTTAACACGTCTAGTCGCATATTTAAATTTGAGGCAATGTTTGGATCGATATCTCTGGAATTTTTAAGGACAAATAGCTGAAATTCTCACTGTTATTTCTCATCATGTCATTAAATCAGAATCTCCGATATCGGACAAGTGGGTCAAACAATCTCTCATTGTGGGTGAGTTGAATTAGTTGAGAAAATAAAGCATGTTGTAAAGTAAAGTCCCATCTTTGAGCTCACATTAACAACAACAAAAACTAGTGCAGTCAACTAGTGGTGAATTTTTAATAAAAATGCTACACAGGAACATAACTGACCAATCAAATCAATCAAAAATGTCACTGATTTTATTTTAAATATTAATCATTTATGAGAAAAAGTTTCAAGCATATCAGAGATGGTCGAGCAGAAGGCCTCCTGATGATCTGAGATGGAATAGCCCTGCCTTGTAATTTTATAAAGCAATGAAACTTTGACAATTATTTAAATGAAACTGCTAGAATTTACTCCACATCTAGGAGAAAACCCCACGGTGTTTCTATTAGGGCTTGAGCAAATCCAGCAGAACAACGCCAGACATTTTAATCCTTCTCGACTCAGCCGTAATTCCTGGAAAGTTAAAATTAGAAGTCATGAAAGGAACCGGGGCGTCTGCGTCGTCACCTCAGGAGGGGCGACAGGTTGGTTCAGCTGAAACACCGAACGCCTCTTTACTATTTAAAGAAAGACTGGCGCAGGAACAAACACGTCTCCTCGGGCGCCTCAATGAAAACAGCGTCTGCACTCAAAATAATGCGTCATTTATGCGGATGTCAACACCTGCTGAGGCAAAGTGATGGCAAAACACACTCGAGCTGCAGGAAAAGAGTGAAAGAAGCAAGTTTTGCAGGATTTTCAGCAAAAGGATCCAAACGTGCAAAACAAGTACGTTTAAAGGGAAGAATAAAACTGATCTACTTCATTTTGATATGAACAAAAAGAGCAGAGAGGGCACAGATCCAGTATCAGATACAGAAAGAGCTGCAGGTTAACGGGCAAAGGGGCGACTAAGTGATGCATTTAACTTCAGTTAAGCGTTTATTCCTGCAAAAACAAACAGAATATCTTAATGATAGATTCAGTAGGACGAGAGCAGGGGTGCCCAATCCTCCCATCAAGCTTCGCAGAAGCCTGATAAAGATCCTGAACATTTGATTCAAGTGTATTGGAAGAGGGAAACATCTAAAACATGCAGGATGGTGGCCCTCGAGGACCAGGATTGGGCACCCCTGGACGAAAGCCTCTAAATCAGGGGTGTCACACTCTGGTCCTCGATCAGGATCGTTATCAGGCTTCTGCAGAGCTTGATGGTGAGCTGATCATTTGAATCAGGTGTGTTGGAAGAGGGAAACCTCTAAAACATGCAGGATAGTGGCCCTCGAGGACCGGAGTTTGACACCCCTGCTCTAAATGCTGCACATTATACGAAATGGCATGACCACTAATCAATGTTCTGCAACCTCTATTACAGCTAATAGAGGTCGTAGGTTAATAAATATGCCCTTAAAATCGACAAACTGGACTGTAATCGGTGTAACTGACCCTGTCGTCTCCGCGGGTCGACTCTGCATCGAGCAGCGGCTCTCCAGGGGTTTGTATAGTGACTGATTTGTCTCCACGACTGCTGCTGTCTCGGCTCTTGGAGCGATGACGGTCCCTCCGATCCCTGAAACACGCCACAAAACGCAGAGTCAGTGGATGAACAGGAGGACTTTCTTTTACATTCCCCTTCTGTGATGACAATCTGTTATTAATTAGGTCACAGACACCCAGCGCTCGGTGGACGAACACTGTGAGGGATGAGCATCATATAGCATTACTCAATATTCAACAGTCTATTCATCAGGTAAAATACATCTCCAAAATCCAACAGGCACCAACAGATTTGAGCTAATTTCTTCTTAATTTTAGCTAAAATCAAGTATGTGCACACTGATTTTAATTAGAAACACTGTGTGCAACTATTAAAAAGTCATTGTCTGAAGATATTTGTAGAGTATAGCCTTCCTTCAAGACACTTAAACAGCTGGTTGAGATCCCAGTTTTAGAAATTAAGCAGTTAAAGCATGTCAAGAAAGAGAGAATTTAAGAGTATGAGTTTGTAATCAACTCAACTGTGCAATAAACAAATAGTCCTGACGCCACAACCCTCCTATAAGCTTAATATAATTAGCTCTAGTTTCACATTGTACCTATTTGCTCTTTCAATATCCTATTTTGTTGTAAATGCCAACAATTTTTGCAACTTTTTTGTAAATACCAGCCTTTTTTGCCCCCTTTATTTCTATTTCTTCCTCCGTCTGTTTATCTATATACAGTCAATGCAGTGAAATGCAAAACGACTGATCCACAAGGCCGTCCAGTACCACTTGAACATGATAAAAAACATTTCTTAAAGACAGAAAAAGTCATAAATAATAAGGAGTAGGGAGTGTGCAAGAGTTGCAATTGTGTGTGAGTGTGTATTCGTCTATATGTTATATTTGTTTACACTGTGAGATGTCAGAGGATGTCGTTCAGAGGTCCTGTAGTTCTCACAGACAGAAATATAAGCAGCAACTTTCCAACATGAACATGAAAGATTCTGGGTTCGATGTTAAAGCGACGTCCGGTTTCGCCCACCTGTGCTTGCGGGAGCTCCTGGAGTGGGACGACTTGTATGAGTAGCCCGAGTACTGCGACTCGTTGTCCATGTCTCGGGTCGGCGGTGGGCGGGCTTTACGAGCCCCGCCTCCTCCTCCTCCCCCCGTGCCGCGCTGCTCGCCGACTCCGCCCAGCTGGCTCTTGCGCTCGGAGATGGACTTGGTGGACAGAGTCAGGGGCAGCTTGAGCAGGTCAACCTTACTCCTGAGGGAATCTATCTTGGAGGCCGACGAGGAGGGAGGCAGGAGAAGGGAGGCGGGGGAGAGAGCAGGGGGAGGCTACGAGGAAGAGGGGTGAGGGAGGATGACGGGTAGGAGAGTCGCAGCAGGGGAGAGCTGGCGTGGAGGAAATCTGAAAGAGGAGGCAAAGAGAGAGAGAGCTGTGGTTAAATCTCTGAAACACTGATCAGTATCAGTTCATCTGTTCTGGATTATGTACGTGGTTTTCTGACACAGACTTGTTTCTTCATCACAGTCCACAGATTCTTGAAGGGGTTTGAGTCAAAATTTTGGGGAAACCAGTCTAAACTCTTAATCCCAGACTGATTAAACCATTTCTTTACCACTTCTGATGTGTTTGGGGTCACTGACTTGTTGGAACACCCAACTGCGTCCAAGACCAAACCTTCTGGCTGATGATTTTAGGTTTTTCCTGAAGAATGTGGAAGTAATCCTCGTCCTTCATTATTCCCTTTACTTTGTGTTAAGCACCGGTTCCACTGGCAACCCCAGAGCATAATACTGCCACCGCCATGCTTGAAGGTAGGTTTGGTGTTATTGGGTTTAAAGGGCCTCACCTTCTCTTATCCAATCATATTTCTGGTCATTGTGGCCAAATTGCTCAATTTTTGTTTCGTCTGACCACAGAACTTTCCTCCAGAAGGCCTTTTCTTTGTCCAGCAAACTACCAGCCGAGCTTTAAGGTGGTGCTTCTATGCCCCACATCAATGTAAAGCACACTTTGAACACTGACAGCTGTGTTCCTGCAGCTTCTAATTCATTGCAAACCTGCTTTTTGGTGACTCTTGACCATCCTGAGCAATTGTCTCTCAGCAGCAGGAGATAGTTTGTGTTTTCTTCCTGAACTTTATACTTACGATTGTATGTACGGATGATTTAGGGATCTGAAGCATCTTTAAAAATGGCTTCAAGTGACTTTTCTTTGTTGTTTAAGTCAATGATTTGCTTTTCCAGATCTCTGCTGAGCTCCTCAGACTTTCCCACTGTCGTGTTTGTGGCTGAGTTTAATGAGTGGATCAAATGGGTCCCATTTAAATTACCTCAGAGGAGTCACCAGCTGTAGTCAATTGTAATCACTCATGAGAAGATAAGAGGCCATGAAACTGAGAAAAAATGATTAACACAACTTTCGTTCCAAGCAGATTTTGTCATATTACCAGAAGACCTGTAATAAATCTATGAAAGAACCAAAATACATGACTGTGTTTTGATGCATGTGTTTCAATGATACCATCACATAAGACTCAGTTATAGGAGTCACTATAAACCAGACTGCAATGATAGACACACTCTTTACAAGATCATGTTAACTTTGTTTTCACAACTGTGCATGATCACTGAATGAACAGCACTAAAAATACACAGCTGGGTTCATGTGGAACTTTTCATTTTTCCTGCCTGAGCTTCCTGTTATCACAGCAGTGCATCTAGATGGAAACGTCCCCAGAGTCTCTTCTCAACTTGGCCAAAGCTACTTTCATAATACACATAATGACCTCGGTACAGTTTACAAGATAAGCATCATTTGGAAACGCTGCCTTCATATCAGGCATTCGATCTGCTCATTTAAAAGGATTTCTGAGGAATGTAACAGTTTAAAATAGAGCTCTTAAAAGAAAAAAATAACACAAACTCTGCTGACAAATCAAAAAAGACATTCATAAGCGACGAAACACCCTCTAGTTCAATTCAACACATGCAGGAGTTCTGTTGTTACAGCTTCCAGTGGCTTTCTCTAAGAGTCCTCTCCTTGTGCTACTGTTACTATTATTTTAACCAAACCCAAGTCAAAATAAGCTGAAAAAAACAAATTACCACAGTGATTTTCAAGCATTTAAAGGCTAATTTGATTATTTAATCTGCGAATGACACCAGAAGAGCTTTGAAAACAGAAGTATCATTACTAAAGTAAATGTTAAAATAGCATTAAAGTTGTGCAACATCCAATTTGCAAGAGCTGTAATTAGTTTTTTGATAGAAGACAAATGCGTCACATTATAAATGAAACACTGTGGGGCTGCAGAGATGCTTATACATAATATTCTCCAGATGTGAAGGAAACATGCATGTTTGGTAAAGACCACAGCGAAAACACATCAGCATTTTTATTTTCGTTTCAGTGAATAAAAAACACAGTATGATTATATAATTTAGCCTTAATCATATGATACACATTAAATATAATCTCACAACTTCAGGGGAACCGAGCTGCAGCTATTATCGTCTATGATAAGACGCTTTATTTTTTGTCTGTAAATTGATAAAATGCAGTAAATCGTGGCCAAAAAGTCCTTTACAAAGACTCAGGAGGGACTTGATTACAGAAGATAATTATAACAGATAAATGTTCTGTTGATTAAGTGACTGACTTGTAAAAATAGAGTCAAACCATATTTGGGCTTCATACTTTATTCTAGATATTATCAACTCCTGATCCGCTGGAAGTTTATTTAAATCTTTGCACATTTTATTTCTTCATTTACCAGTTTAGTTGTGATTTCTTAATTTATAAGCTTGAATTTAAACCACAGTGTCCCTCACAAACTTCAATATGTTTTACCTGGGCTCAAATTAGGGGTGTGACTAATGTTAAATTTCATTATTGATCAGTCTTTTGACCTTCTTGATTGGACTACTAGACTAGAATATTACCCTGGTCTATACAGTGGCCCATCACAACCTTCCAAAAGTCCAGCCAAAAATGCAAAATAATTCTATTAACAATAAAATAAAAGGAGAAAGCAGGAAATCCTCACATCAGAGGAGCCAAAACAAGAAAACATGAGAATGTTTTCCTTTACAAGCAACTAAAGAATCACTTTTTAATCATCCCTCCTTCAAATGTAAGCATCATATGACCCGAATGGTTCCAACTTGCCAAAAACAAACCTGTGAGCAAGTCACTAAAACACCAAATTAAAATGCTAAGCTACAAAAATGTCATATTTAGAGGAAAATCAGCACCAAATCTAGTCCCTCAAAGAACACCAGAATCAGAAGGGTGTATCAGCCAAACATATTCAATTTGCAATGAAATAAAACAGAGAAAAGCAGCAAATCCTCACATTGGAGCAGCGGGATCCAGCAAACATGACGCTTTTCCCCTTTAAAACCAACTGCAGCATCAAATGACTACGATTGTTCTACTTGCCAATAATAAAACTAAGGAATTCACTAAAACACAAAATGAAAATGGTCAGATTTAGAGAAACACTGGCACCAACACCAGTCCCTCAAAGAACATCAGGATCAGGACGGTGCATCAGTCAAACAGAGTCAGCTTTTGCATGCAAATGTGATTAAAAATGACCCTCGGAGTCCCTGCATTTGTTAAATTAGGGACATGACTGATGCTCATTTTCATTATGATTAGCTTTTGTCTGCAGAGTGACTCATCACAGCCTTCCAGAGTCTACAGTGATGTGGTCATTTTGTCCAAACAACAACCCCAAATCCAAAGTACTTCAACACACAACCATATAAAGCAGAGAAAAGCAGGAAAATCCTCACATTGGAGCAGCTGAAACAAGCAAATATGAGGCTTTACTCCTTAAAAACAACTGGAGGATCCATGTTTCTTATTGCTGCTTCAAATGTAAAGCCTTTAAGACCTGAATGTTTCCAACTTGTCAAGAATAAAACTGTAAGAAAGTGACAAAATTTGAATGTTAAGGTATAAAAATGGTCAGATTTAGAGGAACATCGCCGCCAATACTAGTCCCTTAAAAAATATCAGGATCAGAGGGGTGTATCAGCCAAACAAATTCAGTTTAATTATACAAATGTGATTTAAAATGACCATTAGTGTCCCTGTAAGTATTAAATTAGGGGTGAGACTAATGTTTATTTTCATTATGATTAGGTTTTGTCTGCAGAGTGACTCACCACAACCTTCCAGAGTCTATGGTGGTGTGTTCATTTTGTCCAAACAACAGCCCCAAATCCAAAAATATTCAATTTACACTGAAATTAAATGGAAGAAAGCAGCAAACCCTCACATCGGAGAAGCTAGAACAAGTAAAAATGAAGCTTTACTCCTTAAAAACAACTGGAGGATCCATGTTTCTTATTGGTGCTTCAAATGTAAAGCCTTTAAGTATCATAAAACCTGAATGTTTCCAATTTGTCAAGAATAAAACAGTCAGAAAGTCACAAAATCTGAATGTTAATGTATAAAAACATCGGATTTAGTAGAACATGGGTGCCAAAACTAGTCCCTCAAAGACCATTACGATCATAAGTGTGTATCAGCCAAACATAGTCAGTTTAATTATATAAATGTGATGTAAAATGACCCCTTAAGAGTCCCTGTATTTGTTAAATTAGGGGTGCGACTATTGCTTATTGTCATTATGATTAGGTTTTGTCTGCAAAGTGACTCATCACAACCCTCCAGAGTCCATGGTGACGTGTTCATCTTGTCCAAACGACAGCCCCAAATCCAAAAATATTCAACTTACATTGAAAGAAAACAGAGAAAAGCAGCAAATCCTCACGTCGGAGCAGCTGGAACAAGCAAATATGAGGCTTTACTCCTTTAAAAACAACTAAGCTTTCATTTTTCAGTCAAGCCTGCTTCAAATGTAAATGTCACATGACCTGAATGGTTCCAACTTGATAAGAATAAAACTGTGAGAAAGTCACTAAAACACCAATCAACACAAATTTAAGGTATAAAACATGTTGGATTTAGAGGAACATTAGCACCGAAACTAGTCTCTAAAAGCTCATCAGGATCAGAATCAGGTTTCAGGAGGGTGAATCAGTCAAACACGCATATCGGTCACTTTAATTATACAAATGTGAAGTAAAGTGACCCTTTAAGAGCCCCTGTATCTGTGTTATCCACTGTGGGAATCAACACTCTGGCAGACTTCAACCTATCGACACTGAAACACATTAACCTCCTACACTGAGACTTTGGTTTCTCCGTCCGAGCTCCTATCACGTCTTCCGGGTCTGAGAGGTTAATCATCACACGACTGTATCTCATCTGTCTGAGACGTTAGCTTCAGCCGTGCTTAGCTGCCACACAATGGCGGCCATATTGGATTACTGTGTTTTCACCAAACTTGTTTGCCCTCTCCCCTCCCTCCCGCCCGCCCGCCGGCTCACATTCCCTCCCTCACGCCCCCCGTCCCCCGGGAAACCAGGGCCTCCGCGCTGCCATGGCGATGAAAGAGGGCGTTCAGCTGGAGGGAGGGGGGACTGGAGGCTGACAGTTGCCGTGGAAACCTGACCTCACGCCGCCCTCTGCCACTCCGGAGCAGAATTGCCAAAATAAAAGCGCCGGGCATGACGGATGTCGGACTGTCGTATGCCGGTTAATTGATAAAAGGTGGGTGTGGCTCGCTGGCTTTGATTGGCCCTCGGTGGGAAATGGAGGAGGACGTGAGCTGCCATGACGCTCTGACAGGGTCCTGATTTAACTTAATGCGGTTTTTATGCTCCGTCAGAACCATTGTGTTGAAAAATCCACTTCCCTTCAAGCCAAATACTGTACGACAACCAATCTGTCTGTGGGCTTTCTGTGTTTATCCACATCACACAGCACACATACTCTTTTGTTTAACGGCCCGGTTTTTTCCCAAGACAATGTTCTGCTCATCCAGAACCGAAAATGCAGCAACTTTTACCAGAGCGGGGAAGATTTCGGAGCCAAAACCTCAACAACACGCAAACCGCAGAACTGAAATGACTAACAGCCTCTTCCTGGTGTGCCATCATCATCAGCTTTTATCTCTGGTAATAGCAGAGGACTGAGCTGGATCCTGCTGTGATTTTAATCCATATAAAGCGCAAAAATGAAGTCACATTTCACGCAACCACATGACATCGCTGCTCTCTGAATGTCACGCAAGATGAGCAAATTCTCGCTTTAGATTATGCACGACATTACGCAGAAAAAGCACATTAAAGGAGCCGGCGTTCAAACTCTGCCCCTCTCAGCCGCTTTGAAGCATCTCAAGCAGAAGCACAGATATTTCTACCATTACTCAGTCAGCACAGATTTAAATGGAATCTCTCCACAGACTCCCACAGAAACCAGACAGACAATAGACTAAATCTAAACAGTGTTTTAATCAAATGGATGAGCAAGTTTAGCTGGAACTTGCCCCCCCAGACAGAGAACCGTCGGCCAAAATAACAATCAGAAATCATGACTGGGTCTTAATGTTTATCCCGTCACTGTAAAAATAACAATTAAAGCGATTGCAGCAATAATGTCTGTATTTCAAAACACCGACTGCAACAGACGGAGGAGTAATGTCATACATCAGCAGCATATTTACCCCTTCAGATCTGAGAACCGTACATGAAAGACTGCAGATATATGACTCCGTTTGCATGTCAAGATAATTGCCATGATGACTAAATGACATCACAAGTTGCACAAAGTCCATATATAAAGAGTCCATACGTGTCTAAATGCCTCAGAGAGCAATTACAGGGCCGAGAATAGAAGCTTTAATCCCTGCCGGTGACCTCTAAAGGTGACATTCAAACATCTTGGATGGATCAAACGCTGCAGAGATGACTTTAAAGTTATTTAAGAGGGCAAAAACTACAAAAAAAGCATTTCAGCCCAGTGTGGGTGGAGTGGTCACATGCCTCCATAAATGGTTCATCATCAGGGGAAAGAGAGAGCACTCAGTTCATTTTAGGGTTATCTACGGTTTAGATTTTCTAAACTTTACCCTGAAGGTGGCACAGCAGGTGAAGGTAAAGCAAGCAAAAACTAAAAGATTCACCCTCTGGGAACCATGAACTCCAACTGTAATTTTCAAGGAAAGGATGCAACTAATGTTTGAGTTAGTAAAAGATGGACTTTGGTGACGTATGAGGGAAATTTTGGACCTTATAAAGGCTTCTGATATTGGTGAAAGGGTCAGCAACAGGGTCATCCTCTGGGAACCATGAACAGCATCTTTAAGGAAAGGAAGCAATTCATGTACAATTTAATGAGTGATAAATTTACTAGATGAATAAAGGAAAATTTAGACTTCATAAAGGCATCAGATGAATGGTAACAGGGTCAAAATAAGATTCATCCTCTGGTAACCATGAAAAGCAACTGTAATTTTTAAGGTAAGGATGCAACTAGTATTTGAGTTGATAAAAGATGGACTTACAAAAGGTTTTAGGGAAATTTGGACCTTATAAATGCATCTGATATTGGTGGAAGGGTCAACATAAGATTTGTCCTCTGGGAATCATGAACAGCAACTGTAATTTTCAAGGACAGGATACAACTAATGTTTGAGATAATAAAAGATGGACTTGGGAGATGTTCGAGGGGAATTTTGGGTCTTATAATGACATCCGATGAATGGTAACAGGGTCAGCATTGATTCATCCTCTGGGAACCATGAACAGCAACTGTAATTTTCAAGGAAAGGATGCAACTCATGTTTGAGTTAGTAAAAGATGTCATTCAAGAGACGTTTGAGGGAAATTGTGAGCTTTATAATAGTATCTGATATTGGTGGAAGGGTCAACAACAGGGTCATCCTTTGGGAACCACGAACAGCAACTGTAATTTTTAAGGAAAGGACGCAATTCATGAACAATTTAATGAGCAATGGATTTACTAGATGAATAAAGGAAAGTTTAGACTTTATAATAGCATCAGATGAATGGTAAGTGTCAACATAAGGTTCATCCTCTGGGGATCATGATCCACACCAAATCTAAAGGTATTTTTAGCAACACATGTTAAGATGCAGGAATAACTAAGTAACACCCCTGAAAACATACAAAAGCAGACTAAAGTACTGAGATCTGATGCTGGACTTTTTAGTTTATCAATGGAACTAAGAAATGCTGCATCATGAGACAAATTCCCTGACTCAATGACACAGAACAGTCAACAGACCAGCAGATCTCACCATCTGCAAAGTCCCTGCTGATTCATACACTTCCCAGAATTACTTTCAATATCACCACATGGACTTCTTTCCCTTAAGATTCCAGATTTTGTTTGTCACATCCTCATACATTACAAGCAGTGTAAAGCAAACGGACTGTTTCCCAGTAACAACACAGGAAAATAAACATTCCTTACAGATAGAGAAAGTCATAAATAATGAGGAGTAAAGAGATTGTGAAACTACAGTTCAGTGTGCTGACCTCAAAACTGGGCTACATGAGCTACATTTGAGTCATAGTAATTAGCACGGCAGCTTAAAGTCCATCTCTGGTTGTTGATTAAACCCCTAAAATCTCATCTCTGTGCAAAAAAATTACACATTTAGAGGTTTCTTCCTACCTTAAAATGGCTTAGATGCGACTTCACACTGTTGCTTTCTCTAGAATATGCAGATCTACAAAGTGCCCACCTCTCTCTACACCCGGCACTCCACTGTTCACTACAGTTCAAACACACCAGCTCACCTGCATCTCTGCTTAAACACTATAAAACTACTCTACACTACACAAAGGCAAGCTACACCGATCAGCCACAACATCATGACCACTGACAGGTGAAGTGAATAACATTGATCATATTGGTACTATGTGCTGTTCTGATGGAAAACCTTGGATTTTAACATCCATGTTGATGAGACTTAGACACCCAAATAAACATTGTCCCACAACAAACACACTCCATCATGCTAATGGAAATCCCAAATGTCACTGGAGGAAAATGCACCCCACCACATGGAAACAACATCAACCAATCAGGAACATGTTGAGGAACATGACAATGGCCCAACATGTTGATTTGACCTCCAAACTTCCTACACCCCATTGTGATCAAGCATCAACAGGATGCAGTGGAACAAGTTTGATTGACAGAGGCCCCACTGCACAAGCCAGAATACCCAAAGGATCCAGTGGCAACGTCCTGGTTCCAGACCCCATAGGACACCCTGAGAGGTCCTCTTGTCCATGACCAGAGCATTTTTGAGCACACAAGGGACCAACACAACATTAGGCAGGTGGTTATAATGTTATGCCTGATCCGTGTATAATATTGGTCTAATTCAGCAGCACGTTTAAACTAGAAACCGATCCTGACGAAGAGTAATAATACAAAAAGCTCCACCTTACAACTTGACGGGATTGGTTCTTTAGGTTTGTGATGTATGAAATCCTTAAAGTCTGAATCTGTGTTTTTGAGACCGTCATCAGTACACTGCAGTTTCAGGGTGAAAATACTCAGCCATGGCGTTGTCGCTCCTAATACATCTTTCGGCATGTATTAGGACATTTTAGCAAGGTACAAAAACAAGGGGTCTTTAACAATGATATGACATTCACCTAAGTCGTAAAAGTCAAAATTGCTGATGCAAATTATTATATAGGGGTTCAAGATTTTTAAAAATAAATAACACTTTCAAATACTTAAGATCTAATGCTGTGAAAGATATTAAAACATGATATATTGATATGTGAGTGGTTGCAATGGTTGTGAACTCAGCTCTACATAATAGAACGTAACAGTTTACTTCTAAGGCCGCTGTGGATGAAGAAACTGGCTTTTGTTGAACTTCAGTTTCTTCCTGTATGTCTGAAGGCTGAACTTAAGTGTAAAACACAGAAAAAAGCTTCCTCATTTTCATTCTAAAGGACTGACATCATCTTTCAGCATCGACCTTTAGGTTGAATCAAACCTTTTCTGGTCGACATGACGACACAGCTCTTACATTTGACCTGCGAGTCACATAATGTGATACAGATGCTGCACAAAGCAAAGCAGGTCGGGACATTTGTGAAAGTAGAACAAAAGCACGACTAAACAAAAGAACTAGTTTGAAATTATACACCACTTATAAGAGATTTATACATGTTCTGAGCAGAAAATTAAGAGAATTAGTAAGTGAAAGGCTGCCAGGAGCCTAATCATGTCTGTAGTTTGATGAACTTTCATCCAAACCTGGAGCTTAAACTTCAGGTATCAGGTAAAACCTAATGGATGGTTTCAGCCTGTGCTCCTCCCTGATCGGTACTTTGAAATGAGCCTGTTAGTGAGAATATGACAGAACACTTGATCTAAAGGTGTGGTCCGGCAGTGGCATGGATAAGGTTTCCTATTCATCCCAGCGTCCTCTGGCCTACTTCATGGACTCAACCAGGACTCTTCTCTTCGACTTTAACGTCAAACGCACGATCAGAGTATTAAAGCTCATCTGAAGTCTGTTTTGTGAAAACATAACCCCTCGATGGTGGCCGGGTTTGATCGGCTTCTTCAACACAAAGGTTAATTTCTCTTCCTCCCACTCAGCTATTGTTCCTGGGCAGCCATTGTTACCCACATAGAGGTGTGATCACCCAGGTCTGCCTTTCTTCCCCCCCCACATAACTTCTAAACACAATAAATTGGTCTTCACTGTTCATTTAGGTTGAGATTGTATTCAGCAGCACATTGCAGCTCAGTCCAGCACTCTGTGTATGTGTGTGGTCTGAGATTAAACAGTCATGATGTCGGGCTTCAGGTCTGCTGATGCTACGCTTGGATGGTTTTATGTCTTAGTCCAAAGGGAGTGCAGTCATTTAACACGCATCAACAACTGAGAGCAAAGATAATCGTTTCCTCCGTGAGGAAGCAAACCTTTTACACATGGGACCACATTTCTGACTGAACTCAACTCCTCAAATACAGTTTATCAGTTTGACATTTAAATTTTTACCCCGCCACTTTATTCTCTGTAAATAATGATCAGTAATTGTGTCATTCTGGTGTAGAATAGTAAATTCTTTGGGTTCAGCTTTACTTTTTAGTAACTAAAGCAGCACAACTATATGGACTGTACTCTTGACCTGTTGGTAAGGCTCAATAATGTGTATAAAAAAATCCTACTGCAACTATTTTGACAGACATTGCAGTATGAGCTATGATTTTAGTGCCAATTTGTTAATTTATTCATGTATTTTTTCACTGACATTACAATTAGCCAGAGTAATTTTTATTATATTTAATATTTGAGGAGTCTTAGCCATAAATCACTCAGGTAAATGTACGTAATAAATCACAATGTAGGTCTATAACCATAATTTTGAATGTCAATCTAGTTTCTCTGCTGGAAAACACTTGGGCTCAATCACACTTGTTTAAGATGTGCTGTATAAATAGCACCGACTTGACTTGACTTGATTAAAACCAATATGAAAATGATGATGGTATGTTTTTTTTTTTTTTTACTGAGGTCTTTAACAAACAAGCATGTTCCCTCATGTCTCGAAGAATATGATTTATGAATGGAGACTCTCTGCAGCCCCACAGTGTTTGATTTAAACTGGTGTGTTGTGACATATTTAAAGTCTATCAAAAAAAATGCAGCTCCTGCAGTTTGGAGCTTAACTGTTCAGCTCTGTCTGTCAGGTCACCATGTTGGTCCAGACTGAACTGATTTCAACAACTATTGAATTAATAACATGAAATTTGGTACAAAATGCTAACCTGGTTACACCTGCAATAACTTTAGTGAACCAGAGTCTTAATTTTGCACCAAGAACAAGTCATTCAGTACCTGGTTTTGTGACTGAATGCCTACAAATTTAATGAGATTTGTTGATCTGAATGTCTGCAAATTCAACAACCCTAACGCTAATTAGCAAAAGCTAGCATGTAGCTCAAAGAAACAAAGTGCCTAGTACAAGCCCACAAAGTCGCTAAGTTTATTAGCCAAAACAATCTAAAATACATCAGAATCTGCCTTAAAAACTCTTAGTCTGTACGTATTCATTAAATATAAACTTTGATTCATCAAGTCACTAACATTTATATAGCACATATAGCATTTAAAACAACAGAGGCTGAGCTAAACTACTTCCCATTTCAGACAAAGGGCTACCGATACTAATTTACATGACTAAAAGAAGTAAAACGTACGAATAGTCATCAGCGGGGGTCTAGACCTTACAATATTAAACTCAATGATCTCCTTTGAGCAAAAACTTGGGGACAGGCGAGAGGAAAAACTCCCTTTTAACAGGAAGAAACCTGTGGCAGAACCAGGTTCAGGGAGAGCAGACGTCTGCCTCGACTGGTTTGGGTGAGGGCGAAAGAGAAAAACTGAGCAGTGAGGAGCACCAAGTTATAAAAAAAGATTAAATCAGGCACTAGGTAGGTTGATGAGGCTTGGAACTGTGCCACTAAATCTCCCAAATAACCAGAAATACTACAGAAGACATGACTTCTACAGCCCTGCTAATAAAAATTTCATGATTCAGATATGTTTTGGATTGAAAACAGGGCTAGCCAGTCTTGATTTGGTTCAGTGAATCAGGGACCAGATATTTCCTGGTTTACACTGGTGGATCTATAAATTAGAGCTGTCTTAAGTTTGAAAAATTCCTGTACTTCACAACGTTTGAGTGAAAACCAATGCATTTATTTTTGTTTTCCATTAAAATGCTGTGTTTTGCATCTACTTCTGCCACACAGCTTTTCCCTGCAGTCACTATAAATGTCACTGTTAGGGCCTATGTGTTCCTGCTCCTGAGAATAAAATCATTAAAACACTCAAAAACCAAACCCATCAACCAGTTATTTTGCTCTAAGCGTTCAGCACGAGTCACTGGGTGTTCAAAACAAGCAGATGTAACTCTTTACAGCCTCCCCGTTCCCACAGGCGAAAAAGAAATGAAGCCGTCATTGAACATTGCAAAGCTGCTGGCTCTGGGACAGCAGCTGTCAGGGTGGAAAAGCGAGCCGGGACATCTCTGAAGTGACCAGCTCCGCTTCGACGGCCATCTGAGGCCTGATGTGCCAACTGTGAAAATAAGCGTCCAAACACAGAGAACCCAGCAGAGGAAGGAGCTCATCAGTGTGACGAGGCCACACACACACACACACACTCCAACAACCCAGCAACCACCCACGGTCGCCTGCGACAACACCAGTAAAAAAAAACCCAGCGAAACACGGGACAACTGCTGCTGTCAGCGCCGGCGCACACATGGCCGGCGGACTGCAGCAGGTGTGTGTTTGCAGATCTGACAGGGTGTGGTTCAGTCAACAGGCCTCGGCGCTGCGTGCATTAGTCTCCAAGTCCAAGCAAAGTGTTGCAGAGAGAGGAAGTGGCTCAGTGAGCTGAGATGAGATGGATGTGACTTGGTTTCAAAGCCACTGGCGGCTGGTAATGACATTACTCATTAATCTGATGATTATTATGCACTTTGTTTGGGCCTATAAAACGTCAGGAGTCGCTCATCTCGACTGTCCAAGAGCCAAAAACTTAAATATATTAAATCTAGTCTCATAAATTACAGAGTGAAATAGAAAAAAAATCTAATTCATGTAACTGGAATCAGTAAATTTCTGTCTTCACATCAATGCTGACACATCTCAGTCATTCCTGACGTTTTCCCTGGTAACTATTTTCTACCTGAAGTGCAAAACTTGTCCGCATAGGCATGCTTGATCCCAGATATAGTGTTGATATTTTAAGTTATCCTCAAAAGAGTGGATCAGCGGCTGCAGAAACCGAACAAATCATTGGTAAAGTCGTTTATGCACTCTAAAAAATGTGATTTATTGGTTAAATCTAGCATCCAAAATGTGATTATTAGTGTTTTATTGAATATTTTTAAGTTGCCGACCTGAACGAGCCATTAAAAGATGTGATCTTGGTCTTTTAGAGCGTTTTTTTGATGATTAACAAACAAGATTTACATGAAATATTAAAAAATCCACTGATTAAATCAACAACAAAAGCAAAAGTAGGACAACAGATGTGCTCCTAGACATATAAGCATGACTAGAAACCTTCTACCAAGTCTGCTTCTCGTAATAAATGGATAATTATTTGCTTATTGCTATAATTTTACAGCTTTTAGTTTGTCTATTCTCTTATTTCTTAAGTGAAACATTGAATAACTGTAAAATGTTGGTTTTCCAGGATTTTCAACTTCGGTTATCCATCAATAAATCAAACCACAAACTGGGTGTAAAAGATGATTTGGACGACCTGAACCTTTAAGCATAAAGACATGTGGAACTGAAATAACAGGTGATTTGATCAGTTTCCATGGCAACAAAACATTAATTTACGACAATTATAATAATCAGTAGGAAAAGTGTCAAACATTTCCTGATTCCAGCTTTTATAGTGAGAAGATCTGATGCTTTTATCTGTTTTACGACATTGAAAGTTGAATATATTTGGGTTTAAGACGACAAGTTGGACCAAAAAAGTGAATTTTTAAAGGTTATCTTAGATTCTGGATCATTTTCTGACATTTTTATACACTTAATTTTAAAAATGGAGGGCCTACCAGACAAGATTAGTCAGTTGCTGACTCAGAATGCACAATAATCCTTAACATTACAGCCTCTTCATGCACAGAGTACTTTACATTAGTTGCACTGGTTATTTTCTTGATCTTCTATAGTGTCGCTGTGATGTTACAGTAAAACCTCAGCTCAGGTCCATTCAAACTGAGCCTCTGCTATGTTCATGTCCACTTTTATCACTCAAACATTCCCACTGGAGGCAGTTTACAGTCATTCCGAGCCACTTTTTTTAAGCGCACTGAGGGTATTAAACAGGTTTTCTAGCCCTGGACTCTTTATTTCCACTGTGGGGTGAAGTTTATAAACCCAGCAGGTATGTGAAGCCCTCACTGGGGTAATCAGGGCCTGTTTTCTGCTGCTGCACTTTGAATTTCTGCCCCACTCCTGAAAAAAAAACAGCAGTTTGGACACATTTCCTCGCCGCCGACATGGATCAGGAGTGGAGCTGCATCAATAATTCAGCAATATTCCACATGCACAATGGGTCAACTTACTGTGAGGAGCCGCAGCATTTAGGAGTTGTGCGACCTACAAAAACCATGAGAAAGGAGGCTGTTGTAGAGGCAGGACAATGGGAGACTCCCAGGCCCCACCGGCCGCGTCCTGATGCCAAATGATCCCACTGCTCGCTCCCTTTCTTCCCCCTCTTTTTTTCGCTCTCCCCCTCTCACTGTAAATGAATGGACGCACAGAAATTCCCAGCAGTCCTCCACGGCGGAGAGAATTCAAACCTCCGGCCTACAATCAAACTGGCTGATTCGCTCCGGGCGCATCAGTCCCGTTTTTACCTCCGAGTTACGGCCGCAAACTGCGCGTCTCCCCGCTTGGAATCGGAGCTACGTGGCCTCCGTGTGAACAACAATAGGGCCCGATGAGGGTCCTGAACTTCCCTGCGGTTTCAAGAAAAAAAAGGAAAAGAAAAGGCGACCATCGCGTCCTCTCGACTATTGTTTGGGGAAACCGGAGATCTCCGGCGCCCCAAATCCTCCTCCCCGCTCCGCTCCGGCCGCCTTTTTACGCAGCGCACATGCACCCACAGCACCACCGGACACGTTTCCACACATTTCCCAGTGAAAAATACTACTTACTTATTCCAGATTGTCCATTCAGGTATTTTCTCACTTTCCACTTTCTTGCCACTCAGCCGTAGCACCGTGCGCCCCGCCTCCGCTCCAGTTTGGCCCCTCCTCTGGTTTCCCCTGGGGGCCAAGGCCTGCGCTTCATCCACAACGCACTTATTACCACACTGTGATATTTCACTGACCGTGTGTGTGTGTGTGTGTGTGTGTGTGTGTGTGTGTGTGGGCTCTCTGACATGAACTGAGCAGAATAATGTCACAATACAAGCTGGTTCTAACAGCAGAGGAGCAGTTTGAGGAGCTGCTGGTTGGAAAAATACCCCCCAAATTCAAAAGTTTGGGCTTTATGGAGCTTTAAAAGTGCATTTTAACATAGAATTTAGACAAAATAACAACTTTATTAACTAAAGACACACTGATTAAGACTTTCTTTCTGCAAAATAGTAAAAAATTAAAGTTTTCTAATAAAAAAGGGTGGTTGACCTATTAAAACCATACCGTATTTTAACTAAATTTAATGTTTTACCTTGATTTATGTCAAATTATTTAACAGGCTTTAAAGATTTAACTCTATACTAACTGGGCTGATCCTCTATTACATCTCTGGCTATATATAGAATAAAAAATAAATGCATAATTCGTACATTTAGCCCCTAACACATCATATGTAGATTAGTAAGAGCTGTTTAAATCTTAGTCTGTGAGTTTTATAAAGCCTTGCTGAAGATTTTTTACATTCTTTCACATCATAATCCTGTTTTAATAACTCACAGGAACAAATTTTCAACTAAAAATGAAAATCATCTAATCAGGACCTTCCGTCATACTGTATAATACAATACTCCTGTGTTGTTCTGATGAAGGCTCGTTTAAGAAAATGTGTCAGAATAAGAAATTAAAATGGTCAAGTGACACCAAAGTGGAGCATTTTGTTGGATTTAAAGCACATTTTTTTACATTAGCCAAGTAATTTAGCGCAGTAAGTTGTAGGTTCTCAACTTTAATATGTAAATCAGGCAGGTGAATGTGTGTAATATGTGATATTGTAGGGTTTTAACCTTAATATTGAACATTAATCTTATTTCTCTATTGGAAAACACCTTGACTTAGCATTTGTCGTTAAAAATGTGCCGGTAATTTGGCTTGACTTGACAAAATACGTGCCATCCCCTTATTTATTATTTGATTTTCAGGTTCTTTCGGCTCTTTTTTTTTTTGCACATTTCGACAACCATTCAGTTTTCCCGTTTCAGTCTTCAACTCAAACCACTGTGAAAGAAAACGTTGGAAAAGAAGCAATGTTTATTTCTTGCATCAAGGCATCAAACCTGGTCTTTGATTCCAGCCGTTAAATCAACACCCGACAACAGAATTAAAACCTCGCCGTCATTAAAAGGAAACCTTGTGGTGGGGGGGGGAGAAAAAGGTACGAACCAAAACAGAGTGCACAGCCAGAGTACCAGCGCTTTTTCAGTGTCAAAACTCCTCTGATTTCATTCCAAACTTTACATTTTTCTGACTGGTTTTTAAAAGACTTATTTCATTTTTTTGGCAGCCGAGAAGGAATAAAGTGTTTGTCAGCGACGCCGGACTCTTGGAAAAAACTCTTCTCCACTCAAATGTCACAATATGTGAAACTGCAGCGGGTCCACGACTACATACACACATGGTTTTGTTTTGATAACCTCCCAGGAGCTTATCAAAACTCTTCACTGCACATTTCCAGATTTTTGCAAAACCTTTAAATTTAAATTTCACTACTTGTTCACCGACTCAGAAAGTGGTTTCTTATCATTAGAACTGATTGATAAGTTAACTACAATGACAAGAGAAGACAGCTACAGTATTGCACATACCATTGCAATCCTCATACAAAGTTCACACACACACACAGTCATTACAGCTCGTACACACCGAATCACACACTCGCTCGGTCACATTTACATGTTCAAAGTCATACACACACTCAAAATAATGCTCCATGTTTAGTGCCTATCCCATGACACAGTAAACAAAACATTCTTTGACAATTTAAAGGAAAAAAAAAAAAATAAAACAAAAGAAATATTAACATCTTTTCCCACTGGCAGGGCCCTCTGGTGCCTGACCAGTGTGTTTTGTTTTTTCTCTGGCCCTGATGAGTCCAGATCCATCCAGGCCAAATCCAGTCCAGTCCAGTCCTCACGTCGCGCCTCACCTCAGTGAGTCCATAAACACGGAGTCGTCGTCGTTGAAAAAAAAGAAAAATCCCATCTGCAGACGAGTCTAACCCGTCTGAGTACCTACTGGTGTTGCAAAGGAAACCGTCCATGTCAGGGTTGGGATAGAAGTAGTAGTAGTAGTAATAGTAGTAGTAGTAGTGGTCGCGGGCCTGAGACGCTGTCCGTGGGGATCAGTAGGTGGCGTTGGTGGGTTCCCTCCCCGAGCTGAAGAGGATGTCGGCCTTCGAGCTGATGATGTACGTTAGGAGGAGGGACGTTAGCAGCACGCCGACACCAACGCCGAGCGTCAACATCTGGAGGAGGAAGAGGGAAACTTCAGACTTGGAAAATTTGTACGGAAAAGTTAAAGGACCATGTGGTGGGTTATTATCCCAAACAATCCCTTTCAGATTTTGCATGTTTGACTGACCCTACAGAAGATTAAGCAGCGTATACGTAATGGATGGATGGATTTCTAATGACTGGAACACGATTTCACTTGGGTTCTAATTTTCTTTGAAGTGTTTCACTTCTTAAAAAATGTTAAGACGTTTTCTGACACTATATTGATTTTATACAGCAAATTGTCTTTTAAAACTTGATGATTTTATGTCTCTGCCATGTGAGCTGGAGTGACTATGAATTCTGTAACTCCCCATTAGTCAGAACTGATGATTTTATGACTCGTATGTTTCATTTTGCTGCCTTATGAAGCAGCTTGCAAATTATTATTATTATACAACCCCTCCTCACAGCCTGCAAATATACACCAATCAGGTATAACATTATGACCCTAATATTGTGTTGGTCCCCCTTATGTCATCTGAACCATTGGGCATGGACAAGAGGACCTCTCAGGGTGTCCTTTGGGGTCTGGAACCAGGACGTTGGCACTGGATCCTTTGGGTACTCTGGCTTGTGCAGTGGAGCCTCTGTCAATCAAACTTGTTCCACTGCATCCTGTTGATGCTTGATCAGAATGGAGTGTAGGAAGTTTGGAGGTCAAATCAACATGTTGGACCATTGTCATGTTCCTCAACATGTTCCTGATTGGTTGATGTTGTTTCCATGTGGTGGGGTGCATTTTCATCCAGTGACATTTGGGATTTCCATTAGCATGAAGGAGTGTGTTTGTTGTGGGACGATGTTTATTTGGGTGTCTAAGTCTGATCAACATGGATGTTAAAATCCAAGGTTTTCCATCAGAACAGCACATAGTACCAATATGATCAATGTTATTCACTTCACCTGTCAGTGGTCATGATGTTGTGGCTGATCAGTGTCTATACCTTTTAAATTACCGTCCAGAGAATGCAAGAGAACTTCTGGTAATTTAGACTTTTTAAAAACTTCAAAGACAAGTCAAATGGAAAATGGATTAATCTTACTTGACACTGGTGCAGCTTGTTTAGAATTTTAACATATCTGACTTTTTTGCTACAAAAGAATAAAAAGGGTAAAAACGAAGGCACCACTTTAAGCTATAAGATGCTATAAACTGGTGAAGAAAAATCTGCACACAGTGGCTTCAAATGGAGGCACCACAGGGATGGAGAGTTTCAATTCATTTCAGCTCCATGTGGCGACAAACATGACGAGACTTGAAGCTTGTTGAAGACAGGTGATCCATCACTGTCACGCTTTATCCAGCTTTAATTTTGTTGTTGGAACGCCTCTAATGCTGCTGTTTTGGAAACTCTACTTGTTAGTTTAGGCGTGTTTGGCTCCTGTAAGCGCTGAAATCACAAACACTACAGTCACAGAATCTGGGTCAGAGGCTGAACAACACAAAGACATTGTTAAAATGAAAAATCGGTTGTTTGTTGTGCTGTAATAGTTCCCAGAAACACTTATCTGCCACAACAAGGAGGGACTCATCCAAACACTCCCTGCTCTCCACTAACCACGAGATCAAAACTGAGCACAACAACAAGGAAACACGATACTCAGTCTGCTAGATCTCAGTTACCGAGCAGGTTTCGGATCACTGCAAGTCGGTTTTCATACCCTGACAAAATAACCAAAAATAAAGGGGGTAGTTTTAATTCTGTTTTGATCGCCTCTATCAACATCAGATTGTTTATTTTCATAACCTTTCAAATCCGGCTCACGGGTCTGACTACTCTGGTTGGAATCTGTGTTTCTGGCGTCGTCTTCTAGGTGAAATCCTACCTCCAGTTCGTGACTGGCCACCAGGAATATGCGTCCTTTGATGCTCTTCCACCTGGACTCTGTCCACGTTGAGTAATCTTTGGAGGTGTACTCTCGCAGCTCGAAGGCCGGGGACACCGCTCTGGAGAGACGGACCGTGGAGCGAACGCAGAAACTCTCCCGGTCCGTGCTGTTGGGAGGAGCTGCGCCTTGAACCCACATGTAGGTGAACATCTGAGGAAGAGGAGTGAGAAGATGGAAATAAATCCATTTGTAAAAGAAGTGGCACATGGCCAAAGGGTTGCCGATGGTGCAATTACTGTTTAAAATCAATAGAAGGCAACAGGAGTCATAATGTACTTTATTATATATGATGGATGGATGGATTCTTATCTTTTAGATTAACATGCAAACTTATTCTTACTTGGTTTAACTGATAAAGCCGTTACATTAGCTAAGAGTTAAGGATGTGCAGAGCAATTTTAGTATTCAGTTGGAGCTGTGTGTCCTGGAAATTCCTGGACTTTAATCTGTTTAAGGGGCCAATAGATTCGTTAGCTAACCGCTAATTTTACTTGTCTGTCATTTGGTGCTGAGCTACGAGCTTAGCACCGATTTAATATAGACATAAATATGAAAACATTGATTAGCACAATTCAGAACCAATAAGATTTACCAAATGTGGGTGTTAGTAGTAGAGACGCTTGAAGATGAATTAAATCATATTTTCTTTAATTTGCACTTTTTTGCAATGCTAACATGTTAGCACATTTCTCCTAATGGCTGTTTGTTCTCCATAATGATGGATGGATGGATGGATGGATGGATGGATGGATGAATGGGTGGATGGATGGATGGATGGATGGATGGATGGATGGATGGATGGATGGATGGATGGATGGATGGATGGATGGATGAATGGATGATGGATGGATGGATGGATGAATGGGTGGATGGATGGATGGATGGATGGATGGATGGATGGATGAATGGATGATGGATGGATGGATGGATGGATGGATGGATGGATGGATGGATGGATGGATGATGGATGGATGAATGGGTGGATGGGTGGATGGATGAATGGATGGATGAATGGGTGGATGGGTGGATGAATGGATGATGGATGGATGGATGGATGGAGGGATGGATGGATGGATGGAGGGATGGATGGATAGATGATGGATGGATGGATGGATGATAGATGGATGGATGGATGGATGGATGGATGGATGGATGGATGGATGGATAGATGATGGATGGATGGATGGATGATAGATGGATGGATGGATGGATGGATGGATGGATGATGAATGGATGCTTTATTCATCCCCTTTGGGGAAATTCAATTCATTGTTTACTACATTTTCTAATCAAGTCTTGATCACAATGGTTTATATTCTATATTTCATGTCGTCCAGTCTCCTTTTCATACACTGTAAATTTTTATTTTTGCTGATAACATTTCTAGAGCTGAAATATTGCTTCAGTGAACCCATCAACAAATCAAAAACGTGAAAGGTGCAACTATTTTGATGACTGATTAGTAATTAAAAGGAATTATCAGGCAAACATATCAAAGAAATATTGGTTTGCTTCAGTTTGAAGCAACAACAAACTCAATAATTGTTTGTCCTAATTCTAGAAACCGGTGATGAACAGTTTTTTTCTATTTTAAATTTTATTTTTATAATTTTTTCCCCCCAGACTTTCCTTTTATTCCTTTTTTAATAATTTCCTTTATGGATTTGGTGAGTCTGAGTTTCAGATATGTTCCAGAGCTTTTGCAAGTCCTCCTTTTAAATAAAAAACCAAGCTAAATCTGGTAACGTAATAAAACACAGGTTGCTGTATGTCTTACATGTTTGCTGTCCTTGTCGTTCTCGTCCTCTCTCTGGTTCTGGCAGTTTTCCTGGGTGACGTTGACGGTGTTGCCGGTCAGGTTGGCCAGCAGGTACTGGACCAGAAGAGTCGGCTCGCTGGACTGTTGACTGACGCCGACGTAGAAGTTTGTGGGTCTGTCAGCTGAGAGAACGGAAACAGAAGGGGTTGAGTGTCAGGATATAATGCAGCCACCTCTTAACACATAAACATCCTCGTACAAAGCAGATTCACTACTGCTCTGTCTCCATGTCAAAGATATTAAAAGGGGACTGCTCACTTGTCTCTTTTATCAATAGCACACAAGGCTAAATAAATCTTTTCCCCAGAAGCATCATCATAAAATTAAGCATATTTAAGACAAACAAAATCATTCATTTCCACCATTTTTCCTGTGAGTTGAGTAAAAATACAGGATCAACTTACTCAGATGACTCTTGAGGTCGGAGGGTATCAGCTGCTGGAACCAGGAGTTATTCGACCGAACCAGGAAACCGTACAGCATCTGGCTCACCTGAGAGGCAACAAGCAAGACAGAGTCACTTCTGCTCAGCTGCACAAGACAACAGATACAGACGAGGAATCAACACTGGTTTATCTTTGAATTACTGGCAATGGAGGCAGAATAAATTGCAATTAAAACACTGAACATGTAAGAAAATAAAACAGAAACAAATACACCTGATGAAAAAATAAAAAACATCAAAAAAATCTACATACATACGATTCAGAAGGGTGCAATGTGTAGGTGGGAAAACAGGTTGCATAACTAAATGACAGAAGCTAAGATGCAAAATACTACAGCCGTGATTGATTCAAGTCAAACTCAGGTGTGAGGTGAAGAAGATGAAAATGTGCTTTATATAAGAAAACTGAGCTTGCAGATAAGACAGCTGGAAAGATGTGAAGCGTTTCTTACTATCTGAGGGTCTGCGTTTATGCTGTCCCGCTGACTTTCTGCTCCTCCTGCCTGCAAAAACAGAGCTCGAGCCACCGTCGTCGCCACTTCAGTCAGAGCCTGAAAGACGCGTGCAGAGAAAAGGCAAAAACATCCTTTCATGGGTTTTACTCGGCAGGATTAAGTTCAACACTTGGAATTAAAGAGGCATTTTGTAGAGGGCGGACAGGCTTTCATTGAGATATTTTAATCTCTTGTTCAATCGGAACTGGCAAAAACTTTTGGGGATCACATGATGACCTGCTGCTTAAAGCTCTACACAGTGATGACATTTTAATAAAGATCCTACAGACAAAAAACAACAGACTTTTGTGAAGGTTTGTCTTCAAACATACCCTGTTTTTACCTCAGATGACAGTAAAAAGGCTACATTTGTGGTTAGAAGATGTGTTAATGTCCTTTCACTAGGTAAATTCAAACAAGCTGATGGTTATGTGCTGCAAACTGGATTTCTACTAATCAATTTTCACCTCAGTGTTTGTATTTGACAAACATTCACCAACTGAGGATAAGTAAAAGACAGTTTTTAAAACAAAATCCCTGAAATAATGATCCCAAACTATTAAATAGGACTCTTTAACTACAAGGAGCCTATTTCTCACAAAAGCTACAAGCATTTAAAGCACTTAAAAAGAAATTTTGCAAGCTAAATATCAGAAGTAAAGGCAATTAACAGGTATGTGAGTGGTGCATATATGAGGATCTCTCTACATAAAATCACCACAGTGAGCAGAACACATTTAAACACTTTTAACAATAACAGTACCTTTGCGGTGTCTGTGACAAACACCAGCTGCTCCTCCGGCGTCAGGTTTGGTGGGTAAGATACGTTGAGATACTCTGCGTTATCATACATACTCTCATAGTACCTGCACACAGAACAGGAAAGTAAATTAGCAAACGTGTCCTCTGATTACAGATGAAACCTAAAGCTGGTTTAAAAAATAATAACAAATCACCTGTTGGTGTAGTTAAACTGGTGATTCTCGATGACGACACCAGGGATCGGCCGAGCTCGCAGGAAACGCTGGAAGGACGAAGGAGGCAGCGGCTGAGAGACACCGGGTTCTGCGACGGTAACGCCCAAACCTGTAGCAGCCGACTGCAGGTTGTCGATGAGCTTCCTCACCTGGAACAACGCATTGGTTTTATACAGCGCTTTTCTAGACACTCAAAGACGCTTTACATTGCATTATTCATTCACTCCATACTCGGTGGTGGTAAGCTATGTATGTATGCCCTGGGGTAGACTGACGGAGTGCTGACATCGGCCCCTCCGACCACCACCAACCACTCACTCTCACACTGCATCCACCCAGGCTTCCTGGTTCCCTCATGGCCTCCCATCCAGGTACTGACCAGGCCCAACCTCACTTAGCTTCCGAGATCTGACGGGATCGGACATCCACAAGGTGGTATAGCCTTGTGGATGTCCGAACAGATCAGTGAAATGTTTTATGTATGGTATAAACAAAATGGAATCTAATTGTTTAGCTCAAATTGAAGGGATGGAAGGTTAAGATTTTAACTGTCATCTAATATTTAAATTTTAATTTGGATCTTTGTTTTACTTTGGTCTCCAGTGTTTTATATCTTTAAAACTGATTTTTGCACCTTCTTTATGTGAACTTTATGACTTCTTATTTAGTTATATTTCCTCTCTGTACTTTTATTTTATTGTCTTGAGCTGTTATCTGAATCTCCCCTATGCAATGCACTTAACACTTTTGGAAAGTACTTAAGAATAAAGCTAGTAATACTAATAACGGGCAGAGGGTTTTTGTCACCACATTAATCACTGAATTTGCCACCTCACATGTTAAAAATGACATTTATCTTACAGTGTATTTTATATAGGACTGGTGTTTGCATTTGGTTCAACTGATTCGTTTAAAGCAGTTTAGACAGTGTTGTTTTTGTGTTTATCAATTTGAATTCATCGTCGTTGGTTAAACAACTGTAACTATTTGTGACACTTTAAAATCTGAATATTTGTGTACGGTGTAAATAGTATTTCTCATTTTAATTTTCATGCTCCATTATTATGTGCAGAAAATGCTGACAATGTATGTAATATTTGAACTTTCTGACATTTAAATCCCTCATCTACACTACATATTTGTTTACTGCTTCCTCTTTTGATGCTGTGACATTTTATTTTTCTGTGTGGGAGCAACAAAAGCTCATCTTGCCCGTAATTCCAAATTTAAGCACCGCATCTTTGTTTAAGAATATTTAACTACAATAGTAATAAACTTCAGAGCGTGTTTTCTCTGGCAGTGACTGTACACTGTGGCTCGTTGTGTTGGCAGCACAGTGAATGAGAAATGAAGAAACTCTCATATATCCACAAACACAAACCTCCTCATTGACGCTGCTGTTCCTCCTAGAAACAGGATCAGAGTGAAGCCAGAGTCTGGAGTCGGCACGGAGTCCCACCTAGCATGGACAAATTCAACATAATTATATATTACACACACACACGGACATAAACATAAAATCAGACTTGTGATATGAAAGGAGTCTGTCCACAGTGGTTAAGATACGAGGTACAGGAGCATGTTTACATCATCATAAGTAAATTTGGTTTGAAGGGTCAAGCAGTGTCCAGATTTATATTTAAGTTACTTTAAAAACTGATCTAATATTTGAAGTAAAAACAAATAAAATCTGGTAGTTTTTGCAGGTTGATGATTGCATAGCAGGTTCCAGTAAAGTCTGAAATACACACCTGTCCAATCTCCAGCACTGAGTGAACGTTGTCCAGGTCCACAGTAAACTGATTATTCCCCATGTCGTACACCATCCTTGAACTGCCGATGTAATCAAAAGTCTCCTGCAATCAATAAAATGCGGAAAAAACATCAGCAACTAAATCTAATAAAGCATGCAAGCAAAGAACAGTCGTCAGCACAATGGTGTGGAAGGAACTGACCCCTTGGAAGAAGGTGTAGAGGATGGTGCGGTTGGGCTGGGCCTCCTGGGTGATGTTTCGCAGAGCGTGTGCAGCCGCCAGCAGGGTGATGAAGCCCGAAGCTCCACTCTCTGCTCCCGGAGCGATGTCGAAGAAGAAGGACCTGCTGTCGAGCTGCAGGGACGACAGGAGACGAGAGGCATTCAGCAGAGATCATGTCTGGGTAAGCAGCTCAGTTCTACCTGCCATGACCTGTTTTATTAGCCATAAATCAAAATGTGGCCACAAACTCCCACTAAAAAGACGGTTTACTGACAGTTTAACGCATTTCTGTGTTCTGTAGGGCTGAAACTAACAATTACTGTAATGTGTTCTCGACAAATTGATTAATAATTCTGTTAATTTAATGTCTGAAACACACAATAAGTCCAGAATCTCAAGATATTGGGTATGCAATAATGAAAAAAGAGAGAAAACTTAAATTACAAAAGCTGGAAACAAAGACTGAGCAGAATTTTTTGCCTAAAAAATTGATTATTAATAATCGGAATAGAGTGAGATCACTGCAGCTTTCTCTCAAATTCAGATGGGCATCAATACGCAACAAATGCACTGTATAGAAACACTAGTCTCACTTTCCCAGCCCATTCTGTAGAACATAATGGTCACTATCATTCTGCTATAGGGGGGAAAAACGCTCTGACTCATTTGTATTTCTTTAAACCAATCACAGGCAACGTGGGCAGCGCTAAGCGAAGGATGCAGCTTTGTTGTTCACTCAAAAAAGCGACAGATGGAATTGTCGTGATGGAACATTTGCATGTAGGGGGAAAAAACCAGCAGAGAGGCAAAACTTTAAGTTTCAGCTTTAATTTCAGTGCAGCAGGTTGCTGCCCAGAGCTTGCCGTTTCCCACAGTGAACAAAACTGTAAGATGCTAACAGTGGAAGGGGAGGAGGATGCCGACTGAGATTATCGGCCAATGGCAAGCTTATACCTGCAACTTAAATCCAGTGAGTCAAACAATGGAAATACATATCCAGTCTTTTCTATCACTTTTGCTTGAGCTCCAACTGAGGGTCAGAAACTCACTCTGGCTGCTGCGATGACCACACTCTCCCCCATCTTGTGGCCCTTCTCGGTGTTGTTCAGAGGCCTGGTGGAGGCCCAAACGTTAAAGTCACCCAGTGGGTCGCACACCATCTCTAAAAGGGAGACACAGAACAAGCAGCAAAGGAGAACAGTGGTTAGAAATCATTAAAAAACCAGTCCCTCCAGGAATTCGCGATGTTGCGATCGCAACAGTTAACGCAAATTCAACCAATCTCCGGGAATTCTGCGCGACCTTGCAATTTTGTCCAGTCGCCGCGACTTTTCCGCAATTTTGTCCCGCCTCCCGTGAGTTCCACCAATCACAGCAGTCCCCAGTAATGCACGTACGTCACCGAATTCACTTCCTTGTTTATGGTTTGAAGATACAGATACGTATGCAACAAAAGCAAAACAATTCCTTGATGTTCTTCACCAAAGCGGAGGTAAACTGTTTTGCACCCCGTGGAATATTGAGGTGGAACACAAACTAAATTCATCGATTGATAAACACTTTTCTACCGTAAACATATCAGGAGAATGGGTGAAACCAGCGGACCACAGACCAGACAAACCACCGTGATGAAGCTGTTGCATCCAGATCTGTGGCAGCACTGAAAGAATGAAGGTCAGTTAGATTAATTAACTGACGTGACGAGCTGTGAGCGTGTGTGTGTGAACACGTGTGTGCCGGGATGTGAAGTTAACTTTTTTAAACTTTTATTTTAAATTTTGAATGAATTATACAAAACAAAGAAAAAAAATGCAACTTGGACAATTTTTTACTGTCTCCCGCAATTTTATCGCAACAAATACGCTTAAAACATCGCAACTTTCATCGCGCTCCCGCGAATTCAGGCATTTTAGGAGCAACAATCTTGAAAAACGCCCGCAAAATCCTGGAGGGACTGAAAAACATTGAATATCACACTCTTTTAAATAGATGTTCTGACACAGAAAACGCCACATATGGTAAAAACATTGTCACAGACTGAATGTTAGATTAAAGATAAACTTGTTGGGTTCTCATAATTTCTTATCCTGTGTAAATACTGAACTTTTTCACTTATTATTTAGTTATATTTGCTTCCTGCACTTTTATTTTAATGTCCTGAGCTGTTACCTGGATCTCACCTGTGCAAGGCCCCTTGTAAAGCTTTTGGAATGTCGTTAATCTCTAAATTTGTCACCTCACAATCAAAAAATAACATTTTTTGCAGATTTATACTGCAGTGGATGTTATAAAGGAAAGGTGTACTGCATTTGGACCAATTAATATTTGTTTCAAGCAGTTTAAATGTGGATGTTTTTGTATTTATTAACTTCAGTTTAATTATAGTAGTAGTAGTATAGTAGTATTTCTCATTATGTGTATTATTATGTACAGAAAATGCTCATAATGTATGCAATTTTTAAAATCTTCTCATGTTCAAATGTCTAAAACGCCACATCTGGTAAAAACAGTGTCACAGCCTGAATGTTAGATGAAATATAAACCTGTTGGGTTGTGATAATGTCTTATATACCTGGGCTGATGCTGAAGTTGATGTCGTTTCTCCTCATGCAGGTGGCCGTGTCGGTGACGGCGGACATGTGGGAGTAGAGCTGCATCGCACACAGCGGGTACTGAGGACTGCTGCCGTTCACAGCCCGGTTGTGGTTAAAGTAGCACTGTGGACGGAAAAAGACACACACGTATGAATTATCGTCGTGTGCGGGTTTCTTTTTACAAACACATAAACCGCAATTATATTTTAGCATCTTAAACATTTTTTCAATCGTCAGAACAAGTTAGGACATATGCAGCTGGTGCTTGGTGCTGTTGCTCAGGGGCACGCTGGCAGGTTTGAGGGCAGAAACACTGCAACAGCTGTGTCTGGGACTAAATTTATCACCTTTAATACAGTAGCTACCGTGGGGATCAAACCTGAAACCGTCTGTTTACAGAACATCTACTCTGACATTTCATCGAAGGCAGAAGGCAAATCATACAAACAAACTGTAACATGAACACAGCCTCCGAACTGGGTCATTAAAATAGTCCTTTACACGCGGTGAAGCGAGTTATCTGCAGTCTAAATCCACAGTCCACCAGTATCAGTGAGCTGATAAAAAAGAAAGCGCAATTCATGCTGAACTCAACAGCTCTGCCTGTGAAAACATGAATATGCACACTTGATTTCCATCACTAGACTGTATTTAAAACCTATCTAATATGACCTGTTATTGTCACATACGTGGGAAGAAAGGCAGGTAATAATTTGTGGGTTCTGTCACAACGTTTCAACGCAATCCGCCACAACATGCCCTCAATGAGGACGATCTTAAGTGCTGCTGCTTTTATTGGCATTACTCCTGATCTCAACCACAGGTGAGACAAGTTCAGATCAAGTTTTATCGTGGCTGTGCTTTCTGCAATGGAATTCTGATCTCCAAGAGACAAGCAGAAAACAAACATCTTGTGCAGTGAAAACAGAAGGAAATGGGATTAAAAGACGGAATATCTGGAGTCCCTTTTACCTGCCGGATGACTTGAGTGTCATTGTCGTCTTTCAGGGAGAAGATGGGGAAGTCAAACTCCTCGTAGGACAAACCATTTCCCAGAGGGTTCCAAACTGTGGCATTGCAGTGGGCAAACGTCGGGTCGTAGCTCTCTGAATAAACACCTGAAAGAAACGCAGAGGGAAAAAAAAATCAGCAGCAGAAACAAGAAGAAGGCTCAACAAGCATGGACTAAATCTAATTATAAAAGACAGAGAAATAAGCTCTATTGGATCTTGTGGTTGCACTGAGTAATCACTCTGGTTTTTCTGTAGTGTGTGAAACTGTGACAGTACTTTATTTGTGTTTTGTGACTTTGTTGTAATCTGTTTTAGGCTGCCGTCTTGGCCAGGTCACTCTTGAAAAAGAGGTTTTAAATCTCAATTAGTTTTTTTTATCTGGTTAAATAAAGGATATGATATGATGACTGCCTGAGTGCTTCTTTTTTTTAAGTTATGTAAATCAACGGAAGCTAAAAACAGCATAAATGTCTACAAAATGTTCGACTTCCTAGGACATTCCATCTTTTGTAATTCAACAGTAAGAACTATTTAATTGATTAGTGTCTGAAAAGCTTACGACAGGGAAATTCAGTCAGATTTAAATAATGAAACATGACTTTTAGCATTAAAGACACTGTATTGTCTGACTTTTTGCTTTGGACGTTAGAAAGGAAACCCCGGTCACACATGCTCCCTTGAGTTCATGGTATTTCAGAGAATAAATCAGTCACAAACATACCTCTTCAAGTGCTGCACTCATACAATTCTCAGATATATATACACTTAACTCAACGATGCATTTTTTTGCTACCTACGTATTTAAATTTTAGAGAAAAACTAGAAAAGCACTCAGAGAGCGCAGACCTCTGCCAAGCAGCTTCAGTCCACCACCAACACAATCTCCCAGTGACAAAGCTAATTGTCCGGTAATCGCTCTCACACCGTAGCACTGCTGTGGTTGAGCACGAGCGGCCGACACCCACCATATATGTGCAACTCTCCTACCACAAGGCGGCACTGCAAGGCTTTCCAACACTCCCAGTGTTAAAGAATCTCTTAAAAAATTCCTGGATCCACACAGTGATCCCGATCACTCCCAAAATTTCATCATTTCTTCCTTGTCCCATTTCACACATTTCCTAAAAATTTCATCCAAATCCGTCCACAACTATTTCGAACACAACAAACAAACAAACCAACACCGGCCGTCACATAACCTCCTCGGCGGAGGTAAAAATGGCAGCAGCTGGGTTCTCTGGTTTCTTTTGATATTAAAATTGTGCATAAAATACCTAATATTAGATTATAAAACACACTCACTGGTCACTTTATTAGGTGCATCTCTGAAATCCAAAGCTCTACCATAAATTCCACTTTTACAAAGATTTGACATTTTCAGTTTTGGCTGACAGTGAAAGGCAGTAATTCTACTTTATGTTCATTACTGAGTTCTTAGTGGGTGGTGGTGCTTCTGCACTGGACAGCATCACTTTTAAAAGTAATATTTTTCTCCCTTTATGTATGTTAATTGCAAAAGACTTCAAAAAAGATTTCACAGATGTCCCTAATAAAGTGGCTGGTGAGTACAGTACTCAAAATATAACTCCACTTTAACCATCTGTAAAAGTATATTGCTGTGTACAAGTCAATAATAATAATCTAATTGTCTTATAATACATTATATAATCATACAGACAGTACAAGAGGAGGTCTCTTGAATAAAAAGTACTTTGCTAATGAAACTTTTGCACTTACTTTAGAAGTCTGAATCCAGGATTTTAACTTGTAGTATTTGGCTTTAGTAGTTTATATAAATAGTGCAGTAATGCTGCTTGTATTTCAGTAAAGGATGTGTAAATTGTTTTCTTCACCAGAAATATCATAAACTGGTGGGACATTAAATCTCTGCTGAGGGCAAACTGACTGTTTCAGAAGTCAGTCACAGAACCTAACATCTGAACCAACTGCAGCTCCTGATTTCACGAGCTGTGCCCTCTGAGGAGCCTCAAACCTACAATTTATTTCTGTGACTCTTTAATACCGATGGGCAAGTCTGAGCAGGTGAACGCCCACCCACCTGTGTTCTCGTTGGGGCATCTGGTGTGAGGAGAGAAGCCCTCAGCTGGATTCGTGTTCGGCGCCACGACCACGACGCCGGCCACCCTGCGTGAGCCGTTCTTCAGCTTCATCATGATGGATCTGACGGGCGGCACGGGGCACAGGAGATGATACAGGTATAAATACAGGTCAGAAATGGGTTGCATTCTTTTGAAATGTGGTTCAAGTTTCTTTCCTGAGGGCTTGACAGGTAGGATATGACTAATTCATGGCATTATACACTCTTGCAACTGAGAGTTTATGTCAGGCTGCTTTCCATCTCCTTTTTTTAAATAGAAAAAATGTTGACGAATTGAAAGAAATGCTTATTTTCATTATTAGTTAATCCGGAACTAACTAGTTTTTGATTGATTATGATTTTTAAAATACAAAATTATTAATAAGAAGATGCCAAAAATAACAGCAACTTTATTGTAAATTCAAAACTGTTACAGAAGGTGAGATTTATGTTCATTCAGAGCTACTGTGAGTGTTTCCTCTGCAGGGTGTAACTGTACCTGGTGAACAGCGAGGAGTCCAGAATAACCATATAAGGAGGATTGGGACCAGAACTCAGGACCCATTCCACGTTTTCCTCTGACTCGAGCACATGGAGCACACCCACATCACCTGACAAAGAGGCTGAAACCCGAAAGAGGAAATTAAATATCAGCATCTGTGACAGCGCAACAGCTGTACTGGATAAAAATGTCCTCAGAGCTTGTTGATCCGTGTGGGTCCAACAGGCCTTTTCTCCATTAAAGGGAAAGTTTTGGGATGAAACGTCTTCATGTAGCAGAAACAAAACCGCTGCTGATGTGGCTTTTGTAGTTTGGCAACAGCCTGCTGTTATTCTAAGCGCTTTTGATAATCAGATAGTTATCACAGAAAACGTTTATTTTACTGAGTGCTTTTATCCCTGGGAACGTTTCTAACCCTCACGGCCACACAAGTGTGTGTTTCCACGCTTGAAGTGCCTAAAGCAACCACACAGAAAACACAGCTTTTAGGCGATGGTGTACGAAGCATTTTACAACAAATGAAACACTCAAAGAGAGGCGCACTAAAGAGGTTGAGGACACACTGTACAAATAAGACACTACAAACTTCACCATCTACATTCACCTTGTACAATCATGCCGATCGCACTAAGTACCGCTTTAATCGGGGGCTTTACTCACACTGGCAGCCTATTTGATGTGTTGCATTTAGCAGCCGCACACAAGGGACTGTGTAATTGAGATGCACATAAATCTTCTTTTCCACTGAGTTGCAGCTGACACCTGCAAGGAAGGGGAAAAAAAACATTTCAACATCCACGCAAGATGATGACATTGAGGGCAGAGCATTTTAGACACCAATTTAATGTCCACAAAACCTTGAATTAAAGTGTAATCTTTTATCTCTCACACATTCTGAATTTTAGACACAAAACTGTGACATTCATTGTGACAATAAGAATTTTTTAACAAACACTGAAAGCACTTTGGAAGGTGCTGGATTCATAACAACTCCAGTTTTATTGTTATTTACTAGAGCATGAACTCTAAGTCCTCCAAGTGAAGGAGAATGAAAGTAAAATGTGAAAACAGGGCAATTTCTCAAATATTTCAAGCCCTCACTGCTGCCACTTTCCATTATCATCATGTCATTGCAATAACGTTAAAGGGACACAGTGTTCCAGACATGGCAGTGACACCTATGACCTTTAACCTACTGTGGAAAAGCCTATAGTTTTTGAATGTTAGACAACATCAAATAGTCTAAAAGAAAAGGGACTTTCAGATGCTTAGCCAGGGATTATTCACAGCACTTGGTGGCATCATCATCATTCTATAATAAAATGGCATCTGAGTCACCAGTTAGATGATTATTAAGGTTATATTTCTGTGTTCCAGCTTTTTACAGAATGGTTTGATGCCATCTGTCTTTTTAGTGTCTCAGGACCATGTTGGAATCAGGTTTTCCCTTTTGACGGGTTCTCTTATGGCTTTGATTAATTTTGTAATTTATAATTAAATGACTTTCCAAGAAATGCTCTTCCTTAACCAGACTACCTTCTGTCTTTTCTACAAATAATAATATTATAGCTAACAGCTTCAGAAATGTTAGCAATTCAATGTTCCTTCCAAACTAATACACAGTACTGGGCGAGCCTTTTTTAGATCTTTAAATGCATCATCATCATACAGGAAGCATGTGATCACACATAAATCAGTTCTCCAGCATGACAACAATGCAAGTATACAGCCAGAGTCTAAAGAGCAATCTTCAGCAATAAGGAAAATAAAGAGCGTTCAAGTACACGGCGTGGCCTCCATAAAGTCCTGATAGTGGCCAGGAAGTGACAGAACAAACTGACACAGACTGAATCTAGAGATGTGACCACAAGATGCTGCAAGTAAACTGCCTGGAAAGTACCTTGAAAAACTGTCATGTTTACTGCATGTTGTATGAAATGAACTGACAAATGAAAACTAGTCATTGCTTTATTTTTAGTACCTTAAGTTCTTCCCTGAAGCTCAAGTGAGGATATATTACTTGATCTCTTAAAAGGCACTGTTGTAACTTTTATCCAACATGGCAATGAGAATATATCTGTTTCTTTTGGTTCACCTGTTGGTCTCAAAGCTAAATTACACAAAGCAGCAAAAACACAAACTGGTAAATCGTTCTCATCCAAACTGTTTGCTGGTTCACTTGTATGCCGAATTTACCAGGACATCCCATATATGTGAAAGTAACTTCACTTTCGGTTTACCTAAATCGTACATCAGGTGGCGATCATATTAGCGTTAAACTGGGGGAAATATATATGTAATCTGGTGTGAGGATCTGGCATTAAATCCTTGAAGCTGCCGGCGGCCGCAGAGAAATCACGAGCAGTCACGCTGATGCTGAGTTGCTCTAAAGAAGAAGGCAAACCCAATCTGAGGCTGACTTGGAGGAAAGTCAACACAAAGGCTTAATAAAAAGCGACATTGGGTTATTTCGTAACCTCGAGTTAATGGAAATGTCTTATGAATTGCTACAAAACGTAACTTCATTGTAAAACTTGTGTAAAAAGCAGTCAGTTGAGATTAAAGGCAGACAGGGCAGCTTCTGCTAACGCTAACTAGCTTAGCATCCAGCTAGCTTCGAAGCACAAAGAAGTCCACCAAGCTAACAGCCCGGCGGCGAAACCCGCTTCGGTCGCTGACAAATATGTGGAGACACAAACCCCGCAACGTGAGAACACGACTTACCGAGGAATAACACGCAAACTATCAAGTTAGTAATCCATTTGCTCGACCGCAAATCCATCTTCCTGGTTTGAAAAGCAGAAAAACACAACAGGAAGTGTTGACATGGGAAGCGTCCGGGTTTCAGCAGGTTGGTTCCGCTCTCCAGAAGGGACTCGGTCAAAATGGCAGCTCTGGACCTCAAAGGAGGATCTGATAAAAGTTCTGTGTATTTTTTTAATTTAACTTAATATCAGGTTAAACACAGGTAACTTATAATAAAATAATTTCCTCCTACTCCACCTACTTGTTTTTAATGGAAGTACCAATGTGATGCCAGTAAAGGAGCAAGTCAACTCTGCGCCTTCTCACATCCCTCATGACTCAGCCATGTGGTGCATTTCAAGTATCCCTTTCCCACATTTACATCTACAAACACTATCTTCCCTCAGTGTCATTTGCACACAGACTTCACACCTCCACACCACATCAAAAACACCACAGAAACACTCACCCACATACACCACAACAGGGACTTTAATTTTTATTCTTCCCAGATACACGGAGCACTGGTGCACAGTTTGAATTATGCACGTCATACAAGTCAGAAAAGAGATAACAGTTAAGTTTTTACAGCTCCAAAAAAGCACACAGCGTTGGCGACGCAGCGCTTACAAGAAAAAGCTTTTTGCAGGAATAGGTGGTGCATGGGAGAAGATAGGTAAAATGACTAAAGAGGTTTAATATCACTGTGAGCAAACATAGATATCTCTGCTTCCATTTTCTCATGCTGATAATTTTTATTTCTACAGGAGTTAGAGTGGATGTGTTTCGCTGAGCATCTTCTCCGCCGTCTTAACGGAACTGAAGTGGACTCACACGCAGGCCGATCACGTCCTTACCGATCTCGGTCACCTAGAAAAGGAAGCGACAGTAAAAGTTAGAAGATTAAAAGGGGGAAACAACACATGGGAAAAATGCCCTTTTATTGAATAGAGACAACACAGACAGACATTTAGACAGCTGGAAGCCACTAACTGAACGCTTAATTGTTGCCTAGGCTTGGCGACTGCAACTCCCTCCTCTCTGGCATAAAGCAAATCTAACTTTTCAGCCTTCACAACATCACAGCATGACATCCGCCCAGTACTGCTTCCCTCCACCGGCTCCCTGTTTGTTTTACAACTGATTCTACAGATCATTCTGAAGTCGATCACAGTCTAAATGTCGATCCCATACGAGTCGGCCTCAGATCCTCAGGTGGCTTCTGGCTGTTTCAAAGTCGAAGCCTAATTGTAAAAATGTCCACGAGAGTCTTCTTTTAAATCACCTTCTACATATTTTTCTCGGCTTGGTTTTATGTGATGTTTTCTTTTTATTGCTTATATTTTTATTTATACTGACTTGCCACTTTTTGCCGTCTTCTTTTTAGATCTTTCGATTCTCATTTTTTACGTTTTTTTTTTCATTTTGCCTTGTTTTTTTCAGCCTTACTGTCTGGCTTCCAGTTGGTATTTCACCTCCTGGGTATCCTTCTTTCCTTTGTCCGTCAAAGCACTTCGTAAACCTGCGTTTTTAGAAGTACTATAGAAATAAATGTATTATTATTAAATAAATCGTTAGTTTTTTTATAAGATTCCAGCTGTTTAGATTTCTTTACTGCACTAAAGTCTACATTTGATTTTCTAAATCTCTTTATGTCTTGATTTGTGACTTTGTATGGAGAGATGCTTTTGTCAACACCTGTCAAAAATACATGTTATATGACATACAAATAAAAAGTTTTACTAATGTGTGAGACAACGTCCTAATATGAAAACAAATCCTGTATAACATGAATAAATTCTAGCTTTTCACTGTCCATATACTTTGGGGTTCTTTCACTAAAACAACCACAAAATGTAACCAAACCTCATAACATATGTTTTCTATTTATGAAGTTTTCAGTTTTTGTTGACATTTGGTTAAAATGGAGTTTACAGTTAAGGATTTCGTTGTAGTGGGCTACGTTGAATCACCATGTGTTCGTTTTCCATCTTTGAAAGGTAGATTTTGTAGCAGAGCAGTTGTACTGGAAAATAACACGGATACTGACTGTGTACTTTTATCTGTAGTCTCCATTGCCCATTTGTCACTACTGTTGAGACCTTCCTCTCCTCCTTCTGTGACTAAGTTTAATATAATTATTTTGAAGGACAAGTGGCTGTCCTGGTGTACCTGTGTGACCCTGCAGATCTGGCCTTTGTAAGTGGGGCAGTAGCAGGCTCCAGACAGGGGGCACTTCTCAACAGGGCGTCCACGGTACAGAGGGACAAAAGAGGCAGCGCACAGGTCAAATGGATTGTGGGGGTCGTAGTTCAACTGGTGGGCGTCTGTCAGGGTCTTCTCACAGGCCGCCAGAATCTTGCGGGTCTAAAAGGCAGAGAGATGTTTAATATGATGGTAAGAGACGAAGAACAGAAGGATGCTCAGCCTTTTAAACATTTAATGTCACAAAAAACCTACAACTTACCTGCTGTGCCACATCTGGCTTCGGTCCAAGCTCGAGGAGGCGTCGTGCGAAGCCCGCGGCTGTCTTGAAGTTACGCAGTTTGAAGAAGAGGTTCAGAGCTGTACGCAGCACCAGCACCATGTGGACTGGCTGCAGATTACAGTGAGTGAAATAAGCAGCCATCTGCAAGGAAAACACAACATAGATAAGACAACTGAAGTAGAAATTATGATTCAAAGACACATTTTGGCAGGTTTCTGTGATATTTAGTCACTTTAAATCAGCAGCTCTGGGTCACGTCAGATCATTACCTCACAGAGCCTCTTCTGCTGGTCCAAAGTGTCTTTAGGTAACTTCTTCCTCTCAGTCTCCATAGTCAGACCCACTATGTACTCTCTGCAAATTGTGATCAGCTGCTGAGCCTGAAACACATTGAAAACAATCAAATGTATCGATATGTGTAGCCGCATATCAACAAATATATCTGAATATCTGAAAGTCACAGCGGCTTAAGAGCTTCAGCGAACAGCTCACAGATCCGCTGCAATCTTTCTACATGGTTTAGAGATCAAACGGATCAGATTCAAAGCAGGCCTGTATCTCACCTCTGCAATCTCCTGCTTGTTATCAACCACCAGCAGAGGCACAGACAGCAGGATGGCTCTGAAGCGCTCGACAGCTTCCTCAAACCGGCCGGACGTGGTCAGCTGGTAGCACTGCTGCAGGCGGGCGATGAGATCGGAGAGGCGCAAACCCACAGCAGGCAGGCCCTGCTTCGCCCCACAGTCCTAAAAAATACAAAAATAATTGAATATTTGCTTTTTATAACCAAGAGCAAGAGTTGATATCCTATGAGATACTATGAAATAAATCCACAAAGCTAGTTGTACCTTCCAGTTCCTCTGGGGATGGCTACGCAGGCAGGGCTGGGAGGGCAGTCCCAGGTAACAGGTGCGTCCTCTAGACAGCGTCTGCATGAACAGCGTCTTGTAGGGGCCAAAGTTTACAACTCCAACCTGGTCGTGGAGCAGCTGTGGATGGAAAAAGCAACAATAAGTAAGAGTTAAGTGTGAGAAGAAAGAGCAAGCAGTCAGGTTCTGCTTGGTATTAAGTCAAACACAAAGAGTTTATATTAAAAAATTGGATCAAAAAGGAGATAAATCCCTATGTGAGCTTACTCTCATAGCAGTTTCAAAGGAGCCAGCCAGGATGTGGTCCACCGGCAGCTGGGAGTTGTTGCACCACATCTGGGTTGGACTCATGCCCTTAGTTGGTGGGACGAAGAAGCCGTCCTCTGCTCCTCCACCTGCACCAACCGGGACGTCCTGTTTATTAGAGGAAAGACAATGAAATGTGAATATTCAACATTAACTGTCACTATAATGCAGCGACACAAAAATAACTTGTTCATGCAACATGGAGCTTCAACAAAAGGTGAAACATGTAAAGCCGACAATCAGTTTAATGCTTGTCTTGTGTCTAGTTTTAGCTCTGCTTTATTGACAGTGGGATTAGTAATGATGCAGCTGCTCTCACCAGCTCTGGAGGAAGGTCCAGGTCTTCCTCAACCTCCCAGCCTCCTCCCTCCTCTTTGCCAACTCCTTCTTCTCCTAATCCTTCCTGGGCGTCCATGAAGCCATCTGAGAAAAACAGAAACGAAGAAAAGGTAAGTAGTGACAGTTTTTTTTGTAATCAGGTCCAATCTGTTCACTGAAGGGTTAGGTTTAACAAATTACTGTTAATTTCATTGTGAATTTACCTTCATCCAGCTGGAGCTCAGCATCATCTCCCCATCCCTCACCTCCTGTAGCCTCCATATCCAGGTCGGCAGCCATCTGACCTGCCTTACCTACAGCACAAGAACACCGTTAACACTCTGGCAAAGTCAGCTGCAACAGGTTTAAACAACTAATATAAAGTAACACTGCTTTATTTTGAGTTTGAACAACTTTAAAGATGAAGAACACTGGTGCATATTAGGAGATTATTTTTAAAGCTTGTCACAACTCATCAACTGTCTAATTAAAGAAGCATGAAGAGTTTCAGTTCTTGTTATTGGTTACAGTGCAACAAAGATAACATGAAAGAAACCTTGAAGGAATAATGTATATCTGGGTTTTTTCTTCTTCAGTATATCGATACGTTTATCTACACCAAGTCATTTGTCATGTCTCACCCTTTGCTGCAATGGCTCCCTCAAAGAAGCCCTTTGATACAGTGAGCAGAGGCCAGTTGGTGTCCAGAGGATTGATGGGTGGAGGAGGCTGCAGCAGCTGTGCATTGGGATCAACCTCTGGCACCTACGAGACACAAGATCAACCACTGTAAGATCATGTGGCATATGTACATGAACAAGAGAACGTGAAAATGCTGTGCTACAATGAAAAGACGTCTATTCAGTGCACTACCGCTGTATGTTATGTGTATGAAGTTAGACAATGTTTTCTCAACACACCGTCTCCTTTTCTGGGTCAAAGGTCTCCTTTAGCGCCTCGGCCTCTTCATCCAGACCGTGAGTGGCTGCAGTCAGGTAAGCCAGGGACTCTGCAAACACAGAAACAGTTAGACCGGACGGTTTCTTGTTTACCGTAAACATTTTAAAAGAGAGGCAATGTTCACAGCAATACAGGGAAGTAACACATAGATTTATGGTGTGGCAGAAAGTGCAGCCATTCATTTTGAGTGACTTTTTTATGCCCTTAATAGAAACTATATTTACTTAGAATTGGTTGCTAGTCACATGGCATGAGCTGAGTAACTCATAACAATAAGATGGACACCAGAACAGATGTATGTGAAATACAACTGCATATGTTAATGGTAAAAGTGAACTCACTCTGTCCACAGTTCTTCAAGATGCGGACTCTTTCACTGACGTCTCCCAGGTACAGAGCTGCCTGGTAGTGGCCGCTCATGTCCTTTCTGATCTCAGCTACAAACAGAAACCACACACATTAAATATACGATGAAAGAAAACACACAAACCCTCTACAAATTACCACATCTTCTGCAAAATAAAGACCCACTAATACGTCGTCACTCACCGATCTTCATCATCTTGCGCAGCTTGGCCAAGTTCCCGGTGATCAGGTAGAGGAAGGTGAGCTTGTCGAAGTTCTTGGTCCTCTGGTAGCACATTTCCACGACCTGGTGGTGGCCCTGCAGCAGCGCCGCCTCACCCAGACGCTCCCAGCAGCTGCGCTCGTCCAGGGCTTTGGCTGCCTCCAGCGCCACCTGGAAGAATGTAGAAGAGATGGTTTTTGATGTTGAAGATTGAAAGTTTTGTTTAGAGTCCTCTGCAGCAGCTGAACAGACAGGAGTAGCACATTATATCTATGGGAAGAGTACTAACTGTAAGATTCAATCCAATTAAAGCCCACCATCCATCAGTCTTTTGTGCTAAACTTAATCCCTAATAAATAGCAAGTAAGGCTGTGAGCTCACCTCGATGTTTCCACACTCCAGAGCCAGGCTAAAGCGAGTCTTCTCATCTTTGACAAAGTGCAGCGCCACCTCGGGGTAGCCCTTCTTCTGCAGGTAGGCAATGATGGACTGACCCACCAACTTGGCATTACGCACCATGTGGAGCACCTGGAAAGAAATTACATCAGAACTAGCAACTGGGCATGAAGTGATTGACAGGGAAACTGCGATTAAAAATTCACAATCACGTGTCACAGGACTTTCGTTTTCTGCAGAAACACAGGTACAGAATATTTAATTTATCTATTTACACATCAGTCATTAAGGACCCACCTCATCATATTTGCGGTTGACCAGGGCCAGCTTGAAGCGGTACTCCGTGGGGTCGATGGTGAGGACGCGAGGCCTGCACTCTCTGTCCAGGCAGTAAACACTGTTTCCTCTCACACGAGTCACATAGATGGGCAGATCCAGGGTCCTGATGATGCCATGATCACTACAGGGACACATTGAAAGTATCATGTTAGAAGGAGATTTAAATCGCAAGTTGATATGCAGGTTTTATGGGTGGACAAATAAAATGTGTGCTGCAAATATGCTGAGACACTACGGTGTTCTCAAAAATTCTCTCAAAATTTTGTGGAGTTTAACAACAATGCAACCACCTCTGCAGCACATCAGGTTTCTGGAGCATTATAAAAAATTATGAGAATCAAGTCAGTGAAGATGCCCAGCGGAAAATGTGGTGGACATTTCCAGATACTATCTCTGCAACATCCTACTCTGTTCAATACAATTCTACTTGGGTGTTAAAAAACTGCAGCAGAGGCCTGTGCAAAGCAGAAGCAGCTTACCTGCCTGATATTATTGATTTACTGACTTGTGTCAACGGCTGCATGAAATCAACCCTGTGTTTTAAGGCTTCACATACCCAGAGGTGAGGGCGTATTTGATGTGGTTGGAGGTGGTGTAGATAAAGACGCCGCTCTCGTCCCAGGCTCCGCTCTTCACTCTGATGTTCTCGTGAATGTTGCACAGACTCTCCAGCTTACGGTTGCAGATCATAATTGCTGAGGAAAGAAAAAAGATTTAGACTTTCACTAAATTGTCAGGTTCTGTGGGTGAACTGGGATCTTGAACTCATGGTCTTGAAATGTGTTTTGATTCTGTCGTTTGAACCAGTTACCGCCACACTTTTTTCACAAATCACTCCTCCGTAAATTAAAGCCTCACAACACAGCGGTCACTTCTTTGTATGACTTAAAAAGCACAAACAGATGCAAAGACTAAAAATGAGTCAACAAGCATCTAAATCTGTAGTCACAAGGCTGACAGTGAGTGGTTTGTCAGTGGATAGCCACATGTTATGTTATTTAATGATCTGTTTTATTATAAAATAATGCAAATTATGTTTAGAGCAAAATCAAAAATGCTCCCTCACTCAATACAGAGGTTCTTTTCAATTCAGGACAGTCCTTATAATCTTAGAGGTGTTTACAAGTTTACTGTACAAAGAGCTAAAAAAGGTATGAAAAGAAGATGTGTCTCCATTATAGGCGTTCAATTCTGGAATGATGCCAACATAAATTTAAAAACATGTCAATCTTTTTTGGTTTTTAAGAAAATGGTTTGTAAAGCTATTTTTGAAGCTTATAAGTGTGATTAATTATCTGTTGTTGTGTCTTCTTTGTTTTTCTGGAGGTTGGTGGACTAAAAAGTTCATAATATAGGATAGGCTTTAATAAGCAGTCTGCTTCTGCCTATGCCTTTTCAGTCAATATTCAACACATGATTCTTGAGTTAATGATTTTGTGATTTTGTGTGAAATGCCAATACTGTGTACAATATTTGGTGTTGTCATGATTGACTGAATAAAACTACTACTACTACTACTACTATAATAAGCAAAGTTAAAATCAAATTACTGCCTTTTGTTGGCCCTTAGGTCTTCTTAGTCCTAACTCACACCTCAGTGTTCTAGAAATGTGTCAGAGCCTCAACCCCGGCATCACATTTAGAAGGGAGAAGGAGATAAACATCCACGTTATCTACCCACCGTGTTTGGCCAGCAGAGCCACGTGGCTGGTGTCGGAGCTCCACACCACGTACTTGACCTTGGCGATTTTGACGGTGGCCAGAGAGCGTTTCTGCTGCACGTCGAACAGCGTGACGCCGTCGGCATCGCGCAGCAGCAGCGAGCCGGTCCCGGCGTAGAAGATTTCCTCGCAGCTCGGCACCTGGACTTTCTTCACAATTTCGTTCTTCAGGTTTTTGATCAGCAGCTGCAATAGAAAAGGAACTATTTTAATAAATGAGCACAGAAAACAGAACTTCAGAGTGCTGATATAAAGCCTGAAAGACAAGTCATTGTTAGAAAATTAGATAAACTAGTTTGATAAGCATTAAATCAATGGTTTGCAAATTGAATTCTCTGTAACTGACTTAAAAATCATCTTCATGCCCACAAAATTTGTTTTTCCTCTCTCTAAAATTATCTCTAACGTTATCAGACTGTTGACTTTGGAAATTAATACCACAGACTCAGCCTTTCATTGAGCAACTGCATAGACCGAGACTGTTCTTCACAATGATTAATATCAAAACATGGACGGTAAAACAACATTCTAAGATACATTTACAATGCCTGTTAAAGAATTCCACAAAATGTTTTCACGATATTTCTTTGTTCTTTGTCATTTTAATACATATTTCTGCTTTGTAAGAATTCAAATTGACTTACAGAGTGCATACGGTCCAGAACAGCAAATCTGTTCCTGGCCACCCAAACTGCTGTCAGACCAGAAGACCTTTTCCCCTCCGGTGCTGAAACAACAGACTCCGTGTCACTTCAGTTACAGGTTATAGGACAGCTCATTTAAAGTGATCCAAGCTTACAGCGTTGCAAAGTGTCAAAGCAAAGTGTGAGTAAAAACAGAAGAAGTACAGTGCTGTGTTTCTTTACCATCAGGGTTCTGGGAGTCACTTTCTTTGGGAATTGAGTACAAGTCATAGGTGCTGTTCTCCAGGTTTGTCGCTCTCTGCAGGCAGTAAAAGGCATTACATGAAATACAAGGAAAATACTGACAGGGATTTATGTGTGTGAGTGAGAAACTTACAGTGCAAAGCAGTACAGCGTTCTCAGCTGGGTTGTAGGACATGCTGAACACCGGGAACTTAGACCCACTAGAACAAGAAAGAAAAGATTTAATAAAGTGTCTCTGAACTTTTACACTTTCATTACAATACTGTGCACTGACCACTTCAATCACTGACAAAAAAAATAACTACACACTACAAGTTTTAAAAAGAAAATAGTTGAAAAGTGAAGACATTTTTGAACAGGTGCTCAATTTTAGCACATTGACATTTCATACTATTAATTATTCTGAAATATTACTAGAGCTCTGAGAATTATACAAAAAGTTGATCGACAAAACTATCAATGCTTATTAATTCTTTCAAAATCTCAGACAACACACCAAGGAACAAGAGAAATTTTCAATGATGTCAAGACGCTTGCAAGAAATGCAGACAAATTTGCATTGTTAAACAATGTGACAAATAAATAAAATAACAATACAACACAGACGGCAATTACAATCAAAAAGAGCAGCAATTAAAACTTCTCAGCACTATCAAGGAGGTCAACTGAAGGTTTTGTTGAAGCATAATTCAATTGGTCCTTGTTTGTGGGGTACATTTTCAGTCTTATCACTACTTTGTAACATATTAAAACGATTACTCAAGAAAATAATAAGCGAGTTATTTTATAATAAAAACAATAAGCTCAGCATGTAAGTAAAAATGTTTATGCACGCATTTAATAAATACAGTTACAAGCAGTAGGATGTTTTACACCAACAGCCTATAGCCTTTCATACCAAACTGCACCTATTAAAAATAAAATATGTTACAACACTGACACAAACACACAGCACCGACCTGCGAAGCTGCATGACAGCCGTGTCCTTGCTGCTGTTGAAGTCCAGCTGGCGGAGGAAGCGATCCTTGACGTAGTACAGCATGTTGCCGTGTACAGCGTAGGCTGGACGTTCACGCTCCAGCTTGAACACAATCATACCACTGTCATGACCTGGAGGACACAAAACAGACAGCTCAGTGCAAAATTCTCATGTACATGCTGAGTTTTTTTCACTTCAGCAAAGTTACATGTCTACTAATCATGTCCTGTTAGGGTTGCAAATCAAATTCTACACAAGTGTTTCAAATGTAGCTGAACACACCTTCAACTAAAATCTGCTTTGTGAATGTCACACCAGCACAACAGTTTTAAATTAGCTCACTAATTATGGTCAACTGCAAAAGGACTGCAATGCTCCGATGCCTGTTGTTTAAAGCAAGATAATCTGCTAGCAGCCGCTTTCATGCTTCTATTAAATGCATGCAGACCTACAACAGTGTCACTACTTACCAGCAGCAAACAGGTTGAGGTTCGGGTGAGCCCCCAGCACCCAGAAGCGATCGTGATCACGTCTGAAGGTCTGAACTCCGGTCCTCTTGGACATGTCCCACACCCGGATGCTCTTGTCCTCAGAGTTGGACAGGATGAGCTCCTGGCGAGGATGGAAGACGGCACAGGACACGTTGTTGTAGTGACCACGGCACGTATCCAGCTCCCAGGCTTTGGACTCTGGAGCAGGGAGAAAGAAGGATGATCAATGAAAACAATCAGCAGCTGGATAAATATAATAAAGTGAAAAAGATCCACTACATCAAAATACATAAATCTACCCTCCATGGAAAAGGTAGAGGTAAAAATAGACACATAAATGTATAATACAGGGAAAAATGTATCTTGGTTCATGAGTTCAGCGGGAAAAAAACCCTACAGCTGGAAACAATTAGTCAAGTATTCTCTAATGCTTTTACTTTTCTATGCCTCTCATCAGCAGAAAAACCAAGAGTTTTAGCTTTAGTGGACACTAGGTGGCATATTTCTGGTGACTAGTGTCACATAAAGTCACTCACCATTCATTCTCCAGATCTTGACCTGCCTGTCATCAGCTCCAGACACGATCAGAGGCATGCTGGGGTGGAAGGCAGCCCAGTTGACCCCACGGTCGTGACCCTGGGCACAGATACACAAACTCAAGTCACACAAATGCAAACAAAAAAACGTTTTTTTTTCAGCTGTTGTAGCTCTAAAGCTGAGTAATAGAAGCTTTCCTAATCCAGCATTAACCAAGTAAATACCGACAGTTTCACAGTTAGTACAAACACAGAGAAAGTATATTATGCAAACCATGAGCTACAGCATGAAACAAAACCAGTGACATGTTGTTTTATGTCATTGGTTTGGGTTTTCGGGAACCTTTCAGAGGAGTAACTCTGCACTAAAAGCACACAGAAGGACATTATGTAAAACAGGAAACTGCTAAATTAAACCCAGGAGCTGGTATTTTCCACAAACAGGACGAAACCTGGAAATTAGTGACGATTTGGAAAATCTCTGTACAATGATTTTTTAGTGAAAATGATGGATTTAATGTCTTTTTCCACTGCACTGTTTTTTTAATATTGTTGGTGCAGGCAAAAGGGCAAAACAATTAATACTGTTCTTGACACAAAACCAGGAATTTACTTCTACCTGAGTATCAGTGACACCTTCTATACTTCACTGGTAAAAAGGTTGAATTAGTGAAATTATAACACTACAGTATAAACAAAATGAAAAACATGCACATCAAAGTCATTGCTCACCTCAAGGACATGCTTAACAACAGCATCCGAGGCACCGAACAAGTCAACACCAGAGATGCCGCGCACCTCCGTCTCCACAGCGCCTGGAGACAGGTTCTTCTTCCTCAGACCTGGAACCATCATTCACAGCATCGCGTCCAAGAGGGGGAGCCATATTCATGTTACACAGGGCACAACCACAGTACACGGGATGAAAAAAACATGTGGAAGATAGACGTTAATTAAGTAATCAAAAATGAGGCCATATCGTGAGAGAACAGAGGCAACAAAAGGGAACTACAAAGAGAATGAGCTGTTGGACCACTGAACACACACACAAGGGCTGAAACACACCAACACAACCTCTGCTCTGTCATCACCCGCCAACTTGAGTCTGGAAGCAATCATCGCTGTAGCAGCACTGTTGATTGGGTTAATGAATCATTGGCAGACAGAAGAAAATAATTACTTTTGATCTGATTGGACAGCAGAGCGAAATTACTGATTATCTCCCAGACTCAAATGAGATCCGGAAGAAAAAAATCACTGAGAAAACACAGCTTGTATTCATGATTCCTGCCCGTTAAAACAATGTGGTGAACAGACAGTTCAACAGCAAGGAGAGATGAGGCGCAGGGAAAGAAATGGCACTAGGAACCCATGTGCAGGAGTGGATGTTTCCAAGGGGAGCATGGGATAAGGAGGACACAGGGAGTGTGTGGACTCGGCTGATGGGGGGGGTGGAGTGGGTGGTGGCTAGCGTTGTGAAGACGTGCTCCGATGGGGCGTCAGGAATATGAGCTTTGAAGTTTGGTTTGTTTAAAGGCTCATGCATGTTTTTGTCAGTATGTTTGAGACTCATGCACAGTTAAGATTCTGAAATGTCACAGCTATGAGTTAAGAATGAAGTTGATAACAATACGGTGGCTATAGTTGCAAGAAACATAAATACGTGTTATAATTTGAGTCAGCCATGCAAGTGTCAGGGGTAGTACAGGAATATTTAAACGTCAATGCTGAGGAAGTTTAGGTATATAAAAGACACTGCAAAGCCAGTTAGTAGTTAATGTTATCATTTTTCCAGATGCAGTTTAAACCATTTCAAAAAATAGCATCATAACTGTAGGGGAGGCAGAATAAACTTTCAGTAATGTGAGTACGAGTGCAAAGAAAACCTTCCTTTAAAGATAAGTCTGACCATCCAGGTAGAGTTAAGCATGAAAACTATATGCTACAGGAATGTCATGTGATCTAGGAGTTCATAAATACGGTAAGGATGGATGCAATCATGCCAAATGCAAAGGAATGTCAAAGCGCATGAATCCAGGAGAGGCGAAAGTCACAGAAAGACTCACAGAAAGAATCTTATGCATGTTCACGAGTAACAAAGTAGATGAGAGCCAGTTAATGGTTTAGTTGGTGCAAAGACAAGAAACAAGAAGCAAGAAAATCTATCAACAAAAACAGACTTTAAGAGCATGCAGAGGCACAGAAACACCTCTCCAGTTTTCCATTTGTGTCCTTTTCATGACAACATACACCTGTGTGATCTGTAAACTCTCCTGCCATTCAGAACATTTATTTACAGTGCAGCATTTCACTCATAAATGCCACACTATAAATAACTCTGTAGTACATCTAATTCTCTGTCTCTACCTTTCCTGAGAAGAGAGGTGTTTCTGCAAACAGCCCACAGAGATTTGTCGTCTACAAGTCGGAGAGGAAGAAGAGGTTGAGGACTTCACATGAGTCCTGCTCCTCCCTTCTTCTTCCTCCTCCTTCGTACCACTTTGCCCCCACCCCTCCCCAAAACCCAGCCCACTGTCCTCTGGTCCGCCGTCCCCAAGCCCTCACCGGAGATATCCCACACGCGCACGGTCTGATCCAAACTGGCCGACACCACCAGGTCCTCGGATGGGTGGAACTGGGCGCACATCACATAGTGGTTATGGCCAGTCAGCACACTGTGGATGAGAAAGAAAAAAAAAGGAGGTATATTCAGACATTAATAATTGTCCTTAAGGTTGATCAAATGGTTCCACTGTCACTGAAATAGTTTACACATTAAATGTAACAATGGAAAACTGATGAAAGTAGTGTATTTACAACAAAAATGCTAAAATATATTAAAATAGTTTTCACAATTTCTAAAGAGTTCTACAAGGACGCATCTCTAAGGCCTATGGGTAGCCTGTATGCAGCAAAGTGCAGTGTTGGAGAATGACCAAAAACTTCCTTACTACACTCCCTAGCTAAGAGGAGGTTGTGAGGAAAAATACTGCTGTTTACAGAGGGTCTTACCAGACACAGGTCCTGGACTGCCAGTTCCAGATACGAATGGTCTGATCATCTGAGGCACTCAGAATCCACGGGTACTCCTGGAAGGTGCAAGGTGATAACCAATTCATTCATTCATTCATTCATTCATTCATTCAATTAAGAGTAATTTTAGAGAATAAATTAAATTACAAAATACTGAGTCCTAACTACTCTTGACAGTAAAACTACAGATGAAAGAACAGGAAGCAGATATATGGTTAAGAGGCAGAAAAACTCACATGGTGAAAGAAGGTGGTTCTGATGTAGTCAAGATGCCCCAGCAGGGTGAAGAGACAGCGTCTCAACTTGTAGTTCCACACCTACTCAGAAAAAAAAAGATTTACTCAGCATTATTCTAATATTTGTATGGCACAATAATATAATGTCTTACGACATAACACGATGAAATGGGTCACTAACAATAACACTCCTCACATCAACTTTGAAATGTCTGAACTCCTGATCAAACCAAGTAACATCTAAAAATAAGCATTCAAACCTGACAGCTTCCTCTGCTTTATTTATAGTCGCTACACGCAGCAGCCTCACCTTGATTTTGTAGTCGTCTCCTCCAGACACAAAGAGCGGCTGCTGTTTGTGAAAATCAATCCCTCGGACAGGTCCTGTGAGTGAGAGAAAATTAAACACGTTTTATTTCCACCAAGAATACACTCTGTAGACTGAAACATGATCTTACAGCTGCTACATCGCTGTCTTACCATCGTGCTCATCAAATTTGTCGATCAGGGTGCACATCCGATAGTCCCACAGCTGGATGACTCCGTTGTGCAAACTTGCCAGAACCCATGGCCTTTTGGGATGGAAACTCAGGCCTGAAATGTAACACAGTGCATTAACTACCTCATAATATCACACAAAACAAGATATTTTCCTCACAAAATCAGAATCAGTTCAATCACCAAGTAGCTTTTCACATAGGAGGAATTTGGCGCAGTGTTTTAGCGCATATCATTAAAAGCCAACTAAAAAAAAAATCAAAGGAGAATTAAAAAAAATGTAAAAAGCAAGTGTTCCAAGTCAACAGACAGCAATTGCGATTAATTAAATAAATGTTGACGACTGATTGGCAACTGAAATATGTATTTGTCAAGTCTTGCTTCAGTTATCATTAATTACTAATCCATGTGTAATAAATTTAAAATTGGTGGAGTACTTAGCACATCAAAAGCATGACTGTTACACAAGGAGGGCTGCATGAATTTGTAAAACCACCAACATAACAGTATAAACCCCGGCTCTGACCTGCTGGAGAAACTAACTGCAGCCCTAACAATTTGTTAATTCCATAGTTTCACACTGCCATTTCGATTTAAAATCCAATACTTATTCAGCCCTAATCCAGATGATGATCTTACTGAACATTAATGAAGCCATGTCAAGTTTGAATAACGCAGATAGTTACGTTAGTTAGCTAGCTAGCTAAAGGCACGCACAGGCATCATCCATTCAACATTACAGCATCTTAACAAGGCGTGATATACATTATCTGAGGTTTAGTCTATAACAGAGGAGTCTCTTAAATCAAGAACTCTATTTATTTACAACTTGTCAGGGATTTTTAAAAAGCTGCATAACATAGCTAATGCTAGCTTCTTTGCTAACTATAGCAGTGAAACTCTTACCTTTAACACGGGCCGACTTCGTTTCAAATTTCGTTAACATCGTCCCCAGTGAACAGTAGGGGCCTTAATTTAATGTTGTAGTAAACTACAACTCCACACGAACGATAAAAAGCGACTAATATCTTGCAGACAAGTTCACTCAGGCGGCCTGGTCGCCTTCGCCCATTTAGCTGATTCTCCTTCTTCCTGACACGTAGCTCGTTTTGTCTTCCGGCTCGGAACAATAAAGTTTTGGGGTGAAAATGTGACGCAGAAAGCTCCACGGCAGCGGCGCATAGAAAAACAACACATAGAGCTGCACTGACAAGAACCCTGCGGCTAGAAACTGTCATAACACATCTACAATCAGTATTTCTATACAGTCCGGTTAAACACTCTATTAACAACGATATGACAATTAAATCTGTACAAACACAATAAAACAGCTTTTTGCAGTTCATTTGAACCAGCGATGGAAGAAGTAATCTTCCAGTAAAAGTACTAATGTAGTACAATGCAAAAATACAGCTAGAAGTGAGAGAAAAAATGGAAGTTTGAATCTGTTGCTGAACATGACTTTAAGCTTTTCCTACACTATTATTAGCAGCGGTGGAGGAAAGAATAGTGGAAAGAGCAGTTTTACACACACTCAAGAGAAAAATCTTACTCAATGTCCACTTACTTTTTTCTTCCACTGTTTAATCTGCATTGCATGGTCTTCATCAGTGGATGAATCGATTAAACAGAGCACTACAAGAAGCCAATAAACATGAAAAAAGTGTTCATAAAGTGGTTATTTAAATGTTTAGAATGTAAACATTAAATTTAAAGCTGCACCAAAATTATTAGAACTGAGAATTTAAAAAATAATTTCCTCTTTTCAACCAGTTTTGTTAAATGGGGTTTTAAGTACTTCAGCATATTCGACATATTTGTTTATCAAATGGTCAGAAATAATGCAAATAAATTATTTCTGTTAAATATGATAACGCAGACTACGACTATGACTGCAGATATAACTATTAAAGTATCATCAGCATGTACTTAATCAAAAACATTCATTACACATAAAAATTCCCATCAATACTATATTAATATTAATGATGCATTAATGCACAAGCTTTGACTGATGTAGTTTTTGACATGGACTTAATTAAAATGCATCCTAATTTTCCTGCTATGTGAGAATGAATATTGTATATATTTATGTCTTACTTTATATTTCTAATTGGCTATATGCACCTAATGTGAATATTCTTTTTTGAAGTGCACAGCTTGTGATGCATCTATATACACATTGTGTTTTGTATTTTTGTCTGTTGTTGTCCTTTGCAGGAACACTGTCATCTTATATAATGTACTTTACACATTATCGCACAGTTTAATCCATAGTGATGCAGCATATTTTAAAAGATAGTCACTGAATGTGAATCTTAATTGCAGAGAACAAATTCAAGTGCAGTAAAAAGAACAATATGCACCTCTACATCTTATTGCTAATGCTAATGTAGAAGCAAAGGTGACAAATAATCCACAAGAACAAACATATATGGCATCGTATCATTATTTAATTTCATATATTTACAAAACAAAAATAGTGTCAAATAACAGGTTGTATTTTTGAACAGTGCGGTGGACACGTTTTCATCAGCCCTGAGAGTTGAATAGATCGAACCTGGACCCCGTGATGACAACCACGAGTCTTTACAAACCTCCACAGCAGCCTCCCCTCAGCTGTGCTTCCTGTAAATCTGATCTCTGCTCAGTGCATGGCTGACTGAGTCCTTTCACAGTACCCCTTTATCATACAGTTATTGATGGGCTGACGCTCGTGTGATTTCTAGACCTCTCTCTGTAGCTACAGAGGTAACCGTTTGTCCACTGGGGGTAAACAAACCCGGCAACCACCGCCAAAAAAGTGCAAACATCAGGCTGTTGATGCGTTTCCCCAACAGAGTATCTGCATGAATTAATGGCATGTTTCTCTCCTCATGTGATGTTTACTATCCGGCCTGCTTCTGGAAAGAACATGATGTACTTTTAATGGATATATGCTCATACTATCAGAAGATAAACACTCCGAAATACCACCTGGGTGTTTTTCTTTCCTCGCAGGGACCCCACACCAAAAGAAAACATCACACTGGGAATCACAGGGGAAGCACTTTGCACAGTAACTCTACACTATAATGATCACTGTAACCACAGCAAAGGCATCCGGGAATCATCATCTCAATCACTTCAAATCAATACTCAGGAATGAGGAATAACACGCAGGGAATGGGTCTCGTTAAATTAGCTGACTGAGTTAGAAAAGGTGCTGCGAATTTTCCGCGAGGCGTTACCTCCTCTGTCGTCTTTTTAATTCTTTAAATAATCGACACTCACTTTATCCAGTTTTCTTGCATATCATTAGTTCACTTGCTAAGTTCAGTCCTGTACAGATTTTAGGTTTAGTAAAATACCGAAACAATGATCACTCACTTGGTATAAACCTGGGATGAAACTGCAAATTTACACTATTGTAAAGCTATAATCTGAAGTGCTCAGTAGAATGATAGCAGAATTATGATGAGACCTAAAACCATAACTTAAAGTTATTTTGCAAAGGCACTGCTCATACCCGTGAAGTGGCTTGACAGATTTCACCAAGAGGCAAACAGTATGCAAAAACGCCGGCAGTGGGATTTTTCTTCTTATAGGAATTCTGTTAAAACTAAACCGTGATTAATCTGTGGAAACCGCTGACAAACTAATGCAAAGATGTTCAAATGTCCAGTGATTTTACAGAGAAGAGTGTTTTGTGTGTGTGGTTCCTGTTGGTGTTTTTGTGCCTCCCCCTGTTGTTTATGTTTCCACACACGTTCCTTCTTCTTCTTTTTGAGGGATAACAGTATCGACGGTTCGGCCACACTCCTGCCTGACCTTTGCTTCACACTCTGTCATCCCTCCCTGCTGTTGACACACTCAGAGTGACCATCCGGTGCTACTGATGGACCACGACGCCGCCTCATCACATCATGGAGCACTGCTCTGCTGCACCGGCCCCGGGGCCTCCAGGGAGGTTGAGGGACTCCATGTCGAAGTTTAACCCGGGAGGCTGGAGGAGCAAGAAAAAACAGGAAGAACACAGTTAGGTAGAAACCACCTCCTCACAGCTCTACGCTCTGACAAAGATGCTTTAAACGCATTGGTGCAGACATGGCTCAGGTGGTACAGCACGTTCAACCCCTAGTCGTTCCACATGGCAGAGTTTCTTTGGGCAAGACACTAAAGCATTGGGAGCAACTCGTGTCCCATGCGTGGCTAGCACCATGCATGGGAGACATGACATGTAGGAGTGTGTGTGTGTGTGTGAATGGGTCAATGAGAAGTACTCTGTGAAGTGCTCTGTAGTGTAGAACTATTTACCATTTATTTTTATTTAAATAAAAATCTGATAAACTAGAAGAGCAGTTCTTGAGGATGATGTGAGCAGTGAACGCATGCAGTTGTGCAGGTTAATTTGATTGTGGAGCAACACTGTAAGTCTTTGAAACTCAGACACAGGTGAATAGCTTGAGTTTGTGTGAACAAATAAGGCAAGAAAGAATGAGAACTAAACGCATGGGTAAAATTAGGGTGATTGCTTGGTGAGCTGTGCGTGTTTTAGCTGGTTACATAGCAGTTTAATTGTATTTTATTAGGTCTCCTATTCTTTAGACTCCAGAACACAGACAGGTGTGTATATTAGATATCATGATAGTTTCTTTTCAAATCAAAGGTGAAGTGTAGGATTCTGAAGACAGATTCATGATATTTAGCTAGTTAGCATATTGAGATAGTCAGATACATCGGTTCCCCCTCCGTATCCCCTCCCTTTCCCTTGTCCTGTGCACAAGTATGAACATGCAGAGGACACTGGCTCAGTCCGAACCACTTTGTTTCTCCGTTTACAGAGTCAGGGTTCGGTACAAACACCAGATTTTTTTTTCAGTGCACACACAGAACACATGGCTGGCAGATCGTGAGGGGAAATTCACTAAATCTGACAAAAAGATCTTTTGTTTTGATGAAAACATCAGTGGTACACTCAGGCCAATCACACGCTGCATATATAAACAGATGTACTACTGCAACTTACCGCATCACCTGCTAGCTCTTTGGGAGGCTGGCCGAGGTCCTGAAGCTGGAAGAAAAAGAAATATGGTCAGTAATCAGTTTTGCTCTCACCAAGTCATTGTTTATTGTCAAAATTTTCTATGTTCCTGATCAAAACATAAATCTGCATCTCTTTCTCCAACAAGTTCTGAAAAGCAATTAGTTTAAGGTAATTTTTAACCAAAAAAGACTGATATGTCTACAAATCAAATCAATTTCTAAGCCCATATGAAGGAAAGAGATGCAGCAAGAGATATACACAGATCAGCCACAACATTATGACCACTGACAGGTGAAGTGAATACCATTGATCATATTGGTACTATGTGGTGTTCTGATGGAAAACCTTGGATTTTAACATCCGTGCTGATGAGACTTAGACACCCAAATAAACATTGTCCCCCAACAAGCACACTCCCTCATGCAAGTGGAAATCCCAAATGTCACTGGATGAAAATTCACCCCACCACATGGAAACAACATCAAACATGTTGGTTCCTATGACATGAATAAGTTTGTGTGACAGTTTCATGACTTTTCTGATGTTGTGTGGACAATGAAAACAAAGCTGTAAATGAACACATTCTCCACAAATTCTGATTTTTGTCTGTCACACTCACAATTAAATATTCAGCCACAGTATTTATGCGTGAAAAGAGACAAAGATGCTTCACCTTCTGCATCAGGTCCATGATGCTCTCAAATGTGCCCTCTTTATCTCCAGCGCCCTCATCCTCCTTCTCAAACAGCTTACAGATTTCTCCCATGATCTTGGCCTGCTCCTCGTAGCGCTGGTAGTCCTCTGAACTAAGGCTTGGCTTGTTGGCTTCCAGCCACTCTGGGTACTGTGAGGGTGAGTTACAGTTACCACAAACACTGAAAGGAACACTGAGGAGTGCAGCTATTAAAACAATGCCATACCTTAGTAGTGATCTCTTTGAGAGACGGATAAAGCACTTCCTTGGAGAGAAGATTCTGCATGATGGACTGCATGATGGGCAGGATGTTTCCCTCCTCACCACTTCCTTCACCTCCCTCCTCCAACCCCAGGCCTTCCAGAGCCTTGACGAGGTCGTCTCCAGCAAGTCCTGTGGTCTGTAAGAGAAAAACACAGACTGTCTGTAAATTATTTCTTATTTGTAACAGTTTAACAACAATCACTCAGTCCTGACTCGACCTACCTGCAGGTTGTCTGCATTTTTGGCCAGGCCACGGAGTGTGTCTTTAAGACAAGAAGTGAACTCTTGCTGGGAGGCGGTGTCAGTACCTGTTCAGCAAATAGGCACAACATTTAGAGCACAAGAACAAAACAGTAAGAGCCAATTCAAGCTTTCCAGCGGAGGTGGCTCTGTTCATACCAGCATAGGTCTATACTGGTCTGCACAGACAAAAATACATGGGGCAATCTTTACAGGATCTAGTGGTTACTTGCAGATTCAGCTGTAAGAACGTAAATATTCACAAGGTCTGCCGAGCTCAGTGGTCAGACATAACACAAGTTTTCTGGAGAAGTCAGAACTTTCTATGTGTTTGGGCTCCGTCAATGGAAAGCAGGAATAATCAAAGCGCCTCCAAAGTCTTGCAGAGACTATTTCAATTACAACTCTGTGAACAAATAATTAAAAGAAGAATCTCCACGCAGTCTCTCCTGACATCAGACATTTGTTTTAAGCATCACTTGCTGCCAAGGCATGAAATTTACGTCACATATACCTTTACAGATGCAGATACAGAAAAACATGAATTGGGATTGAGAGGAATAAAATACAAAAACCACAGATAACAAAAGCGTATTTCTTACCAACTTTGCCTGCAGCCTCTGACAGTTTTTGGAAATGCTGCAGTAGCTCTGGCTCCTCCTGTGCCAGCTCTGTCATGGCTTTCTCCCACTCCTCCTTAGCTTGAGTAGCCATGTCCCCCTCAAAGAGAGTCTCAAAGAGCTTGCAGTCTTCAAGCAGGGGCGGCTACATGCAGGAAGAAGGCATGAGATGAGACAGTGAAGAAAGACTAAGCAAAATGTTCTTTTCAGTGTTTAAACACACTGTCCTTCGATCAAAACAACATCAAACGATGCAATTTGAAGACTGTGAAGTAGCATGGGATCATGGAAGTTGCTGTCTTCACCAACATTTCTGATGAAAATTGCCTAATATTACAATAATTTTAATAACAAAGTTGATGTTGTGGCCACTTGAAACAAATTCATTCTCCAGCATTGACCCCAAGTATAATCCAGTTAAGAGAGAATGGAAAGTTTAAAAAAAAAATGGACAGAACCAGATTCAGACCTTCTCTGCACCGCTGCTGGCTGAGGAGGAAGCAGCTGCAGGTTCAGGGGCTGGAGGGGCGGATGCTTTGTCAAAGTCATCCAGCGCACCTGAAAGAAACACAATTCATTAAAACCAAGACGATCATTAGAATTTTAAGTTATTCACCTAACTACCAAAGGAATAATCTACTTTTTCCTGAACAACTTGTGCAGCGTATTCCAGATACTACAGTACTAACTGTCAGTGGTCATGCTGCAGCAACAAGTGGTCTAAGCGATAGAACCACTCTAGAACAGTCTAATGGATGTTTTTTGCTTGTTGGGAGATGCAAAATGATGATTCTTATCTTTAACATTAAGAATCAAAAGTTATAGTGGAACTGAGGATCTCCTTTGGGTAGACATTGTGCCTGCAAATAGTAATTATTTGATGGAAAATGAAGTTGCTGATTATTATCTCAATATGTGGTCATTTTTAGGCAGTGTCTTCCTGCTAGATGTTAGGTATTATTATTATTTATTGCAATTAGTTTATATCAAGTTGTATTGCAGTTAATGTAAAGCAAATATGAGTAGAATACAGATTCTATCAATCAATTCTGTACTGCCCCCCCTTATTTATAGGGAGATACCAGAATCAAAGAGCTAACCATTGCTTGTTTTGTTTCTGTTGTTTTAATTTATTTATTAAGATTTTTTGTTCAGAACTTAAAGATATTCAGTTTTATTTCACGGACGAGGAAAGAAATCAGTAAACATTCAAATTTAAGAAACTGGAATAAAAAAAATGTAGTCTTTTATTCCTAAAAAACTACTTCAAGAGATTAAACGATTATCAACATTGTATTTGATGAATTTAGTAATTGACAATTAATCGATTAATTGTAAATGAAAACCTAATCTATTATCAAGCCTTTAACGCCAGTGGAAACAGTTTCTCTGTCATCAGTTTTCATAACCCCCTTTTGTTTAATAGTGTGTGTGCTGAATCCCAGTGAACGCATTGTAAACATGATACTGCAAGCACCTTTTGGCTAAACTACACTTTACAACCAGTTTCCAGTTTATTAACTCCACCTGCCTGAAACTAATATGGTCCAAATCAGCAATCCTTGAATTAATTATACAGTCATAAAAGTTACAGTGATCAGGTCTTGTTTGAACTGTTCACGTTTGTCGTCACATTTAAAGAGACAGACTGTGTTACAACATATTTATGACAGTTACGGTATTCAACATTTTAATATCAGTGAAAGTACAGTAAATATTAATATAACACAACACTTTTAAACAGTATCTCAAAAAACAGCCTCCAATACAGCTGGAAAATCAAATCAATACCTTATTTAACTAAGAAAATTACTTAATTGCAAAGCTGTGTTATTACTTCACCTCGATGTAACAAACAAACAAAGTCTGAAGGGCATTTGTTTGTATTTGAGCTGCTTAGTTGATTAATTTATCAGTATATTGACAGGAACAAGATAAACCCACTGTTTCCAGCTCCTGAAATGTAAGAATTATCTGGTTTTCTTTATCCTCTGTGATAATAATAAGAGGGTGTTTGTATTTTGAACCATTTGTTTGACAAATCTCACTTCGACATTTTATAAATCTAATGATCTAAATCATTTGATAGAGACAATAATAACTTGGTCTGAAAAACACAGAAGGTGGATTAAATCAATTAAAGCCGTTCTGAAAGCCGTTCGTGAATCCTCAAAAGAGTCTAGTAAACATCTGGATGAAGAAATATTTTGTTCACTGAATGATAAGATATATTTTTAGGCTGTTGGCTAAACTAGGAGAGTTGTTTTCCATCCAGGTATCAGGCTGTCATCTTTGTTTTGGTTCGGGGGCAGAGGCTTAACTTGGGAAACACATTAATCTTTTTAATCATCCAGCACACAGATGATTATTTTATCTAAGGGGTTACAGAGGTCTGTGACGACTCTGGAAAACTCCACAGAATAACAGCAGGCGTTTTTTAATCAAATATCGACGGGTAACTCACTCTTCGATAAGACAGTGATCCTAACGGTCGCTGATACAGGAGGGGCACAAACTGAGGATCGATCTGGATCGGAGTTAGCTAACATTAGCGACACGAAGTGAGTTGTGACATAAATTTGACGACTTTTCCTGGCTTTCTTTGCTTGGGTGAATGATATTACCGGTTGTCAGTGATTATTTACGTTAACGTCACTTTTCTGGATATTTGGGACCCAAGCGGGAAGTCCTACCGAACACCTGCCGTCAAGCTAACCTCTGACACGGTGAGAGGGAGAGAGGAGGGTCCCGACGATGAATTTCAACCGTTTAAACACCGAGACAAACCGTTCCAACGAGATAAAAGAAAGACTGGCTGTAAAAACATGAATGTCAACACTTACTGTCCAATAATTCGTCCAATTCCGCATCGTGTCCACTGGACGACTCTCCTGCTCCCGACGCCATGATGTTACCTTCTCCAAACCAACAGCAAGCACACGGCGCAGAAAAGTGACGTCTCTGTTGTAAAGGACGACGTCGTGGAAATTAAACGTCACAGCTCCGAAGGTTGATTTGAAATCTGGCGCCTTCTGGTGGATTTAGAGAAAAGCACAGAACTAAAAGTTAAATTTTATCCACCTGATCACATAATTGATTGCTTTGCGTTTTCAGAAACCACTTAGTATTTTAAAAAATATATTTTAAATACTATTTTTTGATCGGTTTGGGGAAAAATCTATTATACAAGCAAACTTTTAAATAAAACATCTGATCTTAAAATTATTATTGTCGTTATGGGCAAATATCAGTGAACATAAACTAAATAACACACCTTAAAATAGTTCAAATTAGTAATGACTTTAGTTACAATACTGACTCGCCTAAATAATATTGTAAACATTTTATCATGTGTATTACTTCATTCATTACTTTATAATGGCTTTAATTTGCTTTTTATTTGGCTTTGAACATCTGTTTCTTATTCATCTCCTGCCACTTACTGTGCAACACCTGCTGTTTTTAATCTTTTATCCTCCTTCAAATTTTCTCTGTGCTCACGTTTACTGTCGTTCACCAAAACACCAAGTCAGATTCCTCTTAAATGAAACCCTAGTTACCGAATTCTTAATCTGATGTCATCGTACAAACAGCAGCCAACACAGGAAATGTGGTCATGTTTGTAGTTTGCACAGATGCAGTCTCGCTGTGGCAACTTATAAGCCTTGCCTGTCTGTTTTTGTCTTCTTTTTCACAAAATATATGTAAAAATGCAAAATTCTTTAAACAGGAAAATGGCTTATGAGTTGAAAATAATGGCTGTAATCTCTTTTCAAAACTATTTTCTCACCATTGTTGCCACTGTAATCACTCAAATTTTGCACTGAAGGAAAATTATAAACTGATATACTTGAGTATTTTCATATTCTGCCACTATATATTTCTATTCTACCACAATTTAGATGCAAAAATGTCATTATATTTACCAGACAGCTGTAGTTGGCAGCTTATCAAGATTTCCTCATACAAACCAAATAAATAAAAAATGATGTACCATAGAAAACGTGTACAAAGTCAAGCTGGGTCTGCTTATATTAAACCAAGTGAAAGGCTATTTATACATTCAGTAAGTTTGATCTAATAATTTAAGACAGTTTAACATGTTTAAGTGCTGATGATAACCTTTGACTCAGTCCATGTAATTTCCACTGTCTCTGATTTTGTTCTGAGTTTACTTGTTTGTTATCTGAGATCCAAAACCAAGCTTTGTAAACTATTTTTTGACAGAAGTTCATATGTTTTCAGACCTGGGTGTTTTTGTATTCTCACCCTCAAATAAACATCTCACCTAGGAAGCCATTTAAAGGGTTCAGTCTCTGCCAGTGAGATGAAACTTAGCGAAGTCACGGAGAAAATCAGTTCAACAGATGCAAATGACTGATTGGTTCCAGCTCCAGTGGACAAAACGGTAATTGTTGGTTCTTTAAATGAACAAAAGGCACAACATTTTCAAACAAGGGTGCTTCCTGTAAGCACATTTATATGGATGTATCCAAATTTCCTGCTAAAAATACAGTTTTTGATCTACATTTTACCAACCTTTGAGATCTCCACCATCAGTAGATTTTGATGTGTGGCATTGTCAGCTAATGCTATAGTTTTTTGTCATCTTTACATGGCAAAATTGTGAACAATATGTAAGTAAATGTCAGAATCAGACAGAATAAACAAACTGACATTGTGCCAGCCTCTGACCTCACAGTGAACCTAAACACTCTAATGGTTTAACTGCGAGCGATTTAAACAAGTTAAAGCAATCTTGTGAGAATGTGCATGTGATAGCACATTTCCCTCTTTCACTCTCAGCTTTTTTTTTTTTTTCAGGAAGCGCGTCAATTTTCAACGTGCAGTAAATAAGCGGGGGTTGCCAGGGGTTACTGCTGCTGTTGCTTAGCAACACATACAAACAAGCTCAGACAGCAAAGATTGAGAGCGCAGTGTAGACAAATATTTAGCATTATCTGACCAGTGTCGATAGTAACGCTCTCAGAGAGACAAATAATGACAAAGTTTTCATCTGTGATTCTTGATGGGGGAGTTTCCAGGATTAAGTCATTTTAAGCTTAAAATAACACCAAATACTGTTGATCGTATTGATTAAAGCTGGGAAACTGTCTTCTTTTCAATAATCACACATATCTAACTGAAAATTTACCCAAACGTAAATCCATTATGTCATATATATTCATATATATATGCATATTCATATATATAATTGCTCATGTCTAGTACACTCTCTTTATGAAACCTTTCTTATATCTTATCATTTTTTGGCCTTATCGTACTTTTTGTGAGTCCTGCTTCTTTCACGCCTCATCTGTATCCAGCTGCTGTAATGTGTAAATTTCCCAAGTGAGGGATCAGTAAAGTTTATCTTATCTTATTGTATCTTATCTTGTAAACAAGCTGATTATTAGTTTTCTTGGAGGTAGTTCGGTCATGCTCAGATGTTGTCTGATCACATTAGATTAATAAAATTACTCATCAATAACTTGCATGTCTGTATTTCTAATATTAAACAAAATAATTTGGTTTGACACAGAAAACAGTTCAATCACGCATCCATAAAAGCACAAAAGCTATATAAATTCCATCACTTAAAACGTCTTGGATGTATCTTGCATATTTACTGTACTGCTTATATTGTAGAAATCGTAGCACATCCATGCTTTTAATTTGACATTTACTGCTTCTTTTGCCCTTCTGGTTGAAAGCTAAACTCCTTTTCTTTCCCTTAGTATTTGCTCTCTGCACAACGACATTAAAGCTGAATCTAATCTAATATAAACAGTTATTAGTTTCATATTATCTGCCCTTCATCTTGCTGCCAGCCAATAGAAACACAGTAAACTCATCAAGGAACTTAATTACAAAGGAGGGCAAACTGCTGCTGCTGCTGCTGCTGCTGCTGCTGCTCTACGCTGGGTGTGTTGGGCTGCAGGGTGGAGGAGGTGGAGGAGGAGGAGGAGCAGCTCAGACAGATGTGAATAACGGTGCAGACATTTGACGCCTAATTTGGTTTTCTGGGCGGAGAGCTGCTCCTCTGAGCTGCTAGTAAGTCCAGTCGGGGGCCTGAGGAGCGGCAATCTGCGACTCTCTCAACCACTGGATGTTCTGGGGAGCAGCAGCAGCAGCAGCAGCAGCCAAGCATTAGAAAGGTAGGAACGACTTGTGGATTTCAACTGAAGGAATGATTTGAAAACAGGAGGACTTCACTTGGAACTTGTTGCATCTTGCTTACCTGCATGTTTGCTGAGAAGACACTATCAAAAGTTGCTTGGTTTTGTTTGTTTTTTTATGCATGCAAGAGGAAAAAAGCGTATATTTTTAGTTGTAGGCTTGAAATGAGTCTGTAAATGTGCCTATAAAGAGAGTTTTACATTTAATTTTACTTTATTTTCTAGGGTGGCACATTTCTAGTGAGCAACTTCCACTCATTCAGCAGCTGCAGATGCTCTCAAAAGTAGATTTTTAGGTCAGATTTGGCAGTAACCTTTCAAAGAACACGTTTATTTGTGATGAATTTGCGTGTTTTTGTGTCAGTTTGTGTGCAGCAGGCTGTAGTGTGGTTGTGTGGCGGCAGCAGGGTGTGGCAGGCGGCACACCCACCTCCTCTGTCAATGAATGAACCTCGGCATGAGCTCTAGCTGTCACACCGACACAAGGCTCTGCTCTCTTCTCCTGCTGTCAGGGTCCGTTTGTGGTGAAACATGAGGGGTTCTGATGCTGATTTAGCTTTTCAGGAGGTTATTTCAATGCAGAGTTGTGTCACAGTTTCCCTCTTTAGGTGTGGTGGGTCAGTCTGAACCAGAAAAAAACCCTCAGTGTGTTTAATCCCAGAGATTTTCTGTCTCATGGTTCTGTTTTGTTATTGTCGTCTGAGCAGAAAGGTGAGGAAAGTGGTTGTGTTTTCCCTCAGACTTTGCAAACACACAGCTGGAGCCACAACACTCCAGCACTGAGCTCTTACATACAAACACGCTGTGGGATGGGTTTTACCAACAGAGCTCGTCTTGTGCCTCGGCCCACGGATCCCCCTGTAAGTGGATTATGGGTGAAATTGAATAAGCGATGTTGAGTCATGACAACGAAACATGCGGCACACATGACCCCCCGCGCCTGAGACTCGCTTCCTGGACATCTCGGCCCTGTGTGTGTGAAAAGTGACTGTGCAGGGGAGCGATGCTGTCACGTCCTGATATGTGGGCCTATTTTCGGCGCCTCTTCCATTTGGGGAAGTGTCCCTGTTTGCGCGATCCTGTCGTGTTTTTCATGCTGTGCTGTGAAAAGACACTTTTTTTCCACACTTTTTTTTAACGCCCTCCCTCTCTCGCCCTTTTCCTCTCCTCTTTCCTTTCCTTTCGGCTTGTTTTACAGACTCTCCCTGTTGTGGTAAATTACAGATATCTTGTAAAATAAATTTTAAAAAAGGAAGTATCAATTAAAATCTAATTTAAAAAATAAAAATAAATTTGAAAATTCATTCATTCATTTAAAAAAATATAAAATAGGCCAAAAATGTCCACATCAAAAATCAGCTTAATACAAATAATAATTTGTTATTTTATAATGTTTGATTGTAAAATTTCCCCTTTTGCTGTATTAAAATCTTTATTTTTATTAGAAAAAAGATTGACAGAATTAATTTGCTGACGATAAAATAAATAAATACATCTTAGAGTCAGCATTTTTACAAAAAGCAATTTTTTATTTTACAATATCTGGCTGCAAAATTACCCTGTTTTACTGTATTTCAATGTGTATTTATCTAAAAAAAAATGCTGTTATATGCGAGGAAAGTTATGTATAACAAGGATTGAAAATAACATTTGAAACTGTATTTTACAGATTTTTGCTGTTTTGTTAAATTACAAATACTTTATAAAATCACAGGAAATTTACATGTTTACTATAAAAAACAAAAAGAAAAAAATGTTCGTAGTGTCCACATCAAAAACTTGCATTTTTACAAACAGTTTTACAAAAAAAAAACCAATTCTTTATTTTACAACATCTGGCTGTAAAATTTACCTGTTTTACTGTTTTTGAATCAGTATTTATAGCCGTAAAAATAAGTTTGCTGTTATTTAAAAGAAAAAACTTCAAACTATGTGTTACAGATTGTTCCTGTTTTGTTAAATTACAGAAAAAATATGTAAATTTACATGTTGACTGTAAAAAATGTTCATCGTTTCCACATCATTTACAAACAGTCATTCTGTATTCGACAGTGTCTCGGTGTAAAATTACTCTGTTTTACTAAATGTAAATCTTCTAAAACAGACATTTGCTTACATATTTACAGAGTTTTGTTTTTTGAATGAAAAACTGCGTATATTAAAGATTGAAAAATGGCATTTAAAAAAAAACTCTTATTTCATAGATTTTTCCTGTTTTGTTAAATTCCATATAATATCTAGAAAAATCACCAAAATGAAATAATTGTATGGTGACTGTGCGTAAAAAACAAACAAACAAAAAAAAGGCCAAATGGTAAATAAAGTCCACATTAAAAAAATCTGTATTTCTGCATAATAGTATTTAGTTTTTTCTACATTAGGACTGTAAAATAACACTTTTACTGTATTTAAATCAGCCAGAAATATCAATATTTTACTGATATTTGCAGGTTTTTTTACATTTTTGCTGCAAGATTTTCATTAATTATTTACTTTTTAATTTAAAATTTTCTTTTTACAGTATTGAGACTGAAACACGCGGCGGAGATGAGAGCTGGAAATTAACAGTTAAGCAATTCACCAGGCACAAATGCTTTGCTTTATTGTTTTATATGATTTTAAATTGAACATTTCCGGCGTGAAGATGTTAATTTCAGCTCTGTGACGCCAGTTTTCAAAATTTTTTTACATTTTAAAGCTAAAACATTGAATCCAGCATTTAAATGAAGCTTTTTCCCTCCACAGTTTTGCTGCTTTTTCTCTCTCTTTCCATTTCTCTTTTTCTTTCCTGACTCGATTCCATCAGCAGCAAAGCGATGGCAGCAGTAGGAGTGGCGGGGATTGATTTTTCCATTACGACCCCTCGATATACGTTTATTTTGAGTGGTTTACACGAAGCATAATTGGTAGCTTGACTTTAAGGGCCGGAGAGGGAGTATTGAACCGGAGGGGGAGGAGGACTGATGGAAAAGAGAGGGAGTAGCCGCCAGGGCGAGGAGGGAAGGTAGGAAAGGAAACGAGAAGGAGAGATGTTGGCAAATGTGACAAAGTTACCAGTTGTTCGGCAGCGTCCAGACTGCGGCACATCTGGAACACATCAGTGAACTGGAAAATCTTACAAGAAACCAGGGAGGAGGTGAGGAGAGACGGGGGAGGAGTGGTGAAAGAGAGGGGGCCCGCCGGTGACTCACCCTTCTGCTATTCCACTCCATCACCGTGTTTAAACTGTGATGTCCTGTGGCCGAGGCACAGGGCTTCCCCCGAGTTCCTCCCTCTGTTCCCTCCCTTCAGAGTGAGTCATCCTGCTCGGCTTTCAGGGGGTCTCTGTTTCCCATTCCTGCCTCCTTTTGTCCTCTTCTATGCTCCTACCCTGCAATCGGTTGAGCTTTCGGCCTCCCAAAGCCTCCACTGGCATTTAATGGGGCTAATGTAAACAGGCCTTTCTCCTTGTTTATAGCTGTCTCTCTGTGTAAACTGGGGAGAAGGAGCTCGGCGGCTGTTGGAGCCAAGTGGGCGACGGGTGTCAGAGGGAGGACAGCCGGGGTGGTCGGAGGGTGTCTGCACTGTGGAAATGTTCATCAGGTCTTCTTGTTAAACCTGTGGCTTAAAATCTCCAGAGCAGATCAGCTGGTTTCGAGACTTGTAGCCGAACTTACAAGTCAAGAAATATTTCAACTTAGATTCGTGTGTTTGGGTCAGAAAACCAATTAATGCCTGCTTTCGGTGCAGAATAGAGAGTAATCAGATCTTAAACTTAAGTAAAACAGTAAAAAACGCTCTCTTTCAAGTGAAAACTACACATTTAAGTTTATACCTTAGTAAAAACATAAAAGCATTTGCAATTAAATACACATAAAGTACTAGAAGTTGAAGTACTCTTAATGCAGAATGCCATATTTCAGAATAGTGCACGTTACAGGATTATAATTACCGATACATTAACATGTTCATCACTTAAATGTTGAAGCTGGTAAATGTGATTTAACTACTTTACATGGTTTATTTGCTGAGTAGTTTTCTGCCTGGGGATCAATAAAGTTAGATCTTAATCTATGATATAACATCATAAGCTAAGATAAGCTAAGCTATGCTAAACTAAGCTAAGTTAAGATAAGATGAGATAAGATAAGCTACGCTAAGATAAGATACGATAAGCTAAGGTAAGAAAGATAAGCTAAGCTACGCTAAACTAAGCTAAGTTAAGATAAACTAAGCTATACTAAACAAAGTTAAGTTAAGATAAGATGAAATAAGATAAGCTACGCTAAGATTAGAGAAGATAAAATAAGATAAGCCAAGCTAAGACAAGATAAGATAAACTAAGATAAGCTAAGCTAAGATGAGAATAGATAAGATAAAAAAAGATAGCCAAGCTAAGAGAAGATAAGCTAAGCTATGCTAAGAGAAGATAAGCCAAGCTAAGACAAGATAAGATAAGCTAAGATAAGCTAAGCTAAGTTAAGATTAGATAAGATAAGATAAGATAAAATAAGATAGCCAAGCTAAGAGAACATAAGCTAAGCTACGCTAAGATAAGCTAAGATAAGATAAGTTAAGACCAGATCAGATAAGATAAGGTAAAATAAGATAAGCCAAGCTAAGATAAGCTAAGATAAAAAATGTTATTATTAACTAAATAATAACATTATTATTTGGTTAATATAATAATTCTTGTGCCTAATGTTGCTCCGAAAAATCAAACGACATAACATAAAAAATGCAGTGTCTAAAATGCAGAAAGCATTAAGATAAAATGAAGTCACATGTTGACTGCATTTTCTATTATTAAATTAAATCTGCAAAGTGACGAAAGTTGGCAAATAAAATTTTTCTATGGGTTGTAGTCAAGTAGAAGTATAAAGCAGCAGTCAAGGTATAAGTGACTCAGAATTGTACTTGAGTACTTCCCACCACTGCAAGCGACTCTGTCTTTATTTAGACCATTACGTACCAACGTCCAATGGAAATGCATCACAGAGGGGGAAGAGGACGTCGTTTGCACCAAACTAATGACAGCAGCCTCTTCAGATCACAGCTCCATGCAGCTGCACCACAGGCTGAGGTTTGAGTCATTTGTATTAACCAGAAAAACCCCTGATGTACCGTCACTGCCGCCATTTCACACCTGAACGCTCACTGCTGGGGCTTACTAACAACAGCACTCATAGGTTTAAATAGTAGAGTTTTAAATAGTGGAAATATGGCGCCATTTTGTTGGATCCAATTTAAAGGTACACTGTAAAAAACAAAGGGTTAAAGCAGTTTTTAGCTGTAATATTTTTGAAAAATGTACTGGTATTTTACAGATGTTTAATAAATTACAGGTAACTAGTAAAATGGCAGTTATTATGGTATGTTAACCGTGAAAAAACAACATCAAAAATCCATAAAAATATTTCCCTTAATTTGAAAAAAAAGTTGTATATATTAGGGATTGAAAATAATTCTTTAAAACTTTTATTTTACACAGTTTTGTGGTTTGTTAAAATACATATATCTTGTAAAATCACACGGAAATAAAAATATATTGTGCATGTTGACTGTAAAATAAATAAATTAATTAATTAAATTAAAAATCAGACCAATGTTTGTCGAGTTTACATCAAAAGTCTGTTTTACAAATTCGTTGTTTTACAATGTGACTGTAAAATGACACTGTTTAACTGTAATTAAGTCAGCTAAAAATATTAATATTTTACAGATATTTATGTTATTTTACATATCATCCCTATTTTGTCAACTGACAGACAATATTTAGAAAGATAACAAAAATGTATTGATTTATATGTTGACTGTAAAAAAAGTCATTACATATTTGTTGTTATTTTATTTTGTATTTATTTATTTATTTTACAGTTCTTGCAGTTTGAACATACAGTATTCCACCATATTTAACCTTATTTCTGCGAACCTTGCTGCAAGATTTTTCACCTTGTTTTTACAAATTACTTTTTTACAGTGCAGAGTCTGAGTAGACCGAGCTATGAGCATGAAAGCTGGAAGTCTTTGTTATATGTTTTAAAGTTGAATATTTCTGCTGCGAAGACGTTAGTTTCAGCCCCTTTTCCATATTTTCTTCATATTTTAAAGATAAAACGTTAAATCAGACCAGCGACGGGCAAAAAAAAGCTCTCAGGCAAAACACATTCCTAGAAAGCTCTGTGTGACTCCTCAATGGAGCACGTTAATCCTCTCCCACAATAAACATTTAATTTACAAGCAATTAAACGCAGACAATTGAAGAGACTCGAGGGTTTTGCTGCTGCAGCCTTTCTTGGTCTGGAACGTCCGTACTTTTACTACCGTAAGCAAACTTTATTGCTGCATAACTGACATTACCGAGCCAGTTTGTTGAATTTTAGACACGTGTCACTGTTACACTGTATTTTAGCATTAAACCTGAGGCTGTCGCTTGTTGATTTTAGTACACACACTTCGAAATAAAGCTGTGTCTCCTACTGAACCCACTTTTGAGATTCTTCTCGTCACGGGAAGAGGTGCATCTTCTCGCTTCTTGCTTATCAAGAACAGAAAGAATTCACAAGAAGGTCACACTGATAAAAGTACAGGTTGCTGCTCTAAACCTCTGATGTCAAATAGCGCAAAATACTCCCGATTAAATGAGCAGACTTAAAGTTAAAGACAAACTGCCTCTGGTTGTTCGTCTGGTGCTCTGAAATCCGTGACGCTGCATGTTGATGGAGCTCAGACAAAACATGTAAGATGTAGTTTCATTTAGCGGAGTTTAGACTCCACTTTGCAGCGTACATCAGGTTCCTGGGAGCGGAGCGAATGAGGAGATCCCATGTTTAGAGCCTGACGACAGACACTTTGTGGGGTCAGTGGAGGTTGAAGGCGCCACTCCCAGCCCCGACGCGAACATGTAGGAATGTCAAGTGAGTGAAACAGTCTGGACTCAGGAATGCTGCTAAGAGAGCAAATCTGAGGTCTGATACGAGGCACAAACTACCAGAGAGAGAAAATAAAGTGTTCAGCAGATGATTTGAGCAGATGTAAATGTGCTGTGACGAGCGCGACCACAGTGCAGTCATTATTTGCGGTTTCAAATTGTGTTTTCATGACTCGAGTTGTTGTTTCTGCCATTCATAAAGACACAATAACGGCATTGTGTGTCTCAGAAAATGGTACGTAGGAGGACGGAGAGTGTTTGGATGTTGCCCTCACGTGGTTGCATCTCGTACTTCTGCTGCTTGCTAATTAATGTTGCTGCTTTTCTTCTTGCAGTTTTCTCTGCTGGGACGACTGAGGAGAATCTGAAGAAGTGACCTTTTCTTTCATCATCTGCTACAACCTCTCATCATGGCTATAGTCCTGCACTCCAGCCCCCTGCTCTGGACTCGGCTGGCTGCCCTGGTCTTCTCCTGCGTGGCCTTCTCGGTGGCCGTGCACGGCGGCCGGCTCTTCCACGGCACCGGCGACTGGTGCATCTTCTGCTGGGCCTTCAGCTTCGCCGGCACTCTGCTCGTCCTCCTGGTGGAGCTGTTCGGCCTGCAGACCCGAGCCCCCGTCTCCTGGAAGAACTTCCCCATCACCTTCGCCTGCTACGCCGCTCTCCTCTGCCTGTCCGCCTCCATCATCTTCCCCCTCTACTACCTCAAAGGCTCGTCCAGCCCCAGTGAGACGCGCGACTACCGCATCGTGTCCACCGTCTTCTCCTGCCTCGCCACCATCGCTTACATGAGCGAGGTGAGCATCAGCAAAGCGCGACCAGGCGAGGTGGCCGGCTACATGGCCACGGCGCCCGGCCTGCTCAAAGTCTGCGAGACCTTCCTGGCCTGCATCATCTTCGTGTTCGTCAGCGACCCCGTGGTGTACGAGCGTCACCACGCGCTCAGGTACTGCATGTCCGTCTACTGCATCTGCTTCATCCTGTCGGCGGCCATCATCCTACTCTGCGTGGGCGAGTGCACCGGCTGCCTGCCTTTCCCCTTCGCCCGCTTCCTGTCCGCCTACGCCCTGCTGGCCGTCGTTCTCTACCTGACGGCGACCATCATCTGGCCCATCTTCAACTTTGACCCCAAGCACGGCGGAAATAAAGACAGGCCGTACAACTGCAGCTCCGCGATGGGGCTGTGCACCTGGGATAAGCTCATGGCGGTGGCCGTGCTCACCGGCGTCAACTTCGTCCTCTACCTGGCCGACCTGATCTACTCCACCCGCCTGGTGTTCGTCAGCGCTTGAGAGAAACACGAGAAAGAGAGGGAGTTAGACCAGCAGTATGCTCCACATTAAATTGAATTTGGCCACTTTGTTAATTAAACTGCTGTCAAACACGCGGCTGCAAGCGAATCCTAGTGCACTCACTGCCGCTCTGGAGCTTGTGGGTCATGATCGGGGTAAAGAACAACTTCTAAAATGGCTTGATTTGTTTGTTTTAAATGAAAAATAATTAGATTTTGCTGTTGCATTGCTCCAAATAAACCACAGGAGAAACAAATATGTCCCAAAATAACCGTATAATGGTTGACTAGGAGAAGACAGCTGGTCGAACCCCCAAATCTTGTGTTCTTCAGACTTGCCAAATTCAATTTCGTGTGAAGTATACTGCACAACTGAGGACCTTAAAGAGAGAAGAAGAAGAAGGTCAGCGGCTATGTTTACACGTACAACAATATTCCTTCAAATTACTGAGGTTTTCTGTTCATGTGTTCTTTTTTTTTGCATCCAGTGACCTGAATAGACTCTTGTCCTGATCATCAGAGACCTGATTGCTGGAACATGCTGATGCAACCCATTTAAACACATTTTTACCAGTTGTAACAGCAGATCAGCTCCCATTTTAATACAGAAAATACAAGATTATTTTACGTACATAAGGAATGTCTGGATATGAGTAAGCTATTGATACGTTTACCGCAACAAGACTTTAACAGGGACACGAGCTAACAACCAAAATACTATGTGCATGTAAACATAGTCTGGGATGGCAAAAGAAGTAAAAACCAAAGGAAATGGTGGTCTATTATTATGTTTTGTTGGATTTTTTTGCATAATGTATGTCAGTGCGCTGCCTTAAGTCTGTTTTATTTGTAATTTGATATAAAAAAAAGACAGCTGCCAATGGAAAAATGTAAGAAAATAATAAATATTAGTTGTATGAAGTCACATTTAAGTTAACTGTTGGAGAAAACATTTGAATTCCACGTGATTCTAAACTTTTCATTGACACAATTGACAATTTTATGTTCCCAACAGTTCATAGAGCAGCTAATAGGGTTGTGTAATTTTTACGTGCTCCAAAAATGGTTCCAAAGACTTGAAGTAGTGCTAAAATAGTTTACATGATGCTACGATGAATGCTAGGCTAGCTTTTGCTCCTGTTATGATATATGTGTATCTGCAAGCTACAATCAACGGCAAGAATATATATGTGGAAAGTACATGAGCAAGACTGTGGGGTTCGTGGTTAAAGTGCACTTATTATTTTGCATCTCCAAGTACCAAAGCATCTAGTAACACCAAAGTCTCCCCACTAAATCCACTGATTGTCGATTGGGTCTATTGGTTTTGTACTGCTGTAGAAATACTCAGAGATGCTTCTCTCCCTTTAGATGTTGTTACACTTTCTAATTTTTTTAATATTCCACCGTCCGTGTCTCAAGTGTGCAAACCACATCAGTGTTGTAGGAAAATGTAACCAATAAAACCACATGGTAAACAGATGTGTGTGTGGTTGTGTTCTTTCATGATTTGGTTTGGATAATGATCCCACATGGCCCACTTCCAGGATTTATTTAAGTTTTCAGTCATGTTTGAGGTGTGGCTGTGTCTCAGTGTCAGCCCATTTATTACTTAGTCCACACTGAAATATCTAAAGAGCTGTTTGAAACTGTGAACTTTGGTGCAGATATTTAAGAATATAGTGACTTGGGTGAGACTTCAACCAAGTTTTCATGCATCCAGTGAAATGCCTCAACATCTACCAGACCTATTGGAATTGGATCAAATTAAATTCCAGCAAGACAATCCCGGCTTCTAATTGATGATTCCTGATGACTTTTGTGATCCAGATTTGTCATCTAACAACACCATGAGGTTGACATTTCTAACTTTTATTATTTTTGGGGGGAATTTTTCCATTTTTTATTGATACAGAGAGAGAGAGAGAGAGAGAGAGAGAGAGAGAGACGGGGTGAAAGGGGGTATAGAGGAGAGTGACATGCAACAAAGGGTCATGAGCTGGACTCGAACTGACGACCGCTGTTGGCAACGTGTTCCCACACAGTAATCAGTCCCTCCAGGAATTCCCGATGTTGCGATCGCAACAAATAACACAAATTCAACCAATCTCCGTGAATTCTGCGCGACCTTGCAATTTTGTCCAATCACTGCAACTTTTCCCCAATTTTGTCCCGCCTCCCGTGAGTTCCACCAATCACAGCAGTCCCCAGCGCAAACGTAATGCACGTACGTCACCGAATTCACTTCCTTGTTTATGGTTTGAAGATACAGATACGTATGCAACAAAAACTACTGCAAAACAATTCCCTGATGTTCTTCACCAAAGCGGAGGTAAACTGTTTTGCACCTTGTGCAATATTGAGGTGGAACACAAACGAAATTCATCGATTGACAAACATTTTTCTACCGTAAACATATCAGGAGAATGGGTGAAACCAGCGGACCACAGACCAGACAAACCACCGTGATGAAGCTGTTGCATCCAGATCTGTGTCCAGCACTGAAACAATGAAGGTCAGTTAGATTAATTAACTAACGTGACGAGCTGTGAGCCTGAACACGTGTGTGCCAGGATGTGAAATTAACTTTATAAACTTTTAAAATTTTTAATGCATTTTACAAAACAAAGAAAAAAATGCAACTTTTGGAAAATTTTTTTACTGTCTCCCGCAATTTTATCGCAACAAATGCGCTTAAAACATCGCAACTTTCATCGCAATTTTTTAGAAAAGCTCCCGCGAATACAGGCATTTTAGGCCACAACAATCTTGAAAAACGCCCGCGAAATCCTGGAGGGACTGAGTAATGCTCTAACTCAGAGAGCTACATGACAGCCTGACATTTGTAGTGTTTAATAAAATCCTCAGCAACCATTGAATGGCAGTTTGTATAGATGTTTATGCTCCCCTTAAGATGGATAGCAATAATTAAAGATTCCTCAGTAGGTGAAAATTCGTCCAATAATTTGCTTTCTAAACAAACCCTGCTAAAGTCCTTTTTTTGCTTAGCGGTAAGCAAATGTTACTTGAAACTGAGATGGTGAGCACGACAAAAATTATACCCATTAAATTTCATCATCGTTGTCTTTTGAAACCAGATATGATGAGCTAGAGGTTGACATGACACCAATGCATGCAATTTCTGTAGCAACTTAATAACAAGGTAGCCACGCCCTGAAACATACCCTGCTTTATCATCTATTTTACTCAAAATGGGACCAAAATTTAAATAAACAACATCATTTTGTACTGAAGGAGACTTGAAACTAACGATTGAGACCATAAGTTCATTAGAAAAAATGTTTATTGGGGTTACAAATCAACTGAGAAGTCGAATTATAATCTCATATGTTTCTATGCAATCTGACTTCATTTTGCTACCAGAGGAGTCGCCCCCTGCTGGCTGTTAGTAAGAATACAGGTTTAAGTCTCTTCTGCTTTAGCTTCACTTCTCAGACTCTGAGGCTGCATCCATCTTATACAGTCTATGATTACACCTCTTTATGTCACTGTGAGCGTGCTAGCATGGAAATGTTAGTGTTCAGTATAAAGGAGTTCTGACAGGGAGCTAAATTATGATGATGTTTATATTTACACTGAAGTAAACGTGACAATAAACGCCATAGTTTGCTTCCAACTTATAGTTTTGGCAACTTTTTTCTATTAAACTGTGTTTTTTAATTGTGCCGTGTGCATGTCAAAATGCTCACAAATTATACAAATGAAGCTTTGAAAAGAATAGATTGCCCAGCCTCAAAGTAAACGGACTATAAATCAGCATCAGCTCTGTGCTCACTATTTATACTCCTCTGTTTACTTCATCTCTCACCACACTTTCTGCTTTCCCCGCCTCCTCCCTTCCCAGCCAGACTCCCTCCAGCTCTGGACTCCAGGACCAGAGACCTCCACGCTTCAGACCAGCTATGAACACAGTCAACGTTTGAGTCGCCTCTGAATCTACGGCCCGGAAAGGAGACGGCAACGACGCCCAGTTCTGACACAATGACATGTCACTGAGTTTGTTTTGCTTTAGGGTTCTGCTATGGGAACGTGGCTGATAATAGCCAGCAAGTTAAGAATTAGAGTATCTGGATCAACATGACTCACCCATGGGCTGAGGTTTGGCTCACTTAAAAAATAACTTTCCTTTTAGTGATATAAAATAGAAATGATGACAAGAAAAATGAAGCAAACCCAACTGAGAGCATACAGCATGATGTAATTAAACAAACTTTAAATACTGAGTCATGCATCACTATTAAAGGGGACATTTGTGCTCATACAGCCCAGAAGAAGACAGAAAGTGGAATGAAGCTAAAAATTATGATCATGATTTTCAAAGTTGAAGCTCATCTTGACTGTTTCGGTCCGTGTTACCTCACGAATGTTGTTTTCAAATTCTTCTGCTGGAGGTGGAAAGTTTGAGCTCACCTAAATTTAAGGCGTGTACCTGCAAGGAGGATTTGTGACCAATCAGAACCAGACTGGAGGCAAAGCCTGGTCCAGTATATGACATGGAAACTTAAAGTCTGCATTGCACAAACACAGACGACAGACTTTCACATTGTGGATTTCCAAATGAGGAAGGAGGTGCAGAGGTCATTTTAAGAACATGCAAAAAAAACAGAATGCTTTTCCACTTGTGTTTGATAAATTATAAACAAACTATTGTTTTATTGCTATACACATGTCTGAAAGAGCGCTTTAAGGCTGTTTTTCTGCAAATGTTAGCTGCAAATTTATTGTTTCAATACAACTGATGAATTTAGATTACAGTCTGTGTTTATATGTGGAGTTTGAATTGGCTCAGGTTCTATTAAAAGCTCATCATAACTACATGAGAGTGTTTTTAATATATACAAACATGCCTAATATTCTTAATTTGACACGTATGTTTGCTGTTCTTGCTTTTGTTTTTCTTTCCTTTGCCAAATCATGAATTGCGAGCCTTTTTGGGTTTAGAATAAAAGAATACTTATGAATTAATTCACAAAGTTCAGGCTACGTTTAGTGAATTTCATGGTGCTAGAAGAATAGTTATAATAGAAGTAATAATCAGGCAATAGCGAACAGTGTCTCATAGTATAATTCTGTTTCCCAACTTAATTTTCTTTATCTATATATGTGAAAAAAAGTCTTTTGTGGTTCAATTGTATGTATTTTAGGTTTCTATACTATAGAACATATGTAATATAAATCCATTTACCTCTAAACTTTACACATTCGCTGCTGATATTACAGTGAATTCTGTTTTTCTCCCCTCCTTCATAGTGAAACATGCCGGCTGTCTATTTCCATCTTCTTGGCCTCATCACAGTTCATTTTGGCAGGATTGAGTCTCTGTTGACATGAGGTTAGTCTGTCTGCTTTTGTTTGCTTTACCCCGTTAAGCTCCGCTGCTGTTGCTTACAGTGTAAAGTCCTGTGAGGGGCGACCTTTCTACTCTCCCTGGGTAACTAAATTAATTCTTGGCCCTCCCACTCTGACCCACAGGAAGAACAAAGGCCGAGTCATCAGCACCACAATAGCCTGATACAATCTCAAATGAAAGAGGCCACAAAGCAGAAATCTGCCTCAGACACAGCATCGGGTTTCCACTCTCAGAGCGGATGTGTTGTTCACGATGCAGCCAAGAGTCAAGTGTGGAGCAACAAGCTCTTGATTGACAACACAATACGTAACTGAGAACATACGACTAAATAAAAGAGAAGCACAGATGTTGCTGAGTGCTTGAAACGGGCCGCCGTTCCTGCAGTGGCCCGATTTGTAATCTCGTCTGTTTCCAAGGGCTTCAATAGCAAACAGCTGTGCAAACTCTGTGTGAGCAACAAACGAAGCACTTATACTGGCTTGTTCCCTAATATGCTCATTTTATGTTGACACATTTGCGTCTTCTGAACTTAAACTGACCCCTAGCTGTGTTGTAATTTGCTGCTTCCAGGACAGATTGTCACGCTGCAAAATAATGACATCCCCATCAGCTGAGGGTGTTTTCTGTTTTTCTCTTAGTGCTAAGCAAAAAAGCCGGAACTGAGATGGAGAACATGGTAAACATTACGTGCTTAACTGTTTAAAAAACATGGATGTAAAAAATATGTAGCCATCATGTGAGGTTGATATGACTGGGAACTCACAATGCATGTCCATTCTGCAGTAACTTGTAATAATAATAATACATTTTATTTCATAGCGCCTTTCAAGACACTCAAGGACACTTTACATTGAATTAAAAACACAATAAAAATAAATAAAAACAATAGACAAAAGTAAAGAGGAAACAGTGAGATTACGGTGGATATGCAGATTTAAACAGATGGGTTTTGAGTAGAGTGATGAGTAGTAGAGTAGTAGAGTAGTGATGATCCCAACATCTGGACTCTGTGATACCAGGTTGAACAGGACCAGCATGGAAGGAGAACACATCGAATCTGAAGTGTTTATTGAGACGCAAACACAAGACACCAACAGATTTGATGAATTTATGATTATTCCACCTAAAGGTTAAGGTTTCTTAGACGCCTATTGTAAGTCTAAGTGGTGCCCCTTCATTAATGAGTGCAATTTTAATTGTAAGCTGTAGTTACGCTACAATAATTTACAAAATCAGCATCATTTTGTATTAACGAAGACTTAAAACTAGCAACTGAGAGCATACATTTATTTGGAAAATGTTTACTGAGGCTACAAATCAAGTGAGAAGTTGAATCATTGTCTTATTTATACAGTCAGGCTTCTTCTTATGAACAGAGGAGTCGCCCCCTGGTGGCTGCTGGAAAGAATGCATTTTTAAGTCCCTGATCCTACATCCATCCTTTACAGTTTCTTATTTACTTGTTGCATGTGTTTTAAAGAGCATCTTCATCAACTCTGACCATAAAGGTCAGTTTATTCTTAATGGGGTGTGGTACTCAGTCTGTGAGACGACAAAATGTGGATTTTTTTAAGGGTTATGTGCAAAAATATGTCTTAGATGTTGGTCAAGAAACCCACAACCCACAAAGAAATTATTTTGTGATTAGTGAGCTTTAGAGATGCTGTTTGTGCACACTTTCTTATCTTTATCCAGAGCTAAGCTAACCAGCTGCAGCCTCGTATTACAGGACGACATGGCAATCTTCTCATCCAAATCTAGCAAAAAAGCAAAAATCAATGCGAAACGTTTCCTTTAAATCTGACTTTTTAAACACTTAAATGACTGCAAAACCCGATGAACCCTTTTTTTGTTGCACTGGTGAATACCGTAGAACAGACACTTTCTTCTAAATCCTCTCTGCAGCTCCTGTTTTTCTTCGCCCAGGTAGATTTCTTACATAACAAAGCATGGCTAGGAATAAAGACGGCCATTTCGACTAATAAACTGCCCTTTCTGCAGAGGTTCTAATGTGATCTGTCTGTACTGTCTATTACAGAGCAGTGCAGTCGCCAGTCCAGAGGCCCATCATCAGTAAATTACCATCAGGAGGCCATTACTGTATTGAAACTGTGATTCTCTTTTACCTTATGTGGTGTCCAGCCATTCAGATACTCTAGTTTTGGCCTAATTACTCAGATTTGGAGGGATCTGTTTCCAAAATTCCCGTCCAAAATCCCAAAACACTGGAGGTGAATAAGATTTTAATGAAGCTCACAGTCCATAAATTTCATTAAGGCTGAATTACCATCCAGGCGAAGACCCAAAGGCCCAGGTTCACTCTGGATCATTTCTGTCAACATAAATAGCACATTTAGAAATAATAATTTAAAAAAAACAACTTGTCAAGCGACTTTGTGTCAAAATCATTTTAAAAAAACCTTTGCTGCTTTAGTTTCTGTAACTTTCATTTGCTGTAAAGTTGTTTTCTTTCATAACTGATTGTTCAGTGTCTCAACTGTCGGACAATAGTGACAACTGTATGGTTTCTCTTTAACGTAATCTCATGTCTTGTTTTGTTCTGAAGACGTGGATGCTCTTTTTCTTTGAGAAACAAGCAAAAAAAAAAGTTCCACATTGTTCCACAATTCATTAGTTGAGCACTGGCTGGGTTTTTTTTTGCCACAAGAGGAATTAATGAAACTGGCATTTACAGTGTAAAATAGATTCCACTGAAGAATAATAGCATTTAGGAAAAGTGGTAAAAGTGACGTGTAATGATTCTGGAAACAGATGCTCCAGAATTTTCCGCCAAGCTGCAGTCCGGGTCATTCTGCTGGTCAGTCCAAATTTGGTTCAGACTGAAAATATCTGCACAACATCATGGAGGCCCGTAAAAGCTTTTGCAGACATTAATGTGTCCCAGTGGATGAATATGACATGCAGAAGCTGAGATGGAGAACATGGAGAACATGATACCTGCTGAGCATCAGCATTTTCCCTGTGAGACTCTATTTTAGTGTTTTAACATTTCAAACTCGTGACATTTCTATTGTCATAATCCGTGTTAATACAGTTTATATTGAGGCTCATTGCAGAATCATTAGTGTTGACATGATTATTGCTCATGTCAGTACCAGGATTAGAGGATTAGTATTGGCATAAAACAGGGCCAGTAGGCTGCACTGTATTGCACTCTGAAAAGTAATTCAAGTGACCTATTCGCACCACTTAACTAACTGTATGGTGACAACCTAAAAAATCTAATATACTGATTTAGATTAGATAGATAAACTGTTTTAAGTTGCAATCATTATTCTGATGAGTTGCGCTGACGTAATAAGATTGGTAATTGCATCAACTTAATATTGATAGTAAATTAAACTCAAATTTCTGCATTAGTTCAATTAAAACTAACTTTAAGTTGAGCTAACTTAATATAACTGGCTTGATAACTTCATTTTGCTTCACCTTGAGTTCAAGATTTCAAGTCCCCTCCTCTATATTTTAACATACCTGGATAATCTCTGACAATTAAGACTGAAAATTTAAAATGCCCATAAATATAGAGGAAAAGTTCATTTCTTACTCAATTTAGTTTGTTGGTTCAACTTAATTTCATTAGAAGTTGTCATAACTCAAAATTTTCCTTGATTGAACCCAACATCAACATTGTTTTAGAGTGTAAGACATGCTAACAGCTAAATGCTAATTCCCCTAACTCAATGCAGCTTGTTAGTTGAACATAATTCCACTAGAAGTTATCTTAGCTCAAAAAACTGATGCAAACTGTTGCATTATTTTTGTTTTTGTTGATCCCAAACATTATTTTTAGAACGTAAGGCATGTTAATAGCGGGCGGAAGCATCCAGACCACCATGTTTTACTCCCACATGCCTCAGATCCTATAGTTAGTTGGTCTTTTGGGACTTTGACTTTCCAGGTTTAGACGTAACGATCATTCTGTCGTCACGTCGCCTCCTGATGAAGCATTTCCATCAACTGTTGTGAGAGTCTGTTTGTGTCAGTCAGACCGACTCAAGGCTCTGATGTCTGAGATTACAGCGCCCCCTGGTGGTCACATGATAACATGAGCTGAGAGAAACATTTTTAGAAGAACTATGCAAGAAGTTATACGCTTAGAGACTAGTTGAGCTTCAGTCCAGCTTTGATGAAACAGAAATCTGGTTTAAAAACAGCATTTCAGGCAATTTTATTTAGATGACGACATTAGCAAGGTCACTTAGCAGATTAAAGTCAGGGTGACCTTGTTTGTCTGCTCACATGCTGGGAAACTATGTTCTACAGATAAAAATAATGACAGATAACATCCAGAATTACATCAAGAGACGAGAGAAGACAAACTCTGCAATGAAGCTGCAGATTTTGACTGACATTGTAGCGGAAAGGAGAAAGAAAAATGTACAGAACAGTCATTTTTACGTGAAGAGGAAAGGGTGGGAGGAAGGAAGAACACAATATCTCACTTCTTCAGCAGGAAGGTTGATGATTATCTGACATATTTATTCAATTAAGGAGCATTGATTTCGCATACCAGGACTCTGAATTTGGTTTCTGTTGATATTACTGAGAATCTGTGTGTGAGACACGCTTGAATTTGTTTATCATTTGGGTTGAATATAACAAGATTTAACTGATGAAACTGCATTGATGTGCATGTTTTCTTTTTATCTTGTGCATTATTGTAGCATAGGTGGCTACTCCTCTAACTTGTTTATAGCAGTATTTTTTAAATGACAGGTTGACGGTTGTATTATCTCCCATGTCTTGTGCCCAAATCCATTTTGAGTATTATGGAAATCCCATATGATGCAACTTGAAAGATATGAATAAACCTTGAACCTGCAGACATCAACATAATTGTTTGACAGTTAATTAGTTAGTAAGAGAATGTGGGTGCTGGTGATGCTTGGACTGATTGCACACAGTTGACTCTTGATGACTTTTTGTCGAGGACGTCGGCATTATTGTTTCAGGTCCCATCATTGTGAATCTCTTTAAGGCATGGTGTGAATTTCTTCAAATCTGGCAGAAACTGTGATTCTCTTTTACCTTACGTGGTGTCCAGCCATTCTGATGCTCTAGTTTTGGCCTAATTACTCAGATTTGGAGGGATCTGTTTCCAAAATTCCCGTCCAAAATCCCAAAACACGGGAGGTGAATGAGATTTTAATGATGCTCACAGTCCATAAATTTCATTAAGGCTGAATTACCATCCAGGCGAAGTGCCCCAAAGGCCCAGGTTCACTCTGGATCATTTCTGTCTACATAAATTTATAAATAACACATTTTTCATAACTTGTCAAGCGACTTTGTGTCAAAATCATTTTAAAAAAAACATTTGCTACTTCAGTTTCTGTAACTTTCATTTGCTGTGAAGTTGTTTTAACTGATTGTTCAGTGTCTCAACTGTCGGAAAATAGTGACAATTGTATGGTTTCTCTTTCACATAATCAAATCAACATAATTTGGTGCTCAAAGGGTAAAAGTTACTATGACCTCACAAAACATCTTTTTGTCCATAATTCAAGATTTCACGTAGTAATTATGATAAAAATTTCACTCGTGTGTTGAGTTAAAATGATTGAGTGATGAAATTTTAGATCCAAGTTGCCATACTGTTCTGTAAAAGCACTTCTCCGGTCATTATTTAATACAATAACTCAGGAACAGATGTAGAGATGAAACTTAAACTACAACTAGATGCATTGGCAGAGGCAAACAACTGGCATTTCTTGTTTTATTGTAAGCATTTAAATATATATATATGTGAATTATTATATTAGAAGACTGTGTCTAATTTTTTTATTGTTTTACACTGATTTGGTGTTAAAATTCATACAAACACACATACATCTGTATATCTATCTCTTGACTGCGACAATAGCCACTGTAACAAAGTAACTTCTTGCAAAGGATCAATAAAAAATCTATTTATCAGTCCATCTATCTGTAGATATTGTGGGGAGATGGAGCACAAAGACAATGGGGAAGAGGCAAAGTACATCCTGGACGCTTCGACAGCAGGGGTCAACCGATATGTTATTTTTAGGGCCGACGCTGATGTAGATTATCAGAGATTAAAGCAACTTATTTAAAGCCAGAATTAAAAATCTTGGTGAAATCTGACAACTTAAACTCCACCATGAAACTTTATTCAAATGCCTTCATTATTTATGTATTCATTTAAAGGAAAACGTTTAAACATTTATCCTTTAGTGTCGATTGGCTGTTACTCGTGACCCATAACCAATCAGATAGTGCTGGGGGCGGGACATCGCTCAGGACCACAGGGAGACGAAAGATACCAAGGAAGAAGGCAACTTTATCACAGCCAGGGCAATGTATTGTTTAGATGAATTTATTTAATCAGGAACTGGGTAAAATATTTTCGTGCTATTGTTACCAGTTCATTGCAAATCAATCAAACAGACCAATTTGGAATTACCAATCAACCCACCATGAATGTCTTTAGATGCACACAGCTTTGCAACTGCAGTAATCAATAACTGTGAATGCTTCCTCCAGTTGTTTGTACATTTTGTGTTGATATTTGTTCAGTATGTGATGTTTTGTTGCGTCACATTGCACCAAAAAAGAAAAAAAACTTCACACCACCATTTGTTTCCTTAAATTTGACCTTAAATTGAACACTACATGCACTGAATATAAAGAAACCATTTAAAATGCTACTTCCATCAACAGGGGACGCTTTCAACACCGCCAGTTTTCCCTTATAGTTATTTTCGGCGCCTTCACCTCTCATGAACTTTCCATGTGCGGCCACCTTTCCTGAGCAGCAGCCAGAGAGAAAAGCAGGAGCTGGAAAAGTCGGCGTGTCGAAGGAGTTACGGCTCCTCAATCCAAAAGCGAGTTCACCGTCAGAAACGTTCGCAGCAGCTCCATCTACGCCTTCAAACATGAGGCTTTTTGATCTCCCAGCGTGTCCATATATGGTCCTACTGAACCATATAGACCCATAAAGCTGTCAAGGAACCATATAATGCTGTTTTAGCGCCTTTTTGTTAGGTTTGCTGAGATTTTATTGCCGTTTTGCAGGAGTTGAAGACTTCTGTCCGCGTCTCTTGCGGCCTCAGTTACTTCAAGTGCAAACAGCTGAACATATGACCGGAGAGGTTTTACAGCAGAATGAGTAACATCTCAAACAGCTGCTGATTTAGGTCCGCTCCCTCCTCCCTCCAGGTGTCACTATTCAAGACAATCTGACAAACGGTTCCTCTTACAAAAGCTTTCAAACAGCCTCAGCAGTCGCGGCTTGTTCACATGATCCTTTCCAAGAGGCCACATTTACACAATTGCACTTTGTCTCCACACTTCTTTACCTTCAGGCCAGCCAACATAAACTGAGAAACGCTGTCTGGAGCTGATTTAAGCTCTTCTAGTAAATCACTACGTACAGAGGTGGAAAAAAAGTTTTCAGACACCCCATGCATTTGTGAAATATTGCATTAAGAATCACTCTTAGGTCTTCTAGTGCAGTTTCTTTTAGTACAGTCGCAGCCAAAATATTAAATAAATCCTGAAAAAGTTAAAATTGATTGGTTCCATAAAAATACATAAGAAATTTTGAGTATTGTTGACTAATGAAGGCCGTGCTTTTGATTAAAAGACACAATTTTTGTTGCCGTGCTTCGTGTCTATACAAAGCCAGCACATTTGAAAGTTCTTCAGAGACCAAAATGGCTAAAACAAGGAACCTAATGCAGAAAACACGCCTGAAGATACAGATTCTCAGCCAGGAAGGGTTCAGCTGCCGCCAGATAGCCAGTAAGTGCAGATGCAGTCCTTCAGCAGTTGGATACACTCCGCAGAAAAACAGACGAACCAACAGTTTGGAAGACAAACCAAGATCTAGGCATCCAAGGGTTTCTTCAGCAAGACATGATCACGTCCTGATCCACGTGTGCAGAGACAACCACCAAATGACATCACAGGAGCTTCAGCAGCAGTGGTCAAAACAAACTGGTGTCCAGTGTTCCACCTGTGCTGTACGTGGCTGACTTTTAGATCATGGCTTAAGGTCCTACAAGGCTGTAAAGAAGCCCCTGATCAATGAGAGGAAGAGGCCAGCCGAGCGTTGTTGGGTCCAAGCACACAAGAACTGGACAGCCAGGAACTGGAAGAAGATTCTGAGGTCAGATGAGTCCAGTTTCCAGCTTTATCTTCCTCCTGCTAATGTGAGGGTAGGCAGAAGGCCAGGCCAAGCATTCATGTACAGTACCTACTGTCAAGCATGGTGGAGGCAGCATCATGGTTTGCATGAGTGCTGCTGGTGTTGGTCATCTCACTGTCTGTGATGGCTCATTGAACTCTGCCAAGTACTGTGCCATTCTCTGTTAGTTGGCCAAAAAAATCCTAAATCTTGTCGCTATTAATCAGAAAGTTTAAGAATTAACCAGAGAAATGTTACTTCTAAAGTAATCCTAGAAAAAAAAACCTTTTTTTCAGGAAAATTAAACAGCTGTTTCTTTAAACAATGGTCATAAACTTTATAGGTGTGGAGCTTTGTAGAAAATATGTTAAATATTGAATTAAATCTTTTCATTTTTCTATAAGTCACTTAACAGTCACTGATTAGACCTTTAAAATCTTAACTCTGTGTATCAAAGTTACACATTCATATTAAGCTAAAAAAAAAAGTGATTTATAGTTGCAAGATTAAGAGTTTAATTCACTTATTTAGATAAACTATTAAAGTTGCAAACATTATTTATATGAGTTGTGTAAATATAATAACATTGGTAATTGCATCATCTTAATATTTTTAGTAAACTGAACTCAAATTTCTGCATTAGTTCAATTAAAACTAAACTCAAGTTAAACTAATTTAATAAAATCGGCTTGATAACTTAATTTGTCTTCACCTCAAGTTCAAGATTTCAAGTCCCCTCCTCTATATTTGGATAATTTCAGACAATTAAGACTGATAATTTAAAATGCACATAAATATAGAGGAAAAGTTCATTTCTGGCTCAATTAAGTTTGTTGGTTCAACTTAATTTCATTAGAAGTTGTCATAACTCAAAAAAGACAGACACAAATTGTTGTATTGAGGTTTTCCTTGATTGAACCCAACATTATCATTGTTTTTAGAGTATAAGACATGCTAACAGCTTAACGCTAATTCCCCTAACTGAATGCAGCTTGTTAGTTGAACATCATTTTATTATAAGTTGTTAGAACTCAAACAGACTCGTGCAAACTGTTGCATTATTTTGGTTTTTGTTTATCTCAGACATTATTTTTTAGAATGTAAGGCATGTTAATAGCAGACAGCAGCGTCCAGACCCCCATGTTGTACTCACACATGCCTCAGATCCTATAGTTAGTTTGTCTTTTGGGACTCTTACAAACTGGGTTGAGTTTTTCTTTACATGATCCCAACATTAACCTTATTTTTAAAAGTGTAAGACATGCTAACAGCTATAAGCTAATTCTTTAAAATCTTAACTCTGTATATCAAAGTTACATATTATGTTTTTTAATCCAAGAAAATAATCTTTTAATGCCTTAAATCAGTGGTTCTCAACTGGTGGGTCGGGACCCGAAAGTGGGTCACAAAGCCATTTTTAGAGGGTCATGAAGCATGTCCCCCCCCAAAAAAGTAGTGGTATAAAGTCTTTTATTTTAAAGGACGTGTTTCTTATGACACAGTTTGCTTTCAGTAGCAGGATATTTAGTGGTGGTGACACCAGTAGTTGCCCACTGTTAACCCCTAGATCTGTCTCTGCCAGCTTATTGGAGAAATTTATGCTAAAACGTGTCAAAAATGAACCAAAATGTGCTCAGAATCTGTCAAAATGGGTCAAAATATGCCCAAAACTTGGCAAAAGCATCCAAAAAATACCAAAAGGAGCAAAAAATAAGCCAAAATTTCCCCAAGTTGTATCAAAACGCGTTCAGACTCCACCCAAATAAACCTTAACTTGTTAACAGGAACAGCAAACTTCAAAAATTTGGGTCGCAACCATTATTAATGGAGACATAGTGGGTCCTGAGGCTGGACCAGTTGAGAACTACTGCCTTAAATGGCTTTAATTGAACTCCACACTATTACTTTCTAAAGAATGTGCAGACCTGTCTCCTCTCTCTTTGCTTTTCACTGCAGCTTGAGCACACCAGCTCCCCTACAACTCTACTCAAACACTGTAAAACTACTACGCAATGTCAAGTTGTAATATCCAAGTAATTTAGGAACACATATTCCAACCGAAAACCAACTCTGCGGAAGAATAATGAAACAGAAAGATCCATCCTGCAAGCTGACAGGATTGGTTCTTTAGGTTTGTGATGTATGAAATCCTGGAAGTCTGAATCTGTGTTTTCAAGATTATCATCAGTACACTGCAGTTGCAAGGTGGAAATACTCAGCCATGGTGTTGACTGCTTATTTCGCTCATGATGTGTCTTCCATCATATAAAAAACACCACATGGACATGTTAACAATGCAAAAAACTTTGATTTTCATGCTTTTTTTCTTATTTTAGTGTCAATTTTGTTTTTCGCAGGTAAAAAGAAACACAAAACACACCGAACCCAAGCGGTTTCTTGTATAATTTATATTGAAAACATGTTAAAAACATTAGTTTCCCTTTATAAAACAGTTACCTGTGGTCATAATTAAAACAGTGTCCTTGTAACCCCCTCCGTCAACATTACATGTAACTGCTGCAGCGGCGCATCTTAATACCGAGTGCATAAGGAAATTAAAATGATGCTGGGTATCGAACGGGGAGCCTGGAGCGGCTCAGTTGGGCTGGTTGTCCATCTGTGAGCCCGACTGGTACGACTGGATGTCCTCCCCGATGAACTCCGACACTGTGGAGGGAAGAGGAGGACAGAATCAACAACCCTGCTGCTTTAATCTGTTTATCTACCTCATAGACAGCTTATGCATTGCTAGAACTAAAGAATAGGAATTTATTTAGTAAGCTGAAGCAATTGCCTCCATTTATGCAAATCTCCTTGCTATGATGACCTGATACTGATAATAAAGCAACATTTTTGCAACAGATTAGTAGGAATCTTTGGAAAATTGTAGGATAGACAATAAATCACAAGGAAAAAGGTCACTGATACTGCTTTGTCCTTAAAACGCAGCTTGTTTTGAAAGCACTCCTGACTTAAATGGGCAAGAAGGGATGGATGTAAAGGAATAACTCTGAGGTTTTCTTATGCTTGCATGCAAAAATACCTGAAATAGCTCAATGTCTAAAAATGCAAGTTCATCAGTTAAGACTGGGAACATCTAAAAACTGCAGCAAGACTACTACTGCAAGATAATACCGTCTCATATGAGTTTATCGCCAGATTTCTGTGAGCGCACATGTCGTCTGATAAAAAACAAGAATGCAACAGAGAAATGTCAAATATAAAACTGAAGTAGGCTTTCTTTAAACCAAAATATCTGTTTTTCAACTGATAAATGTTCTGTTAACGACATTTTTCAGTCCTAAAAAAGAAATTTAAGAGACATCTATTAAAAATATGATTTAACCTTATATGTAAATGCAAAAAGCACAATATGTGGACAGGCATTTTAGATTCTATTGGCTTGAAGAATCCAAGATTAGTGCAGCTGTAACACATACTAACAGCACTAATTATTATTATCATCACTTTAAGCATCATTAAACCCACAGTAACTCACCACATACATTAAGATTTAGACGTTTTTTCTAATATCTGCCTTAATTAACCACCCGATCACCACATGCCGCTAACATTTTACCTCCAACACGCATCAATATTTGTATTTTCATGCCCCATTAGGTGCCAAAAGATCCACATGACAGGATTCAAACTTTCGTCAAAGTCTAAAACAGTGACAGAGCATCTAGTGTTTGTTTTAATGAGGCTGTTTTAAAGTATGCTGTTAAACTGTGGTGTGCCAAGCCGGTAATGTGAACGCAAAAATATCTCAATTGTACCGGTATTAATCACAAGAAAAGGTATAATCTGATGAAACAAATGCATATTTAATATAGCAGAGTATAAAGATGGTCTCCAGCTACATATAAGGCAAAAATAATAATTAAATAGCAACACAAAAAGCAAAATTACATATAGTAGTTTTAAAGCCTGCCTTCACAGATCTATGGTTCTTATACAGGCAGCTCTGCACATAACCGGTTATTCATCCATCTTCCTTTCAAAAGTTCCAACACATTCAATCTTCCATCCATACACACACACAAACTGAACATAATACTGGAAAAATACTAATTTTAGTTTAGTGTCCTTCCTGAAATCTCTTCTATATGTTGTAATCTATTCATTTGATCAGCAAATTACTGCATAAATTAAGATTCACGGACGTATCTCACCTTCTTCAAAGGTAATGTGGTGCATAGAGGCAGAGGTGGTAAACTCCAGAGGGCACTCCTGGATCTTGGCGTCCCTCTCTCCCCCATGGCCCGTCCCCAGCACCCTCCCCTGGGGGTCCCAGCCCTCGTAGTGGGAGTAGGGTGCAGGGCAGATGTCCTGATAGGGGCTGGGGTTGGACGGAGGGGAGGGACACACCTCCGGAGGGTAGGCGGAGTACTGCGGGTAGGGGGAGGTGGGGATGGGAGGCAGGGGGGAGGTGGAGATGGGACTCCCAGCAGGGAAGGGGCTGAGAGAGGAGGAGTGGGAGGGCGAGGGTGAGGAGGAGAGGTAGGGCGAGTCCAGCCAGGGGGACGGGGAGGGGGACGGAGGCTGGGGGCCGCGGGGGTACAAGGGGGGAAGGAGCTCGGTGAAGCCCAGCTCCAGGTTCTCGAAGCTGGGGTGACGCTCGGACAGGGCCGCCCTGGACCCGCCGGGCTCCTCCACGGCAGCGTCGGGTTTGGAGCAGAACTCCTCGTGGTAGCTCATGGCCGGGCAGGGGGGGGAGTAGGTGGAGGGGTAGGGGGGCAGGTGGAAGCCCAGGCCTCGGTCGTCATGGTAACCCCGGTCCATCCTGGGCGGACCACCAGGTGGACAAACCGTCCCCCCGTCTAGAGGCAGCACAGAGGGTCTGGACAGCAAGGGGTCCTCCTCTTTGAACATCACTGGGAGGACAAACAGAAAAATTACATCTATGAATTACACTTATTAAGAATTGAAACGTTGCTAAATATATTATATTATTATATTTATAATGTGATTTTTTTCCCAACCAGGAGTTTACAGTTGATCAGACTTGCTATTAGGAAGCAGCCTGTCACCATTCAGTTCAATGCAGAGCTTCAAATTTGGTCAAGTTGGAGTCGAGAGTTTGTAGAACAGATTCAGTCAATAACATCAGAGTTTACAGAGCTGGGATTCACTCTGTGATGAGCAGATGTAGGTTTTTTCCATCACCTTTTTCAGATCTCACTTTGACCTGCTGATGCTGACAAGAAAGAGACTTATTGTAGTTCAGAACTTTCACCCAAGTCTCTCTTTGTTTGTTCAGTTTGGCCTCACCATTGTGGAGCTGCTGCACACTGAATTTGTTGATGTTTTTTCAAGTGAAAATTAAAAATAAAATAATTACCCAGGGCTTGCAGGGTTAAGGAAATATCCCAGACTCTTAACAAACACATTGGTAAAAAAGGTTAAAAAAAAAAAAAAAAAAAAAAAGAAACACAAGAAACTGGAACAAGTTCACACAACCAAACTTAATTAAAGCAATATGTTAGTTTTGGGAAAATAAATATGTATTTGCTCCAAATGCTGACGCTCAATGCTCTGTGCTGGAACTACAATACTTAGAAATGAGCTCATATGTATATAAAAATACACAAATTTATATATTGGTTGACATAATTTGCAATATTTTATTTGTTTGTCTAGGCAGCTATGTGTTTTTATTTAGCTTTTTTTTAGATAATTACTGTGTAAAACTCCCTTAATGTATGTGTGGATATTTTTTAGAGTGGCTATGTGTTTTTGGAAAAGAAGAAATAGAGACAGAGATGTAAATACAGTAATTAAGTTATGTTTACATCAAATTATGAGCATTTTAGGGGTCCAATATTTAGCATTTTGTAACTATCAGTATCATTATTTTTGTAATTGAGTCTGAAATAAATAAATTAATGTAAAAATGTGCTACTCAGACTCTGATTCAGCCATTTCTCTATTTGATCTGTGCTCTGTGGTCTTAAGCAATGTCCCGCCCACAGCGCTATCTGATTGGTTACACACACGAGTAACAGCCAATCAACACACAGATAAGGAAAAACGTTGAAAAGTTAAAAATGTGAAGCATAAATTAACAAATACATTTCAACAACTTCTTCTTTTAGAGTTATCCAAAATTTTTACATGAAGATTTTTAGTTTTGCTGCATATGTACCATAAATGGGTTCCAGATATCATTTATTGATCTCCTTTGTTACTAATAATTGATATCGGCCCTGAAAAAGAACAGTTTCGGTCGACTCTGACAGCAGCTACTCTTACTGAAAATATTTCTGCTCATTTAGACTGAAAGTGTTTCATGTAAATCTTAATATCAGAGATGATTGTAACATCACAAGAGTGAAAATACACCCGTCTTCATTTTAAAAACCACACAAGCTAAAGAGAAGACAGCAGACAGATGAAGGTGAACAGCCTGAGCTGGACACTCACCAGGTAGATACTTGAAGCAGTGGGTGCTGCTGCGTTTCCTCTTCCCGTTAGAGACATAAAGACTGACGGACACGGGCCGACTGACGGACAGATCGCTGTAGGCTGGAACCCTCACGCACAGCAGACACTGGAACAGACCGTCAGGGAGGGAATTACTGAGTGAAGATCATCAAACACTTCGGTTTATCTGCCGAACACGAGAGTCAGAAAAGTACCTCGTTGCTGTTGTCGCGGTCGACATGGGCCTCCTCCTCCCACTGCAGTTTACCGTCTGATAGGTAAGAACACAAGGCAGAATCAAGGTCACTTAATTAGAAAGATTTAATCTCACAGGTGCAACTTAACATTTAAGCTATTATTCATCAGGTTTGCTGTAATTGTAAATCAATAATCACTGATCAAATTTAACCCTCTCAACCTCAAAGAGTTTCTAGGTATTTTTGCCCCCTTTTTTTTACATTTTTCCTCACTGTTGGCTCATTTTTCACTGCAATACAAAGTCCTGCACCTCTATGGAAACAACACAACCACAGCTAGAAGTAGAGAAAACTCATAGATATCTTTTGTGCTGTATAATAAAGTTATAATACAACAAATCATAAAACAGGAAAGTTGAATTACTTCACCAACAAGTACAACAAGTGCCCTCAGGTGTTACCAATACTGTAAAAAACTGTCTAGATATTTTGATATTAACATTTGTGTATTTTTACAATATTCTGCACATCAAATGTATCTTCCAGGGCGCCCCGATAGCGTAGTGGTTATGTCGCGTGACCCACGTGCAGAGGTGTGACGGCTGTGCTGGGTTTGAGTCCAACCTCGGCCATTTGCAGCATGTCCTTCCCCACTCTCTCTCCCGTTTCCAATCATGTCCACTGTCCTGTCCTCCAAAAAACGCCAAAAAATCAATCTCTAAATGTATCTTTCGACAACTTGCTCCTCTGTATCCAGATTTTAAACCACGCAACTATCATTTTATGGATCAAGTATGCTTCATTGCTCCTTGACTACACAGCCTGCAGCTCAGCCGACTATTGGTCACAGCTAAGTAAATCATTCATTCATTTCAGAGTGTGTCAAACAGGGCGTTTCTTTTAGCAGAATCTAATGCAAACGGTTTATGCTTGACAAATCTTTACACTAGACAAGTAGAATAAAGTGACTTTCAGCTTACAGTCAGTCAGTGTTTCTCGACAAACCATATGTCACACATGATATGTTCAAGGAAAATGGTAAATCTGATGATTCCTTCAGTTTTTAGGGTTTCTTTCTATAATAAAAGCTGTAATTTTGGTAATTTCACAAAAACAACTTTCCCTTATAACCCGCCGGTAGGTTTAGATACACTGAGAATATAACAATCTAACAATCTAACCTTTATTGATCCCCTAGTTAACCTTAACTATACATACTAGGAGCAGTCAGGGGTTAAGGGCTTTGCTCAAGGGCCCACAGAGGTGGTGACTGGGACAAGCGGTCGCTCTCACTTTCCCACTTCAACTTCTTGCCAGTCCGGGGGCTCGAACCAACGACCCACCGGTTAAAAGTGTGCTCCACAAAGCTGCTGACTTCTAACCAGAGAGATAAGGCTTTAAAGTCTGCTTGTTTCTGTAAATAAACCAGAATAAATAATCCCCCCACTCCTCCTCCTGATCCTGCACTCTCAAAACACAGTTTAAAATCACGTCGTTGTGTATCCAGCATCCTGAAAATTCAAGTGTCTTCTCATATGCGGATGTCATCTACACCACTTACTATTATTGATGCACTGCTGCTCTGCCTAAAATCTGCCACTGACACTGCAATTCTTGCTTATTTACATGAACTCAGTCATGTGCTCGTTATAAATAGACAGACTGACTGTTTTCTTTCCTGTTTTTTTTTTTAACTGAACCACTGCATGACTGAGAGAAAACTGTACAATATCTGTACTACTGCAGTTCTCCTGGTGGGTAAAAGCCGGCGTCTATCACTGATATGTGCAATAATGCTATTTCCAGAACTGGTATTAGTGTATATTTTGGTTTATTTTTTATTTTTGGTGCTGATATTTGTACTGAATCCTACTGTGGGATTAAAAATCGTATCTTATCTTACAGTTTATTTAATGTAGAACAAGTTGCCCTTTAAACAAAATGAACATCTGCATGATATGAACCAGGATCTCAGAATTATTACCAATTTTATAAGCTACAAATGTGCGAAACTGTGTTGTTTTGTTATTAATAAAAGCATCCTCCTACTTGTATTGTATCTCTTATTGCATTGCAAATAAGACGCAGAGGACTTAGCGTCTCCTCTGGACATTTACCTGTCCCTCTCTCCATGAAAAGGACTCTGGATATTGGTAGAAAGTTGCTGCCGCTCAGCAGAAGCTCCTCGCCTCCCTCCACAGAGCAGGACGTGAGGCTGACGGACTCGATGACCGGCAGCTCCTGGGCCGAACGCTGAGCTGCAGCATCGAGGAAAAAACAAATGTAAGATGGCCTCCAGTGCTCTCGCAATAAAGATATAGAGGCGGTATGTGCAGAATTGGAAAACGTAGATAAATATTACGCCACTCACAGCATTCGATGGGCAGAGAGGCCACCTGCAGCGCCAGGACCCGTCCAGGTGGGCCTACAGGGGGCGCCAGAGGGAGGTGGGTCCGAAACACCAAACGGACTCGGGTGTTTTTCCTCCCGACGTCCGTTTCCCCCTTCCTCAGCTCGATGTCCGAGTTTCTCAGCTTCAGAATCCCGGCGCAGTCGATGCTGAGAAGCACAAAATGTTCCTTGTTTCATGAACCAGTACGGCTGGTTGGCTTTGCTCTACATGTCTGTGCAGCAGCCTGATTCACTTTTGTACAGTTACGCCGTTCAGTAACGTGCTCGCTGGCATTTTGATAGTTGTTTAGTGTCAGTTAATCACACTTATTCACTCTGGTGTATTTAAACACGCGCAGTATGAATATTTTGTACATTTAAAAACTCCATTTTCTCTACATAAACAAGTCTCCATGCAACATCAGCATTTTTAATATCAGTGTTTGGAAAAATCTGAGCAACATTGTCGTTTTTGTACGTAGAGAATAACCCTGTGCAATATCATTATTTTCCACATTCTGAGGAATTTGTGCAATATCTAGATTTTCTACACGTAGAAGAATCCGTACGGTATCAGCAGCACTTATGCATGTTTCTTGTTCATATCGTTCACACATCTAACCACGTTTGCTGCTGTAACACTGCAGGATGTTCCCATTGTGGGGTTAGTAAGGGATTATCTTATCTAATTATCCTGCTTCTCAGGTTGAGTTGTTTACTACTACTGCTTTATTTCAGTAGGAGCTGTAAAACAACCACTGGTGTAGATTTAACGCTGGGAATTTGTTTGTTTCTTCAGAATTTGGTCTTCTTTTACTCTCAAAATATGAATTACGAGCTCATATTTCCACTGAATCTATCGTGGGAAGTGTAATTAGTACATCATATTTTGAATTGTTGCCTGGTGCCTACTGAATTTTGTTTTCTTTTACATAAATTAAGACATTCTAACCAGAAATTAATGCAGAAAAGGCCCAAAAGGGTGCATAAAGATTCATCGGAACGCAGGCCGTGAGGTGTTTGATGCTACAAATGTTCTGGGGGAGGACGCTCAGACCCTGCACTTAATATATTCATTCCAATATTCAAATAAAAACTGCACCCATGACTACAACAGAGTACCAACGTATTCTGCTACAAGTAAAAAAAAAAAAAAAAACAACAAACATAAAAGCTCAAATTCTTCCTTGACTTGTTGAGTAAAATACAATTATCTAGAAATGTACTTGCTTCTTTTGTCATCTTTTCTTATGTACAGAATATCATATTGAAAGCTGAGTCAAAACATAAATATCCGGGAATTTTAAAGCAGATTTCTGCATAAGAATTATGAAAAAGAAGCTTGTTTTTTTTAAAGAATACCTCCAGGGAAAAACTTGAACTGACAGATTTTAAAATAGAAGACATGTCAACAGCTAAAACCACCTAATAAGCATGTTTTGTGCACTAATTAATGCATTACACTTTATAAACTGAAGATGTTAAATATGTTTTGTAGGTAAAATCATCATATGTAGAAATAGTAACTTTTAGTTGTTAGATAGGTGGGAGGATGTGGTGGCTCTGGAGGTTCTGGAGGATGTGGCAGTGGCTGAGGTGGTAGAGCGGGTTGTCCACTGATCACAAAGTTGGCGGTTCGATCCCTGGCCTTGGGCAAGACAGTGAACCCGAAGTTGCTCCCAATGGCAGATTAACGCCTTGCATGGAAGCTCAGTCGCCATTGGTGTGTGAATGGGTGAATGGGAAACACATTGTAAAGGGCTTTGGATACCATTAAGGGCTATATAAGTGCAGACCATTTACATTTAGATAAATGTAGTAAAATATAAAGTACAATATTTTCCTCTATCAAGGGGTGCAGCAGAAGTATAATGTAAAATTAAATACTCAAGTCAGTCACTATAATCTAATAATCTATACTTGTTCTCTGCATTTGACCGATCCATTCTAGGAGCAGTGGGCTGCCACGGAAGCGCCCAGGGGAGCAGTCAAGGGTTAAGGGCCTCACTCAGGAGCCCACAGTGGTGGTGATTTAGCCTCTTGCCAGTCCGGGGACGCAAACGGACGACCCACCGGTTACAAGTACGCTTCACAAGCCACTAGGCCGCCACTACGATGTTGTACTGCCAGTAAACGTATTAGTTACTTTGCAGCACTGTTCTGTTCAGCTGGAAATGTAGCATGAGGTTGTCACGACATGAAGAGGAAACACTCCCTCCTTCTTACTCACAGTGCCGTCATGTTGTTCTCGGGGTTCAGGGGGATGTCGAGCAGTTTGGTTCCCGCCTGGACGCTCTCGTGGCTGGCGGTGCCGACCATCTTCCCCGTCACCCTGGAAGAGAGTGACTGAGTTTAACAACACAATAATACGACGCAGTGTGTTGCCAGTGGTTTTCTTGGTGACTGTAGTCCCAGCTGCCTTGAGGTCATCAACAAGTTCCTCCAAGTAGCTCTGGGATTATCCATTAAAAGGTCATATACAAAGAATATAGCAAAAGAAGTCCCATAATATCCTAAAGATGCCCTAAAATGCAAGACTTTGAGTAGAATATCAGCACATGCTAAAGCCTTCATATCTTCTGTCTGGAGTTCAGATGAATGCGCTGTTTCACACTGAATGATTCCATATTTCCCGCATTAATCTGCTGCTCTCATTCAGAGAAAAGCTTCACTGACAACAACTGGGGCGAGACATTTCCTGGACCAACAGCAGAAGCAGCTGGTGGTTTAGTTACGCAACGGTTAAACCACAGCGGTCAGATGATGCGTCCCATGAGCCCCTTGAACGTTACTGCGTGATAAAAGAGATGCATGCTTATCATAAGTTTGCCTCTAAGTAGAAATGCGCTGCGGCTCGGTACCTGTGAATCTGATAGAAGGGATGCGGTCTGATGGATCGGTCGTCAGCTGTACCAACGAACACCTGAAGAGACAGCGGCTTCCTCTCGGTGTATCCACACAGCTGCAGAGAGACACAGTGTGAGCAGTGAAATCAAACTGTGATGAGACACATGCGCCCTCACACTTTGTTCCAGCGTCACGTGAACCAATCTCAACAAAATCTCTGCTTAAAATTAAACTACAATTGCTATAAAAACCCCTCAGAGGTGTTAAAGTAGCATCAATATGTCCAACATCACTAATAATCTAACGACGTGTTTCAGCAGCTGCAGGTTCGTGCTTCACCTTGACAACGGGATGCCCGGTCGGAGCAGCCTTCACGGCTCCTCTGCTGCCCTCCGTCTCATAGTGGGCTCTGTGGTGAGGACGAGGCTGCACCTCAATACGCAGCTCGTACTGGTCAAACTGGGACGGCAGCGGCCAGTCGAGAGGCGGCAGAGCGTTGGACCTGAAGTGTGTTAAATCACAGGTTTAGCTGCAGTGAACGTGGACTGGCAGAGAGCAACTGTTAGGGGTCAATCAATGTGTTTTTTTTTACAAGGCCAATACCAAAACTGATTATTATTAATCAAGGCGAATGATGGGTTTGCCAATACTTATATGAAACTGACTTACATTTGAAGTTGAAATGAAAATATAGGTGGAAAGTTTTGAACAGCACAAACTGCAGCGTGAAACTTTGCCACATTTATCCTTCAGTGCTGATTGGCTATTGCTTGTAACATACAGCCAATCAGGTCGTCCTGTGAATGGGACGTTGCTGCATAGTTGAGAAAGACAGCTGCATCAGAGCTTAGGTACCACATTTGACTGTAAATTTAAGAAGAAAACAATACCGACAACTGGAACAATTGAGAATTTCGGATACGATAGTCAATCTCTGATAGCGGCATGTGAGTCCAGAAAATGAGATTTGCATAAAATTTACATGACGACAGCAAAACTTTCAGGATTTAGTTCTTTGGATGAATTAATGTTCATTAAAGCTGAGGTAGGCAGTACTTTTTTTAAGCAGCATTGGGCAAAAATTCTATTAACACCTCTCTGCATATTGTAACTGAAGTGGTCTAAGAGGAAACCAGACTTCTGCTCCTCTTCTTGGCTCCACTTTCAGGATTTGGAAAAGGTAGCCCATGATGAGCGTTGTTTCTATTGGCTGTTTTACAAATGGAGACAAGCATGCACGTTCCAATGATGGAAAGGCAGACTCAGTGGCAGAAAATCCTGCAGGAAGAGTTGTTATTCCAGCGTTGACAGCTACTGTCTACACTGCACAGCAACCCAAAAAAGGAGAATGACATGATCTAAAAGACTCTCCCACAATAAATGCAATTAATGCAAATGTGCTGGCGAGGAGTTTCAGCGATGGAGCGAACTTTGCCATAGTGTCGGATTCAGTTTGTTTTCCCAGCTTGCTTTTCTTCTCCTGGACAGGTAAACTACTGCAGTGTTAAAGAGCTTTGCAGACTCACAGGTTTGCAAAGAAAGCAGGACGTTAAGGCAACAGAAGCACAATCACATTTGGGATGACTAAAAAGAAAGATAGTAGGCTCACTCATACTGCATACTTGGTTTCATGCCCACGTTTGCGCTTACAAAAAACTTTAATCACTTTCATGTTTAGTTTTCTGAAATATTACATGATTAAAAAAACTGTGTAAACATTTATTTTGTTTCATGTGTTGTTCAGTTATTTTTTAGTTTGAGTAAAACTTTCAACTTGTGATTTTTCCCTGCTTGGCTCATCATCTACATGTGTTGAGGTGTACTTGCCTGAACAGAGGGCTGTGGGCGCTGGCTCTGGTTCTGCCCCAGGCCAGAGCAGGGGGCACAGAGAGGTAGTCCATGCCCAGCGAGGGGGGCTCTCTCCTGGGCTGCAGGGTCTCTGGTAGCTGGCCTGGAGCCTGCTCCTGATCCACCTCCCTGGGAGACAACTGGAATGCAAAAAGTGCGATGTAGGTATTTCAATCACATCGTAGAAACTACTTCAACGCTGATCTTGATCTTTACCTGTTCCAAAGACGTCTTCCTGGTTTTCTGCGGGATGCTGAGCTCACAGCTGCTGGGCGGAGCTTGTGACTGAGGGCTGGACTCTCCTCCCTCCAGGTTGCAGCCCTGCAGCTCCTCCGAGTAGCTGCCCCTCCGCGAAGTACAAGGAGAGGCCAGTGGGGAGTTTCTACGCTTCTTACCCCCGGGGGAAGTCGGCCTCGAGGATGGCGAGAGCCCAAAATTGATGGTGGCCTCATTAAGCTCCTCCTCCTCGACCAGCAGGGAGTCGCAGCTGGAGGCGGGGCTTAGCCAGCCCCGGGAGGAGGGGCTGGAGGCGGGGCTGGGGCTGAGGGAGCCGGGGCATCTGTCCCGGTAGGAGAAGGGGTCCAGCAGGGGGAGGTAGAGGCGCTCCCGGTCCCACCCGCCGCTGCTGCTCATGTCCCAGTAGCTGGAAATGGTCGGCACCGAGTCGTCCTCAGGAGAGATGGTGGTGATCTGGATGCTGGGACACTCGACCACACGAGACTCTGAAACCTGCAGATAAAAGCAAGCGAGGGACGCTTCAGTTAATTAGCTTTGTCACAGAAAACAACATCTAACAAGTAATTCAAGACATTTGTCAGCTGTCTCGTAAACATCTTTTAGATTTTAACTATCAAGTCAAGTTGCCATTATTTATATCACAACAGCAGACATTGAGCCAAAGTGCTTTTGGAAATAAGACAACAATGTTATAAATTTACCTACCAAATTTAAATATTAAGGTTAAAACCCTACAATAATGAGAAAATATGAAACTGCTGGCACAATAAATAAAAAAAAACAATAGTTGACCTACAAATGAAACATATCACAAGTTGCAGACCTTCTACTTCTCATTTTAGTTGTAAAAACTTGATTCTTACTTGATACACAAAGTCTACCAAACTGAGCGTTTAGCTGCCTTTATATGTCGTCAACATAACGTCGCAATTGCACAGCAATGTGAAAAGCAACTCTTTGTGCATGCATGACACCGATATCCACTTGGGTCAGCCACTAAACGACAGTTTTTAACGTAAGAAACCACACATTTCAGCAGATAACTTTCACAACATCTAAAAAGTATTCTTATCTCTGGTCTTCCAGGTTAATTTTTATATTGAACTTATGAAATTACTATTATACGTTTCTTCAGCTGTCTTGCAAACATTACAAACTTGGTAAACAACCAGCTGAATGCACAAGAAAGCAATAAACTGCCTGGCAAAAACAGCATAACACAACACATTAAAGCAAGTAAATGTTCACAGTATGGATTCTACTTATGTATCGGATGTGTTTCCATGGACTGAAACCACTGACTGCCTGAAAACTAAAAAAATCTACCCAGCAATGCCAAACTTCATGCTTCATACTCACTGCACTGGAGTGAGTCTGTGTTCTGAAAAGCCAACATTGCCTTTAAATAAACGTAAGCAATGAATTTATTAGCTGAGTCAGTGAGGTTAGTGGGTTAAAACATGCAAAAAGAGCAGCGGTACATTATGTTTTGTTCACCTGGTGGAGGCAGAAACAAGTCAAGATGATATGTAGAACTTTAACTTTAGCAAACATATTTACACTTGAAGCATTTACAGAGCAGCATGATCCATCATCTGAAGTCTGAATCTGTCCACTTGGTGAATGCAACGCCATGGTTCACCCTCTTTTAGCTCTGTTTTTGGTCTCCACCACCTACCGAAGGAAAAATCTGCCTCTTTAGCGTCTAAATGCTCCACTGTGTTCACCAGCTAGTTTCCAACTGTCTGTCTGCTGTGTGGCGCTGAGCAGCTTGTGTACAGTGTAGTGCTTCTTGACCAAAAAGTCCAGTTGGTTTTATTTAAGTAGCCTGAAATAAATTTGCCTCGAGGGGATTTGCGATCTGTATCGCATATGGCAACCTCTGTTTGGACAAGAAGAAGCTCTCAAGGAGAAAACAATAAAAAAAAAAAAAACTCAGGAAAAGTTGCAGAGGATGGATATCTGTTTCAAAATGGACAGATTTGCAATAGATGTGTTTACAGAAAAGCAACAGAGATATTTAATACGACAAAAATGTGAATGTAATTTGGTGTAAAAATATCAATTCTAGCTGCTTTTTTAACAGAAATTTGATTTGTTTTGGTTCAAACTGCAGATAAAAACAAATATCTTCTTGTAAACAGGTCGTCTCACCTGCACGGATCGCGCCGGCAGGCTCTCGTAGGTGCCGCTGAACTCTCTGATTGGAGCCCTTCGAGGAGGCGGGGAATGCATCCCTGCCCTCTGATTGGACGACGGAGGCGGGCTGGGGATGCTGATGGAGTGTCCTGCATGAGTGGCAGCCAGGTGGTTGTCTGTAACTGAAAATACATAAATAAATGTCAGTGAGGAATCTGATTTACAAAATTAATTGGCAAACACTTTAAAGCATCTACGCAGTGTTTCTGTTGGTGAAAGCTCGACTTCATTGCTAAAGAAATTGCTCATAATTAAATGCCGCTAATGAAGAGTTTACACGCTGTTCATTTTCCTCATACACACCTTTACTTCCACATGGCAGCAATTTCTCCTCTGGCTGCTTTCTGTCAGGAAATTGCATGTTCTTCCGCTCTGTACAAACATGATTTCTTTTTATATCACATGTTGTGGGTTTTGGGGGTCATGTGACCTCCCATTAATCTTTTCTCTCAACCGCACGATGACAGTTCTTTTACATCTGGCATGAGAAGGACTCATTAGATGGCCATCAGAATATTGTAAACACAATTTGTGGCCAGTAAAGATTCATTTTTTATCATCAGCGCGCCCCTATCATTCGCTGCACATCAGTTTTCCTTGATTTACTGTAATTGCAGCCATGTGGAAAAGGCACACACTGGAACTTTTTTCTCAGTTGAACTCTTTGAAGTCAGGGCAGCTTTTTGTCACTTTTAATAGAACGGAGAAGTTTGATATTTTGAGAAAATATGAAGCGGTACTGAACAGTCGGTTAGCTTAGCTTAGCATAAAGTCTAGAAACAGCTAGCTACACCTGCCGGTTTGTGTGTAATGTGGTTAAAAAAAATCCACTTCTGATCACCTTTAATGCTCATTACTAGCATAGTCTTTCTCATTTAATTTGTTTGAAAATCGGAATTACTAAAATAGTAGGTTTAACTGTGGTTATGTGCTAAGCTAGCTGTCTCCATCTGTTTCAAGCCTTTATGCTAAGCTAAGCTAAATGACAGCTAACTGTAATTGTAAATAGGCTGCTATATTTTTTTTGGAGTTTTTATACTCTTATTTCTTTTCAATGCCAAAGATTCAATCCTGAATGTTAACTTAAGTTTTGTGTTCAGGAACAGCAACGCAGGCGACCACATGAATAAAAATGTGAGCAATAAAAAGCTAAGATGACATCTGAATCCCCAACCCCGCAGGTGAGTATGAAAAGTCATGTTGTCTTTTAAAAATCGCCCTAAATTGCAACACCTATCACATCCAGAAACTAGGAAAACATTAAGGACTGACAGAGTTTCAGCTTTCCAGCAGTCCTTGAACTACTCATCTGTTATGTTTGTTCCACCAGAATGAAATGAAACCAAAATGAACCAAATCTACGTTAAATTTCAGCATGTCTCGTTTGAAAAATTGCCAAAAATAAACCATTTACAGCAACCAGATTCTGTAAAAAAATGAAAATTCTGTGCTCCCCAGCGCACCCAAAAAGCTACGGCTCACTCATCTGTGACCAACAGTCAGGTGACAAAAATTCAGGGACTTTCGAGGACTGAACTGGGCTGAGCTGCAGGCTGTGTATACACAGAGCAGATAGGAAGCATGGAAACAAATTAAAAATGTAAAGAGTGAAATAAGAGGTAACCCCATGGACACTTGGAAAAATGTTGTACATGTCGATAGCAGGGTTTTTCAAAAATGTCAACATAAATGAAAAGATTTTTTAACCCCTTAACGCCGGTTGTCGCAAATTTGCAATGTACCGCAGCAGCCGAGATAACGTTTATATTCCCCCAATGCTGGTTCCTGCATATTCAGTACATACCTAGGAACCTTTCGCAAGCACTGGTTTCTCTTAGGACCAGTTTGAATGGCATTTGCAGCATCAATAAAAAAAATTACCATTAATGCCTGTTGCATTACACCTTTATATCTACCATATGTGCTACAGACAAATTAACAATCTCCACTTAATTTAACATCAACTTGAAATAAAAAACACATAAAATTATTGTTTTTATACAATTTTAAATAAATTAAGCGTCAAGGGGCTATTATATTTTTTGTGACTTCTGGCATTATAACTATGTCATACTACACAAAATACATTTCTGAGTTCTCTCTACTTCTAGTCATGTTCGTGCTGTTTCAACAGAATCACAGGACCTTATATTGCAGTTTAAAATGAGCCCACAGTGAGTAAAAATGTGACAGCAGAAGTAAAAAAAAAAAAACGCCCAGAAACTAACTGGGGCTCAGAGGGTTAAAGCTGGACTTGGTTTTCTATTCAATAATCAGTCCTGGCAACAATTTATTATATTCCCTCCTCCACTTTTAACTCCGCTTTTGAACTGTTTCCGTACATTTTTCCGTGTTTTATAGTCATAAATTGTTCACTAAGTGGTGAAATGGAAATTCTAACCGAATTATGGCGTTTGCTTTTGGCCCATTTATCCGAATCTTGCACCACCAAGGCTCACACGCCCAACCCTGCTGCTACTTATCAAAAATAATTCGCTTTTTCTCGCAATCTCTGCAAAACTTCTTCGGATTCCGTCGAACAACCACCCGGACAAGGACACAACCCCTCAAGGCCACAGCCGTCGTCACAACATTTCCCAGCGTGGTTCGCCCGGGCCTCGACGTGGAGCCAAACGGTAGTTACCCCGTAATGAACGAGGCTCCAGCCGTTGCTCTGCAGTGGCGGCGGGCCATGCAGGCAATTTTTCTGGGCAACACACAACAGCAACTGCCAACGAATTAAGACTCGGGGTGAAAGAAAAAAAAAAGTCTCTTCAAATGTTTCCTGGCAACAAAAAATATTTCCAAGTGATTAAAGCTGCAGTGCTGAGGCAACTCTTCTGCTGGTGGGTGTTTTTTTTTGTTTTTTTTCACATGAAGCGGTGATTTAGATGTTTGTGCGCAGACCAGCAGAGAAGTTTATGAGCCACGAAAACTTACCTAACACTTAATGACCACAAAAAAGCTGATCTTATGTCTAAAAGATCTAATATACTTTCATGTGTAAACCAGCGTCCTGAAGTGAACCCCGAAAAATGTGACGTTTGCCCCTAAAGTGTGGGTCAGAGCCCCTACGAGGGAGAAAGGAAAGCAGAAAGGGCAACAAGACAAGCTGAATTTTACCTTTTTTTCTGTTCATTGCTTGTTTTGTCTTCTTCCATGTCCCTCATAGCTATTTATTAAACTATACATTGCACACAGATGAGCAGAAAACTATTATCGCCTAAAGTTACTGAACGCAATCAGCTGTTTTCCGTGGCCTAATCCTTAGATCTGACATCCTAAAATATCTCATCCTGTCCTGAAATGAAGCTTTCGCAAGGAGTCATCATCATCCACAGCTGTTTAATGCAATTGGAAACTAGAATAAACACAATCAAGCCACAAAATTGCGTTCGTTTTTATCACTTTTTCCACTACTTGTTCCTTTTATTCTTGCAAATTAATGGATGATTTATTTTCTCGTTCCACTTTTCTAAACTTTCCTCCTATTTGTTCTTTTTTTTTAAAGAACAAATATTAATGTTGAATTTCACCCCTCCGTGCATTTTTAAGCTACTTATGTACAGAAAAGAGGAGTTTATTACTATAAAAAGCACTAAAAGACAGTTATTGAACATAACCGGTTTGTCGTTTTCATTTTTAAAGCCTCATCTGTGCTCAAAATCGACTTCACCACCTAATCCTGTGTCCTGAGTTGAACCTCACACAAGGAGTGATAATAAAATCTCCCCAACCTGGACCCAGGAAGATAAATCTGCAGCCTCATGAGATGATCACTGAAAGCATGAATACATATTTCTGCGTCTCGGAGTAATGTTTACTCTTCAGACGCTGCTCAGATTGTTCTTTTTTTCCTCAGAATGTTTCATAATAATACTGGATTTTACCTCAATGGGCCTTTTTTTAACACCTCTGAGGCAAAAATGCACTAAATTAGAAATTGTGGTCAAGAAAGCAAAAAGAGGGCATATTTCCACTTTTCTTTGTTCCTGGAAATTAACGGGGAAGTTAGCACGTCCAGTTCTGCTCCTAAAAACTGTTTATGTTCCAAATCATTCTGATGTATGAGTCATTTTTATGGGAAGCCTCGTATAAAATCCAACAGCCCAACAATACTTCTGATTCTCAGAGTTTAATGACGAACAAAATGTGATTTTTTTAGATCAGCGGTTCCCAAACCGGGGTCAGAGGCCACTCACTCCAGGGGTCACAAAACAGATCCAAGTCATCATGACATGAGGATTGAAGTGTTTTTGCCATCACTGGTTGCGTTCCTTTAATCAGAATGGTCTCTAAATCGTGTATAGTAAATCTAACTCATCTCTCTACTTTGGTGAAGGCAGCTGGTGGATTCTGTTAACTTGAAATTACACTTTGTACCTTTAAACTGGCATTCTAATTTCACTTTAATTTCCAATTTCAAAAGTGTGAAACTTGTGCATCTGATGTCTGGACGTCCATGTTTCTTCTAGTTTTTCTGCTGCAACTCAACCAGTGTTTGCTTCAAGTCGGCTTGCAGGGTAGAGAAATAGAAAAAAAGGTACTTCTAATTGTAAAATCATGTTTTACATTTTACATTTGTGTAAAATAAATAATGAAGTTGGAAAAATTGGAAACCTTAAGTTGACTTTACCTACAATTAAACTGCAGTAAAGCTCATCTAACCTAAAAACAGTTGCATTAATCTATTTTTTAAACTTAATTAGTGTAAGCTGTCTTTGAAAGAATAGGCCACCACTGTTTTCATAGATACACTAGCAAATAGCATTCATTCTATTAGATATTTATAGTGTGTATTTGCACATTTGTTACTGTACTTTTAAAAATATTGTCTGATTGTATGAATTCACTGATAGGATTGCTGCTTAATTCGATTCTGCACTGTGCAATGATGTTAATAAAGGAATTCTATGAGCTTAATTCAGTCGCATGTCACTAACTGAAGCAATCTGTTAAAGTCGGTCCAGCAATTCTATTTTTTTCTGAGTTTAACATAAACACCGACCTCATAAAACAGGCGGCAGCCATGACACAACTTTAAACATACATTTTAAAATTAGTTTCATGGTTTCTGCCATAAATTAAATGCATTAAGTCACGATGCAGCGTTGACTGCACCACAACAACTTCTGGATTCTTGTTAAATAAGTCAATCCATCCATTATTATCTATACGCCATCAGGGTCGCAGGGTGGCTGGAGTCTATCCCAGCTGACTTGGGTGAAGGCAGGGGACACCCTGGACAGGTCGCCAGCCTATCACAGGGCTACATATAGAGACAGACAACCAAGCACACTCTCATTCACACCTACAGACAATTTAGAATCATCAATTAACCTCAGCATGTTTTTGGACTATGGGAGGAAGCCGGAGAACCCGGTGAAAACCCACGCTGTACAGGGAGAACATGCAAACTCCACACAGAAAGATCCCAGGCGTCCTAACAGGGACGTGAACCGGGGATCTTCTAGCTGTGAGGCGACGCTGCTAACCACCGAGCCACTGTGCAGCCCTAAATGAGTCCAATTAGGTTAAATCGGGTAAACAACGCCTACAGATTTTAGTTTGGAAAAAACAGATCACTGCTCCTGGATGTTTTCAGCCAATATTCTGAGAGTCTGATAAACCTCTTAATTTAGCCTGTTTAAGTTCACTTTTTAGTTGAATTGGGGATCAAAGCTGACAAGTCGGCACTTCTTCTTGTATCCAGGAGCCAAAGAAGTTGTGTTACACTGGCATGTTGCATGAATAGATGTATGGAAATCCAGGCGTGATGACAAAGATCAGCCTTTGTGAGAGTCTGTGTGCTGAAATGCAACTTTAAAAAAAAAATTATCGCCCAAAGAAAGTAAAGAAATGCTCTGCTGTTCCTCCTGAAGTCCACTTTCATGCCTTGGGTGTGGTGATACAACTGTATGCCAGTGTGGGCGGGAAACAAATGAGTGCATGTGAGGATGTGAGGTGTGCATGTGTGTGTGAGAGAGAGAGAGTGTGGAGGTTAAAAAATGAGGGAGATGAAGGGGTGAGTGAAAGAGGGGAGGCAGGGAGGGAGGTGTGTATGTGTTCAGTACACAGAGGTTGAGGTTCCTCCCCAGATGGCAGCTGTTAACTTCGCTCACACGCACAGCTGATTGGAAACACATTGAGTCTGGGGCTGCACGCACACATGCACAAACACACAAATGCACTCGGGATGCTGTGGGATATGCACGCAAACGCAACACAAACACACAACTGGGAAATATGCAGAAACAGGCACGCACAGCTCACATAACATGAGGGCCTCCATCACCGCAGAGGCGCACACATCCCCATGCATTAAAACCCAGATTATCATTGTGCCTTTTTTTAACTTTTACGCATTCATCCGCTCAAATAATGAGTCTAACCCAGGCTGCTGCTGCCGGAGGAGTCCAGGTGCAGCAGGGCGCCCTCACTCTCCTCCCCGGCCACGGAGCTCTCCGGCTCGGCTGTGCGCACCGGGGACGGCCCCTGGCTCTGGCGCGGCGGCGGATCCTCCTCAAACACCAGCTTGAACTCGAACTCGCCCTCCTCCCAGCCCGAGCCCGGCGCGGCCCCCATCGCCCTCCGGCAGGATACAGGGACGCTGGTACAATCTTTCCTCCTCTGCGTCGGACCCGGCGACTTTTAACGTCCTTGGTGCGTAAACAAAAGGAGAAACTTTCACGAAGATATTCCCAAAAACTTCCTCCTATGCGTGCGTGTCATTGCGCAAATATTCCTCATCTTGGGAAGGCTCTGGTCCGGCAACTTTTCCACTGCTTCTTGCTCGGCGTTTCTGCAAGTTTCTCAGACTTGGTGCCTTTGAAATTCGCTCTGGAGGCTTCACATTCTTTCATTCTCGCTCCATCGCCATCCCTGCAGCTTCTTTCCTCTCCTTCTTCCCCGTTTGAGACGCACAGAGAGCGAGAGAGAGAGAGAAGGGGGGAGAAGAAAAGTTTATCAAATATTTTTGTCGTCCTTTACCCTTAATTGCCTTTGGGTGGGTTTCCCAGCTCCAGTTGGTCCGTTACTCCTTCCCCATAGGGCCTCCTTGGTGTCAGTCATGAATCCCCCCTGCCCAACCTCCATCCTCCCTCCTCTCCTCCCCCCTTTCCTCACTCACTCTGGAGTTTTTTTTTCCTTGTTTTACTTTAATACCCTGCAAATGGGACTTTTCTCATCTTGCGTTGCACCATTCGGACAACATTTTCCTGCTGTTTTGCCACTAAAAGTAATCTTAAAAAGTGACCTCAGCGTTCATAATTTTATCCACACAGTTAAACCCCAAACGATTATTATTCCACTCATGAGCAGGACACATGGCAAGCCGCTCACTGTCTCCAAAACCTGCCATTGTGGGCCGGCTGCTCGGCCACCAGGGCTGTGATGTTAACTGTCAGTTAGTGAACATAAGAGGGCCTATTTCCTGTGGCGATGAACACGACAGCTACCCCCCCCTTTCTTGGCTCTTCCCTCTCCTCCCCCTTTCTTCTTCTACTTCTTCTTCAGTTTTATTCCCCCCTCTCCAACAAATCGTCCCTCCTTCTGGCCGAGCCTCCCCTCCCTCCTCTTCCTCTCCACCAAAGATCTGTTTCTCATTATCCTCTGTAGTCTGCTCTCTGTCTGAGTCAGGAGACGAAAAACTTAAATAAACACACTCTCTCTGGCTCGGTCCAGCTCCTTATTCCTCCTCCTCCTCCTCCCTCCCCCTCCTCCGATCCGTCTCTCTCCTCTGTCCTCCTTCTTCGCCCTCCTCCGGTTCTCACAATCATTAGGCGTATGTTATACTGGCGTGGAGCTGGGGGTTTGTTTCACTCTCCCTGTCATCCTCTTGGGGTTGTGTGGGCAGGCCTTGGATCCTGGACTGATCTCAAGATGTTGCAGTGTGGTCGGGGAGAGGAAAGAGTGCTACCAGTGAGGCAAGAATCTCTAAAGGCCCTCAGTAAGACTTGATAAACTCCCGCTCCGCCGCCGTCACTGAATCCCAAAATGGCACGCGACCATATTCAGGGAATTTTATCATATCATGGCAATAAAAAAAAAAAAAAAAACTCCCCCTGGAACTGCTACCTTATCGTGGTGGGGGAGTTTGAGTGCCCGAATGACCCTGGGAGCTATGTTGTCGGGGGCTTTATGCCCCTGGTAGGGTCACCCAAGGCAAACAGGTCTCAGGTGACGGGTCAGACTAAAAGCAGTTCAGAAGCCCCTATGAGAAGAAAAAAGAACAGGACCGTTACGTCGCCCGGCACGGCGCAGCCGGGGCCCCACCCTGGAGCCAGGCCTGGGGTTGGGGCTCGCAAGGGAGCGCCTGGTGGCCGAGCCTTGGCCCACGGGGCTCGGCCGGGCATAGCCCGAAAGGACGACGTGGGCCCGCCTTCCTGTGGTCCCACCACCCGCAGAAGGACTCGTAGGGGCCGGGTGCTTTGTGGATCGGGCAGCAGTCGACGGCGGGGGCCTCGGCGACCCGATCCCCAGACTCAGACTCTAACCGTTGGGACGTGGAACGTCACCTCACTGGGGGCGAAGGAGCCTGAGCTCGTGCGGGAGGTTGAGAGATACCGTCTAGATATAGTCGGGCTCACCTCCACGCACAGTTTGGGCTCTGGAACCCAGCTCCTCGAAAGGGGCTGGACTCTCCATTTTTCTGGAGTTGCCCATGGTGAGAGGCGGCGGGCTGGCGTGGGCTTGCTCACGTCTCCACAGCTCAGCCGCCACGTGTTGGAGTTCACCCCGGTGAACGAGAGGGTCGCGTCCCTGCGCCTTCGGGTCGGGGACAGGTCTCTGTCTGTTGTCTCGGCTTACGGGCCGAACAGCAGTGCAGAGTACCCGGCCTTCTTGGAGTCCCTGGGAAGGGTGCTGGACAGTGCTCCGACTGGGGACTCCATTGTTCTACTGGGGGACTTCAACGCTCACGTGGGCAATGACAGTGAGACCTGGAGGGGGGTGATTGGGAGGAACGGCCTCCCTGATCTGAACCCGAGCGGTGTTCTGTTATTGGACTTCTGTGCTAGTAACAGTTTGTCCATAACGAACACCATGTTCGAGCACAAGGGTGTCCACAAGTGCACGTGGCACCAGGACACCCTAGGTCGGAGGTCGATGATCGACTTTGTAGTTGTGTCATCTGATCTCCGGCCGCGTGTCTTGGACACTCGGGTGAAGAGAGGGGCTGAGCTGTCAACTGATCACCACCTGGTGGTGAGTTGGATGCGCTGGCAGGGGAGGAAGCCGGACAGACTTGGCAGGCCCAAACGTGTTGTGAGGGTCTGTTGGGAACGTCTGGTGGAGCCCTCTGTCAGTGCGGTCTTCAACTCCCACCTCCGGGAGAGCTTCTCTCAGATCCCGGGGGAAGTTGGAGACATTGAGTCCGAGTGGACCATGTTCTCCACTTCCATTGTCGAAGCTGCTGCTCGGAGCTGTGGTCGCAGGGTCTCTGGTGCCTGTCGTGGCGGCAACCCCCGAACCCGGTGGTGGACACCGGAAGTAAGGGATGCCGTCAAGCTGAAGAAGGAGTCCTATCGGGCGTTGCTAGCCCATAGGACTCCAGAGGCAGCTGACAGGTATCGGCAGGCCAGGCGTGCCGCAGCCCGGGCCGTTGTGGAGGCAAAAACTCGGGTCTGGGAGGAGTTCGGGGAGGCCATGGAGAAGGACTACCGGTCGGCCCCGAGGAAATTCTGGCAAACCGTCCGGCGCCTCAGGAGGGGGAAGCAGTGCTTCACCAACACTGTTTACAGTGGAGGTGGGGAGCTGTTGACTTCGACTGGGGATGTCGTCGGACGGTGGAAGGAATACTTCGAGGATCTCCTCAATCCCGCCGTCATGTCTTCCACTGAGGAGGCAGAGGCTGAGTGCTCAGAGGCGGACTCGCCCATCACCCGGGCTGAAGTCACCGAGGTGGTTGACAAGCTTCTCGGTGGCAGGGCTCCGGGGGTGGATGAGATTCGCCCTGAGTACCTCAAGTCTCTGGATGTGCAGGGACTGTCATGGCTGACACGTCTCTGTAACATCGCGTGGCGGTCGGGGACAGTGCCTCTGGACTGGCAGACCGGGGTGGTGGTCCCTCTTTTCAAGAAGGGGGACCGGAGGGTGTGCTCCAACTACAGGGGGATCACACTCCTCAGCCTCCCCGGGAAAGTCTATTCCAGGGTACTGGAGAGGAGGATCCGGCCGATAGTCGAACCTCGGATCCAGGAGGAACAATGCGGTTTTCGTCCCGGTCGTGGAACACTGGACCAGCTCTACACTCTCCATCGGGTGCTCGAGGGTTCATGGGAGTTTGCCCAACCAGTCCACATGTGTTTTGTGGATTTGGAGAAGGCATTCGACCGTGTCCCTCGTGGCGTCCTGTGGGGGGTGCTCCGGGAGTATGGGGTCCGGGGCCGTTTGCTAAGGGCAGTCCGGTCCCTGTACGACCGGAGCAGGAGTCTGGTTCGTATCTCCAGCAGTAAGTCGGACCTGTTCCCGGTGCGCGTTGGACTCCGGCAGGGCTGCCCTTTGTCACCGGTTCTGTTCATAATTTTTATGGACAGAATTTCTAGGCGCAGCCAGGGGCCGGAGGGGGTCCGGTTTGGGGACCGCGGGATCTCGTCTCTGCTTTTTGCAGATGATGTGGTCCTGTTGGCTTCATCGAACCTGGACCTCCAGCGTGCACTGGGGCAGTTTGCAGCCGAGTGCGAAGCGACTGGGATGAGGATCAGCACCTCCAAATCCGAGGCCATGGTTCTCAACCGGAAAAAGGTGGCTTGCCCTCTCCGGGTCGGTGGAGAGATCCTGCCCCAGGTGGAGGAGTTTAAGTATCTCGGGGTCTTGTTCACGAGTGAGGGGAGGATGGAGCGTGAGATTGACAGGCGGATCGGTGCAGCATCTGCAGTCATGCGGTCGCTGTACCGGTCCGTCGTGGTGAAGAAGGAGCTAAGCCAAAAGGCGAGGCTCTGTATTTACCGGTCAATCTACGTTCCTACTCTCACCTATGGTCATGAGCTTTGGGTCATGACCGAAAGAACGAGGTCCCGGATACAAGCGGCTGAAATGAGTTTCCTCCGCAGGGTGGCTGGGCGCACCCTTCGAGATCGGGTGAGGAGCTCGGTCACCAGGGAGGAGCTCGGAGTAGAGCCGCTACTTCTCCACATCGAGAGGGGTCAGTTGAGGTGGCTTGGACATCTGTTCCGGATGCCTTTGGGACGCCTCCCTGGGGAGGTGTTCCGGGCATGTCCCACGGGGAGGAGGCCTCGGGGTAGACCTAGGACACGCTGGAGGGACTATGTCTCTCGGCTGGCCTGGGAACGCCTCGGGGTCACACCGGAAGAACTGGAGGAGGTGTCTGGGGCGAGGGAAGTCTGGGCCTCTCTGCTTAGACTGCTGCCTCCGCGACCCGGCCCCGGATAAGCGGAAGACAATGGATGGATGGATGGATGGATGGCAATAAAAATCCAAAGCCATTCAAGAACATGTCCAGACTGCAAGGGTACTTCAAAAAAATCTAGGGTATTAACCTAGAAACAAGGGGCTTAACTCCGATTTTGGGTCATAACTGTATACTATAAAGGCTTGCATCACCTTCCACAAAAACTCAAATGTTTGTCATCATTTCTTTGCAGATGACTCCCTTTTAAAAAGCAGTAGGTCAGAGGGAACCAAAAAACCATCAACAGACATCCAGTGTCCAGCTCTGCCATTGTCTTTGTCTATTTTTTGATTTCAGAAGGCATCTCTTGCAAAGAAATGAAGACAAACGCAAGATTTCTAAAGATCTTTAATGATACTTGACAAACTCTTGCTCCATCACCATCACTAAATCCTAAAATGGCACTCGAACATAATCAGGGAATTGTATAATATTATGGCAATTAAAAATCCAAAGCCATTCAAGGATATGTCCAGACTACAAGGACACTTCAAAGAAATTAAGGCTTCACCCAGAAACAAAGGGCCTAACTCTCATTTGGGGTCATAACTGTATACCATAAAGGCTTATATCACTATCCACGAACACTCAAATGTTTGTCGTCATTTCTTCGCAGATGACGCCCTTTAAAAACCAGTAGGTCAGCGGGAACCAGAAAATCATCAGCAGACATCCAGTGTCCAGCCCTGCCATCTTCTTTGTCCATTTTTTGGTTTCAGAGTTCATGTCCTGCAAAGAGATGTAGACAAATGCAAGATTTCTAAAGATCTTTAGTAAGACTTGATAAACTCTTGCTCCATCACCATCACTAAATCCCTAAATGGTTCTCGAACATAATCAGGGAATTTGTCATATGTTAGTAATAAGAAAGCCCAAAGAGAGGTTTGTAAAGTAACCTTGTGATGACTAATTCAGCTATTCAAGAGTATGTTGAAACTACTAGGGTGCTATACCCATTAGATTAAGATGTTTGCTTTTAAAACAACATTTGAAAAATATTAGAAGTTATCCCTTTAAAATAGTGATGGGGGAATCGTTTTGGTGGAACATTTGCACGCAGGGAAATGGTATTGTCATAAAGACGGCAAAATCACTAAGAGAACCAAACAGGCTTGTCTTACTGTATGATCGAAATCATACAGAGACAAAACTCTCCATTTTCATTGTGTCGGTTACCAGCTTGGAAGGTGTTGTTCTTGTGTTTTCCATAGGGGATCTTGTAAACGATAACTTGTACAAAGGGTACTTCAAAAAGTTCCCAGCCTCACCTGGAAACAAGGGGCTAACTTCCATTCTGGGGTGTAACTGTGTACTGTAAAGCTTTATATCTCTGTCCACAAAACGTTTTAAGCAATCAAGAGGGAAGCTTTGAGCTGGCTGCTGTTGCTCGAGGAGAGTGAATCCGTGGCAGAAGCAGCCGAATGTGCCTCTGAACTGTTGCTCCATGAAGCCCTCGACCTGCACCGTCTCACTTCTATTTCCCAAACTGAAAACTCCACTTGTGTAGTCGCCATTTTCAGAGTGATGATGAAGTCATTCATGCTGTTGATGAGAATCTGGAGGCTCGAGATGTGACCTTCGAAGCTTTAATATCGATGGACAGAGTGCAATGAAGTTGAAGGAGCTGATGTTGACAAACAATGTGAGAATCCTTTCTCCTATGATGCTCTGTGGTGAAGCCAAGAACTTTCTGAAGATCAATAGTAGATAGTGGAAGCAGAAATGAGGCTTGGAAAAAATTACAGGTTATACCAGAAGTTTACATCCAGTGAGTCAGACTAAGTCTAGGCAGAAAAAACAGGCCTTAAAATCTTCAATTAAAGGTTATTAAACAGTCCTGGTTAATAGAAATGTTGGCTTTCACTAAATACGAAGTGAGCAGCACATGTTAGTCCTATGTTTTGTCCACCCTTCCAGCCACCCCGACCTCCTCCCTCGTACCATAGCCTATGTTATTTTTTATGTTAGGTCATCCTTCAATTTACTAAAGTCTTTAGCTGAGACATTTCCTCAATTATGTGCAACACGTGTCTTTTCAGTGTTTAGATTAGACTTGAATCAGTTCGTTATAAAGATTTGTTCATTGAATCGTTCGCTGCTCGTGGTTCAACTCATTAAACCAAAACATGGCTGAACAGCATCTTTTCCTCATGACCTCTGGCTTTTTGAACTTTGACAATCAAAGTCCATTTTTAATGGTTCGTGTTTATAATTCTCGAAGTTTCCTTGCTGAATAATCAAGATAGACTCAGTTTTTTAATGACCTTTAAGTCTTTATAACTGACCTACAGTTGGGGATTAGTCTTTAACCTGTGGGGCTTGAATCCAATTTAACCCACTGACTATCACTCAAGGCTGATGTTTATTGTGTCGTACATTCAATAAAATTTATTGTTTCTCACTGACATATTTTTTTAGTCCGTCAACTACAAATAATAGTGATGTGACTGCAGCTCATAGATGCTGCCTGTTAAACAGCCACGCAGCAATTTGCAGCAAATTATTTGTTAGTCATGGCAAAACTGACTTATATGATGACAGCGTCTGTATTATGGAATAATTTATAATCATGGTTTGAAGCAACATTGTTTTGGAGAGGTTGATGTCTCCATGGATGAAATTGAAGGCTGCGAGGGATTTATTTATCCGCTGCGGACAGCATTTCATGTTTCTGAGTGTAAAAAACAGCAGCTGTGGGCAGGAAAAGATTATCATTACATGGTCAGAATTACAGTGACTTGGTTTTCCAAAGTGACAAACAGGCCCAGTTTAGTTCCAATGATCCTCCTCATGTAAACTGTACATTCAGCTACTGTCTGCATGCAAATTTTCTGCAGTTCAAACACAGGACGTCTTAAGAAATGGAAAATTTTCAGCGATTGTGAAACTGTAAAGTTGAATGACTGATAAATTGTTAACTGACTGCTGCTGTATGATGAATGAGCGCACGATGAAGGAGGAACTGCTGAGTGTCAAGTTTATGGGAAGAGAAGAGACCAACTAAATGATTAATGTGGATGTGACGCCCTCCTGTGGTCAAAGCCTGAACTGTTATATTTCAACTTCCCTCAAAAGTCAGCTCTGTTTTTAGATACTGACACAGATTACACACTGGAAAACTTACAGAAACACATTTCAATATAAATGACAAACTTTATTTAAAAGTTAGTCACACATTCATTTGGCATCTGTTATCTTCAAGTTAAGCTTGAATACATTCTTGAATCCACCTTAAATCAAACACTTGGTGGCTTCAAGTGGTGTTGAGGCCTTCAGGGACCCTGAAATGGAAACATAACAGCACAGTCAGGCAACTTATTAACATACAGCACTTAAATCAACATTGCACAGACCTGTATCTAAAAATCCAACTTCAACTGAGCAGAGATGCACAATAAAAATGTTATTGTCCTTCATCTTAACTAAAACGGCCTACAAATGTGTGCTTCTTCATTAGCGCCAGCTGAGAGCCAGATATCAACAAAGTTAACAGAAAAATGTCAGAGTTGTACATTCAGCCTCTGTTTTTGTGCAGTTACGACCCATTACATTTTTTAGATCTGTGTAAAACACAAATGCCAGTCAGGTTAGTAATGAAGACAACATCCACTGTAATTCCACTGGAGGAGTTTCTTGTCTTAAGGTTTCTCAAAGTGTTAAAAGCCTCTCCTCAGTGATGTAAAAGTACAGATTATTTGTGCCGAGGTCAGATCTAAAAACAAAGACTTATGCTAGTTGTTTTAGACTTAAATATAAATTAAACAACATTTTTGTAGCAGCAAAAGCACAGTATATCTGCAGCTTAAATAACATACAGCATCTATAACAACTATTACAGAATAGAAGGAAGCTGTCGTGAACCAAAGTGTTTATATCGAGGAACCTTGGAGTGAGCCAGTAAAGGTGCCAGTGAAATAGTACGTTTCTATTGAACTTTGGAAAATGAATTCAGGAAATTACAGTTTAGTCACAAACCTTTTGCATTACAATTAGTTAGCCTTTATTTTATGATTAGAATCTTATTCTGGAAATTAGTTTAGGCAAACAAATCCCTCCTGAATAGGGCTTCTGTACTGAAGTAACTGGGTAACAACTTATTGTCCTAACATGGCGCCCACTTTACCCAGAATGCAACTTGATCACCAACAGTTTCATCCATTTAAAGACCTCATCTGGGGAAAATGAAACTTTTTACTTTGTTAACATGTCCATATAGTGTTTTTACACTGATCAAGCATAGCATCATAACCACCTGCCTAATATTGTGTTGGTCCCCCTTATGTGGTCTAAAATGCTCTGAACCATTGGACATGGACCAGAGGACCTCTCAGGGGGTCCTATGGGGTCTGGAACCAGGATGTTGGCACTGGATCCTTTGGCTACTCTGGCTTGTGCAGTGGGGCCTCTGTCAATCCAACTTGTTCTACTGCATCCTGTTGATGCTTGATCACAATGGGGTGTAGGAAGTTTGGAGGTCACATCAACATGTTGGGTCATTGTCATGTTCTTCAACATGTTCCTGATTGGTTGATGTTGTTTCCATGTGGTGGGGTGTATTTTCATCCAGTGACATTTGGGATTTCCATTAGCATGAGGGAGTGTGTTTGTTGTGGGACAATGTTTATTTGGGTGTTTAAGTCTCATCAACCTGGATGTTAAAATCCAAGGTTTTCCATCAGAACACCACATAGTACCAATATGATCAATGTTATTCACTTCACCTGTCAGTGGTCATGATGTTGTGGCTGATCGATGTATTTATGCTGGAAGACACATTATGATAGAAATAACACCATGTCCGAACATTTCCACCTTGAATCTACAGTTTTCTGATGACAATTTGAAAAACCTAAATTCAGATTTTCAGTGTTTCCTACATAAGAAACCAAAGAAATCAATCATATCGACTTGCAGAATGGGATTTTCTGTGTCATTATTCTTCTTCATAATTGGTTTCTAGTTTGAATGTGTATGGCTGAATTACTCCTGATATTACAAGTTGTCATTGTGTAGAGCAGCTTTACAGAGTTTGAGCAGAGCTAAGGGTGAGCTGGTGTGCTCGAGCTGCAGCAAAAGGCAACATTTTGGGTGAAGAAAGAGTGAAAGACTTCATCGATCTGCTCATTCTGAAGAAAGCAATAGTGTAGAGTTACATCTAAGCCAAAAACAGGCAGTTTTGAAACACAAAGGTGAGTTTTAGGGATTTAATCAATAACCAAAGAAGGACTTTAACACAGTTTTATTGCAAAAAGTTTAAAGAACATTCTAGCTGTTCGGTGGTTTAAAGAGAAAAGTGTTTACCCATCTACAATGCAGAAATGAAACCGCACCAATGTGAGGAGTGTCATCATTTAACGGGGGCGTGCATGTCGTCAGCAGACACCTGAGAAGATAAGGGTTGAGGAATCCTGTACATTCATTCACCTCCTTCACGGGAAATCAACATTCCTGTGCGTGAAGCCGACTTGTACAAACTCGTGAGCTTTACTCGTGTGTGTGTGCGTTTCCTATGTGCGTGTTTGCGCTTGTGTGATCAGCACGTGTGACACAGGCAGCTTGTGCAAGAATTTGAATCACCTATAACTCCTCTGCTGCTCTTTTTATTACACAACACTTGAGTCAGAGTGAAAAGTGCCCGAGGACACATAAATCTGCATTTGGGCATGTGACACTAAGACATGTTTGTATGAAGAATGCATGTTTGTTTATGAGAAGGACTCAGTGTATACAGTTTTATAGTGCAGATGCTTGAGAAAACTGCTCAGAATGATCTCACATGGAGACGAAATGCATTATTAATGACAGAGAGAGAGTTTTAAAGGAGGACACGCCCCTCTGCCTGCCTCCCTCCAACAGCAGCGTGTTGCAGCCTGTGAGGCAGGACGTGGTTCAGTTTATTATGGTCTGAGCTGACGGAGACTCCATCAGAGCTGGACAGCAGTGGGAGATTTGAATCTTCATCTAGAGCGACTTCACATCCCAGAAAGGTCAGTTCATGCTCATTTGCCGCACCTCGATTTCAAACGGCTTGCTAAACATTTTTGCTTCAGTCATTCTCTCCTGTCTCTAACTTTCCATTTCACAATAACAATTTACTCTTCTTGACTTGATTATTTACATGAAGCTGATTCATTACAAACCTCATTATTTTAAAACTTCTAGACAAAGATTAGGAGGCACAGTTTACGGGAAAACAGAGCTTCTGGCAGGAACAAGAACTTTGCAGTGTTATGAAGGTTTTGTTTGTTGATGTTGTACCTACATAAATGCCTGAAATGTCCTTTTAAGCATTATTTTTTTGCCATTTTTCAGCTTTTCTTACCTCTATTCCTGCACTTCTTTGTTGAATTCATCATTTAAATATAAATTGAATTCTATTTTTCTTCTTTCCTGCACTTTACTCCATTCTATGTATATATTTTTTGTAAAATAAAATAATTAATAGCAAATTTAGTGCTTTTACAAGAACATATGTGGATGTTAATTACACCTCACTGTAACATTTTCCTGAAACAAAACTTCTTTCGCCTGACAGCATCATGGTTTTCCTCTGATTGAGCCTTGCTGCTGCATTTCTTACTCGTGATGTAAGTCTGGCTCTGGTTCATTTTGTTTACCCACTTGCTCTGGTTTAAAGGCATCAGGGGAAAATAAACAGTTGGTTTTAGTGGGACCAGAGCAGGGAAATTAGGACCTAATCAGGAAACATCTACTTGAAGTCTCGTTCTCAGCGCAGTGTCATGTGACGGCCACTTTCTGAACCAATTACCTCCGGGATCCGTCACTCACATTGAGTTTTACAGCTGTGGTGGACATGGATGCAACTCAGAGGTCGTCCTCCCGCGCCACCAGTTTCCATGTGAAAGGGAAAATTCCAAGAGAAGATGCGAACGAGAGCAAAAAAAGTGAATCAAAGACTGTGTCGCAATACTGGACTTCTTTAATGCAGAGCTGCTCACGGTTGGCGTGTTTTAGCTTGCTGCCTCTGAGCTGCTCTGTTGGCTACAGGGTCTGATGTAAATACTTTAGTGGCTGCGTCAGGATGGCAGGCATCCTCCGGTTCTGAAGGAACACTGTTATTGAGCAAATATTATGCCTTCACTTGTCTGTGCGCTTCTCTTCCCCAAGAACATCCCCGCCGTCGACAATCAAGGCCCCAAACCGTCATTAGAGTCAATGGAAATAACCAAATCATCTCCGCGCGTCTTGTTCCTGTATTTTCTACCACATTTTGTCCTCTTTCACCAGCTATTTTCATCATTCACCGTTAGAAACCATTTCCTTGAAGAGGAAATTGTTTTTTTTTCACCAAAGAAGAGTGAGGCAATCGACATGTGTTTATCCGTGACGAAGTATTTAAAGAAGCGCTTGATTGAAATCACACACTGCCATTTTGTTGTGGTTTTTGTACAGACTGACCAAGTGGAATGTGATTTGATGAGCTTTAGAGGTCATCAAGATCAATCTGTCCAACAGTTTAGAGCAACATCTCCATCCACAGAGCGGGTTTTAAGGAACACGTCCAAACGCATTTTAGCTTGAACTGTGCAGGGAAGATGGTAACTTTGCAGTGGAGGCAATCTACTGTGCACAAATACACCCAGGCACCATCCACACGAAGACGAGCCCAGGCCTAAACGCACAAATAGTTCATCAAACCCATTTATCGTCCACACTAAGCCGGCGTTTTGGGGGTCCGAAAACGATCATTTCTGAACCGTAGGTCCCAGAGTGCAAAGATCTGAAAACGGCGTTTACGTGGCCTCGTTGTTACGCCCTGTCCGCTTCTTTTTCTGACACGCTTCTGTCATAGCTCCACCTCTCAACAAACGTGCACGCGCCAAACTCAGAAAATGACAACAACAATGGCGCCGTACAGTGTTGGGTGTGTACCGCTGAAGCTAGTCACCCTATTATCGCCATTACAGCAAAATATACTTCTTCTGCCTTATCATCGTGTTCACCGAACAAAAATGGAAAGCACAACACGCCACGTCATTTTACATCGTATACAGATTTCTGCGCATGCCTAAAGCCCCGCCGCCAGTTTCCACTTGTTTCTGTTACAGCGTCATAGCGTTCCCATCATAGTGTTTGTGTTTTAGATTTTATTAGTGTTTTTTTGACAAGACAGAACAGACAGATAAGCATTCATATAAATATGCCTCTGAACATATTTACCAATTTAAACTGGGACTAAATTTGGTGCATATCATTGTGCTTGGCAACTTTGATTGTTGTACTGTACTGTTTTGTGTCATGCTTCAAACTATGAGTCTAATTCTGTATGGCTGATAAAAATATGCAGAAGGTGGACTGTGAATGACACTTGAAACACTCAGAGAAGTTCTAAACCATAAAGAGGGCGCCATCAACCACATTCCCTATCCCGACAAGTATTTTATCCATTTTGTCCATCTTGCAGTACACACATCCTTTCTCAGTCTCAGAAGGAAGGTCAGTCTTTCCATCTCATGAATCTCCTGAACGACTTCCATCCAATCATCTACTGTAGGTGGGATGGATTGTAACCATCTACGAGTGATCGGTTTTTTTGCTGCTACGGTTAATATTTTCAGGAGGTATTTATTGTTTCCTGACATTCCTTCTGGTAGATCACCCAAATAAAGTGACATGCATGTCATTGGAATCCGTTGGTCAAGGATATGCTGCATAATTCTCCAGGCCATCATAGTGTTTTACATCGTTTTCAGGCGTATCAAGTGATTTCGTGTGGACGGACACATTTACTGAAGCAGCTCCGTCTTTATGAAGAACGTTTTTGAAACTATAAGCGTTTTGGCTTCGTGTGGATGGAGCCACAGGTTGCTCAGAAATACCCCCAGTGCATAAAGTCACAAATTGTTGTTTTAATATTTTTATCTGCATACAAATAAAAAAACAGATGCAATGTGTTAATTATTGAAATTCAGAGGTGTTCTTTGGTGTATGTCAGTTAAATCAGCTTAACACAGAGACCTTCGAGTGAGATCAGTCTTCCTATTTTACCATAAAAACCAAAGCAAACAAGTGGGGGTTTCCAAAATGACTCTTTTCATATTCGGAAAAGGATTTAAATGCTCCTGAGCCAAGCTAAGCTAAGATTTAACCGTATCAATCCCTTTAAATCAGGGGTGGGACCAACAAGTGGCAGCTCAGACTAAATTCTGGCCATCCAACATATAATGAAAAGTAAAGCCCGTTAGAGAGCCACACAGGTTCTCAGATCTGTAGTTATATCCCAACCCTGATGTATTTTAAAATGTACTACAGCTAACAGATAAATAGGAATAACTTGGAGCATTTCTTACATAGCCGTAGCTACATTAACAGAATAATAATGAGGTATAGTCAGACCATTCTGCAGCATAGCATGGTCCGACTGCACCTCATTCTGCTATAAAGAAGGAAAAAACCACTCTGGCTTGTTTGTATTTTTCATTATTTTTTTTAAAACCAAGCACAATGGTCTTGAGCAAAGCTAAGCCCAGGATGCAGCAACGGTGTCCCTTCAAAATATTGCCTGGGGAGTTGCTTTGGTGGAAGATTTGCACGCAGGGAGGCGAGAACTGTTTATAAAATGGGTAATTTCCACCCCTAAAAGAAGAATAGCATGGCCGCCTTAGTGCTCAGTCCGAATCCTCTGCAAAACTTGAAAAGGGAAGGGAAAAAAACTAAACGAAATGTGCAGTGAATGGCAGGTTTATACACGCATCTACATCCGGTGAGTCAGAATAAGCTCGCATTAGCAAATGATAAAAGAAGGTGAACAAAAAGATTCACTATTCCAGCATTGCCATGTAGATTAAGAAAATAATAATACTGAGATATTAATTTCTGCTCTAATCTTGGCCTCTTCTTTAAAACTGCTTTACACTCGCAAGTCTGTAGATTCTGCCACTGTAGTTTCAATGGAATGGGCCCATTCTGAATATAACGTGATATTATTTGAAAGCACAAAGCCTCGTGACTCAAACATTTAATTGGAAAACATTTCAAGATACCAGAACCACAGAAACAGTCACCTCCTGCTTCGTCATAAGAGAGGCAGCAGTTTTCTACCATGTGTAAGGGCACATACTTCATGAATCACTATGTGTTGCACAATATTTTCATTTTACCATAAGACTCCGACGAACAGAACACTGCCAAGCTTCCAGGCTTTTTTTTACTAGGGGTGAATGGATTGAAGCAGGCTGTTAAAACTTGCACATGGAGCCGTCAGCCTTATCGGAATCAGGAAATTTATGGGCAAGAAGTAGAACGTTCATGCCAGACATGCACTCACTTATTCATTTTGGAGGCATTCTACTGACTAATATGACACTTACATCACCGACCAGCTTCATCAGAGAGCTAAAAGAGCTGAACACTTCATAATGCGGCCGAACAACACCTCAAACTACATCATCCGAAACTATCATGAAGCTAGATTGTCTTTGTTCTAAAACATTAGGAGAAAGTTCTGCAAAGTCCTTCTAATGTTTTCCCGCAGGAAGTTTTCTTTTAGTTCCCGGAACGTTCTTAATGGCAGGATAAAGTTCTTTAGAGACACTCAAAAATGTTCCTAAAACACTCTCCGGACACTGCATTGAGAATCGTCCCACTTTATTATTAAGTAACGTTGCGGGAACGTTTCATAAAAAGGACGTTCTCAACAGTAACATTCCCAGAACATCCAAATGAATCAGCACGTCACACATGTCTGTGTTTCTGTGTCCTGGGGCCATCGTAAAATATTTCTGAATGTTGGTTTGAGAACGTGGGCTGCACAGTGGCTCGGTTGTTAGCAGCGTCGCCTCACAGCTAGAAGATCCCCGGTTCACGTCCCGGTTAGGACGCCTGGGATCTTTCTGTGTGGAGTTTGCATGTTCTCCCTGTGCAGCGTGGGTTTTCACCAGGTACTCCAGCTTCCTCCCACAGTCCAAAAACATGCTGAGGTTAACTGATGATTCTAAAATGTCCGTAGGTGTGAATGAGAGTGTGCTTGGTTGTCTGTCTCTATATGTAGCCTTGTGATAGACTGGTGACCTGTCCAGGGTGTCCCCTGCCTTCGCCCGAGTCAGCTGGGATAGACTCCAGTCCCCCCGCGATCCTACAGAGGAATAAGCGGTGTATAGATAATGGATGGATGGTTTGAGAACGTTCTACTATTGTTATTATAACCTGACAACGTCCTAAAACGTTTCATCTTAGTTCACTTTTAACCTCATAGGAACGCTATTCAAAACTATAAATATGCTTAAGACAATCCCAGAACACTAGATTAAAGTTTTTTTAAGTCGCTTTGGTGCATTTCTGTGATCATAATTAAAGTTCTCATGACTTTTAGTTCAACCTCCACAACATTTAGTCATTTGTGAACATCATAGCAGCAGCTTCACTCCTTCCAACAGATTGTAAATGCTTTTGGACATCCATCAACTGCTTTCATACAATTCTCCACTGTTTTATAACTTTATCATTTACTCATGTCATGTCAGTCAAAATGAACTACACTTATGGATGCTGAACAGTCATTCCCTATAAAACTAATAGTCCTCATTTCATTGCTTGAGTCATCACATAGAAAAATGTTGAACTAGTTTTCAAAATCTGTTAAGCTCCACTTCGCTGCATTACAAGGCATGATATGTGGCCAGACACACAGGAATGTCTAGATGAATGATTTACAGTACTGTGTATGTTGTATGTTCTGCACCAATATGTACTGCAATGTTGTTTACAGTTGAGTACAGCTCTACCTAAATGATTTTTCTAATGTTTGTTGTGAAGAAGTGTTTATTTTTCTTTTGTACAAGGCTGTGAACAGATTAGAACTGCAAAGATCAGATGTAGTAAAATGTGAAACATGAGTATTCAGTGTCTTGTACTCAGTTGCCTCACTAAACACATTAATGAGTAACTTTACTGTAGTTTTCAAATGGCTGTTCAAACAGTCTATAGAGCTGTCTGGAGCATGTTCAGGTAGAGTCACCAAGATCTGACTTCTTTGCATTTGAAAACACTTCCAGAGTAAACTGTCATGATGAAAACATGACAAACACATTTGACTGTCTTGTTCATAAACAATGCTGTCAGGACTTTTCATCTTGATGACACTTTCACTGACATGAAGACTTGCTCTTGAGGAATGAACCATCCATTAAGAGCAACTGACATGCTTCAGCAGGTTATCAGCTAGGGTTTGCAGTTTGTACTAATTGTTTAGATGAAGGCACTCACTGTTGTGCAGATGTTAATAGAGATGTGAGAAATGCACCAAAGCCACTGAGAAAAACTGTGACATATTTTCTTTGGGACATTATTGGAATATGTAGGTAACATGAGCCAGTGTTGTGGGAACTGAACATCTCATGAAGGTAGAACTCGTTGTAGGACCACATAACTGTACTGGACTACATCCATTATAACCAACAGATGGATAGATAGATAGATAGATAGATAGATAGATAGATAGATAGATAGATAGATAGATAGATAGATAGATAGATAGATAGATAGATAGATAGATGGATGGATGATGGATGGATGGATGGATGGATGGATGGATGGTAGATGGATGGTAGATGGATGGATGGATGGATGGATGGATGGATGGATGATGGATGGATGGATGGGTGGGTGGGTGGATGGATGGATGATGGATGGATGGGTGGGTGGATGGATGGATGGATGATGGGTGGGTGGGTGGATGGATGATGGGTGATGGATGTGGATGGGTGGGTGAATGGATGGATGGATGATGTGTGGGTGGGTGAATGGATGGATGGATGATGGGTGGGTGGGTGGATGGATGATGGATGGGTGGGTGGGTGAATGGATGGATGGATGATGTGTGGGTGGGTGAATGGATGGATGGATGATGGGTGGGTGGGTGGATGGATGATGGATGGGTGGGTGGGTGAATGGATGGATGGATGATGGGTGGGTGGGTGGATGGGTGGATGGGTGGATGGATGGATGGATGGACGGACGGACAGATAGATAGATTGAAGATTGAAAGTTAAAAAATATTTACCATTTATACATAATTTTTTCATCAAATAATGACAAATATCTGTAGACAGATTTAAATACAGTTAAAAAAAACCTTAATTGTACAGTCAAATATTGTCAAAAAATGAATAAGACAAATACATCTATACCAGTTTTTGATGTGGACGTTATTCACAGTTTTTCCTTTTTATCTCACAGTTAACCTGTAAATTGTTAAATTAAAATATTAATTTTTAACAGTATTTTTCTTGGACAGACATGGATGTAAAACACACAACATACCACACATACGAGACATGTGACGCTGCACATTTCAGGCTTTGGCCATAAAAATAAACTGGTGAATGATCCGGTCAGGTTTGTGTTTCAGGTTCTAACTTCGTCTCTTGTCTGCAGGATCTAAACCTTCTCCTAGGATGAACAACTTCAGTCAGTCCCTCCTGACGACCCCCACCGAGGACCCCAACCCCGAGGACGACAGCGTTGTGAGCAATGACTTCTCCACCACGCTGGGCGCCCTCATCCTCGGCCTGGTCTTCCTCCTGGGCGTCCCCGGCAACCTCTTCATCGTCTGGAGCATCCTGGCGCGCATCCGGAGACGCTCGGTCACCACCCTCCTCATCCTCAACCTGGCGTGCGCCGACGGCTTCCTCATGGCCCTCACCATCTTCTTCATCATCTACCTGGCCAAGCAGACGTGGATCTTCGGCAACCCCATGTGCAAGACCCTGTTCTACCTGTGCAACGCCAACATGTACGCCTCCATCTTCCTGATCACCCTGATGAGCGTGCACCGGCTGGTGGCCGTGGTGTTTCCGCGGAGACTGTCCTACCTGGTCAGCAGGAAGGTGGTGAGGAGGGTCATCATGGGCATGTGGGTGCTGGTGATGGTCATTGCTGTCCCTTCGCTGGTGTTTCGAGACGTGAGAGAAGACAGCGACGAGAAGAACAGAACCAGACTGGTGTGTGCCCCCAACCACACCCTGCCTCGACATGTAAGTGGACCAGAGCTGGGAGTCTTCATTCTCTGCTGTTAAAGTGAATATTTATGAAGACTGACTGGTTCCTTTAAAGAGATTTGAACCTGGCCGTGTGCTTCTGCCAACCAGTTAAGCTCCAGTTCACATCCATGTCTACCCAACATGAAATGTAAAAAAAGAGGAAATTTTTAATGTTTTTATGATATCATTTTATGGGTTTTCACTGTTTTGTTACAAACAATAACTAGTAAAATCACAAAATAAAAGCATTAACTTACAAGAAAACCAAACAGTTTATAAAAAAAATCTGAATAAATGATGAAACTCATTATTCATTCTTTTACAGTGTTTTACTGTTAAATTATGATATTTTTGGACCATTTCTAAGTCCACTAAAATAGCATTATTTTATACAGATATTTGCTGTTATTTAAAGAAAAAAATACATATATTAAGGATTGAAAAATGGAAATAAATAGACACAAAAATGTCTTAATATCCAGCAGCAGTGATTTTTATAAATGGAAATTCATTTTTTACATTCGTCCATAAAATTAAACTATTCTTAACTGCATTCAAAACTATTAAAAATATCGTTATTGTTATTTTTAAAGGAAAAACTATACATATTAAGGATTTTGAAATGGTGAAAGTTTTTTTGCAAAATTATACTGCTTTTTGCATTTAAGTCTGCTAAAAATGTTATTTTACAAATATTTACCAGACGCTTTTTTAACAGATTTTAATTAATATTTTTTACAATTGCCCATGAAATTAATTATTTTTTGTAGCATTTAAATAAGTTTAAAATATAAGTTATTTTACAGATATTTGCTTTTATTTTAAGAAAAAATATGTATAAGTACTAATATCATAAATTAAAATTATGAATATTTTTGTTAGCTGTCTCCTGCCCCTGTTGTATTTAGAAATGGTCGTTCATTTTTTATGCGTTACCAAAAAATTATTTATTATTACGGTATAAAAATATGAATATTTTTCACATACTTGCCATTGTTTGATAGAAAATTGTCCATATTAAGAACTGAAAATGTTAAATAATGTTTTTAACTGTCTCAATCTCCAGCTGCTGTTGTTGTTTCTTACAAATGGTAATTAATTTTTCTGCATTTGTCACCAGACTTCAGAATTCATTTATTTTTACAGCAATTAAATTGGAATTATTTTACAGATATTTGCCATTATTTGAAGAAATTTTTTTTTAATAAGTATTAAAAATCAGTAAATCATTTTTGAATTTACTTTTTTAAGCTATGACTGCAAAATTTAAAAAAACTTTCTAACTGTATTTAAATTTGCAAAAAACATGAAAAATATTTAGTAGATATTTGCTGTTCATTTATTACCCTTGCTGCCAGATTTTCACAAAGTTGTAGCTTCAAAATCTTCACTTCTGTTCCTGAGTTATGAATAACAGTACAGAAAGTATATGTGTGGGACATTATGGAGTCATGGTAAGAGTGATTTTTGACTTTTTGGGGTATAAGTTGTCATCGTTTTATCATATTCGACATTTGTGTGAAATTTTGTTGGAATTAACAAAGGTGTTTTGTGAAGTCCTGTTTTGCCTGTAAGCCGTCCAAAATGTCTGTGTGATGAAAATGAAACGTAAATCCCTTTACTTTAGGAGAAATCATAGCGTTTTCAACTATTGTTTATTATTTTTATCCCCCTGTGTGCAGGTGAGGTTCCAGTACGCCTTTGAGACAGTGGCTGGATTCATTCTTCCCTACGCCGTCATCATAACCAGCTACATCCTCATCCTGAGACGCCTCCGACAGACCAAGTTCCGCCGAAAGGTCCGCAGCGAGAACCTCATCCTGGCCATCGTGGTGATGTTTGGCCTGTTCTGGTTGCCGTACCACGTCATCAACATGATCCAGGTGTGTGGTGACGATTGATCACGTGACGTCTGATCACATTTCTGGCTGTTGATCAATCCTGTGATTGTTTTATTATGAATACTGAGTGTGTTTTGGTGGTCTCGGTTCATCAGGTGGCAGCTATGTGGTACAGAGAGGACTCGCCCACAAGAGAGTTGTGAGTAACAAAAAAGTTCATCCGCACACTCAAACACAATTTTACTTTTTCTTCCTACATTTTCAGTCACATACTGTTGATTATTAAGACCTACTGCATTAGAAAGTGGTTTTATGCATTGACTGAAACTGTTAATTAATAACCATACTCTATCATTCAAAGCTGATATTGGAAGTCTGTCTGGAGTTGTGTAATGGTCAAATCGTTATGGTTGATACACCAATTAACAGTTCAATTCTGCGCGCTGTGACCCTTTATCATTCAAAAAAAGTCTAGAAAAAGAAACAAATTAGTGATTTTACCTCCGACACTGGAAACTAGGAGTCTATTTTGGTTGAATTCAATCAGAGGTTCTGCTGAAGCTTCACCACACTTTGTATTTTTGCAGTCGTCCATCCATCCCTTTGCACTCTCTCTGTACGGTTTATTCCATCTCATATCTCAATCTCTGATTTGCTTGAAACTTTTTTTTTTTCATGGATTCTAGCTATTTTAAAATGATACCTTTGAATGGTGTTTTGAACCATTTGGGAACTCAACTCGTCATACCTGCTCAATCAGTTATGAAAGTTCAGAGCTTTTGTGACCAGGCATTGCGTGGGGGGTCAGAGAACCCAGGCGCGGACACAGAGAGCAGACAGTCTAACGGAAAGTTCAACAGTGGATTTATTTAAGCAAAGAACCGAAACTGAAACCAATGCAGAATACAAAACTAAACCCTGGGGAAAAACTAAAACCAAGCCCAATTCTAAAACATGCAAAACAACTCAAACCCACAAAACTCAAACCTACCAGAGAGGACAATCTAAGCAAACCAGAAAATATAACTAACACAAAACACGGCGAATTTAATATTTCATATACAGAACGCTACTAAAGGCGAAGTTTAACAAGCATATACAGAACGACATTAAAGGCAAAAACACACAACACCACTATGGTGAAGTTAGCGAACAAAAACACGATTTAAACTAAATACAAAACTTAGCTGACTGCAAACAGGATCTGGACAACAGGTGTATTGCTGAGGCAGGGGATCTGTTGACAGAGCAGGAACAGGCAGGGGACCAGGGTTGAAAAGTTTATGGCTTGGCAGAGAGCAGAGGTCTGAGCCAGACTTTATGGAGTGAATGATTGGTGGCAGGTGAGCTGCTCCCTGCAGCCATCTCCCATCCAGCAATCAAAGAGACTGCAGGCAGGGCCAAGTACCCCTGACTGCAGTGTGCAGTTCGGGGCGGCGCTCAACGCTGCTCCACGCCAAACCTGCATTTGGCCCTGTATGTGGTTCCACTTTGAATTGCATTAGATATATACGTTCCTGAAAGGTTAGGGTTAGGGTGAGGGTTAGATTGCCACCAAACTGTTGCAAAATGAAGTAAAGTTGTATGTAATAAGACTGAACACGATTGGTTTATGGAACGTTGAAATGGGTGGAGTCAAACGTTGAGCTCCGCCCTGAATGTTAGGCTCCGCCCCGAACTGCACACTGCGGTCAGGGGCTTCTCGGCAGTGCTGGGCTGATGGTGAGGGAGAGTGAGGGCAAGCAAGCTGAGCGAGAGGGAGAAAGAGAGGGAGAACAAGAGATGAATATTAAAAAGTATTCCATGTTTTGTCTTGTATTACTGACATGCAGCTACATGTGGTTCAGAAAATATCACTGGTTGACATTTTGTTTTTGGTTAATTTGTTCTCATAGATGGGATTTTCCGTAAATATAATTTAACTCGTCCATAATTAGAGATGATTTGATCTACTTGTCCAATATTGCGGATTCATTCATGACATAGCAGGAAATAAAAGGCCTTTATCTTTAATTATTCCTGAGACTTTATGATGTGCAAAAAAAAAAAGCAGTCAGCATATCTTATCTTAAAATATTTATAATTTATACCATTTTCTGGCAAATCAGAGACGACAGACCAGAAACTGCTCTAAAAACATGATGATTTGAGATGGAATATTGCAAATGGAACATCTGTCTTGCCTCTTTGTCACTGTTTTGTGTTTCTTTGTGGTTGTTTTGTGTCTATTTCCAGTCGTCGTGAGTCTTTTTATAGTTCTTGTGTACTGTGGTCATTTTGCGTTGTTTCTGTAGGAGTTTGCTGCCTTTTTGTGACGACTTTGTGTCCCTTCGCCGTCTTGCTGTGTGTTTTTGTGGCTGTTACTGATGTTTTGCAGTCTGACCTCTGACCTTTTAGGCCCCGAGTCCTGTCCCCTTCAGGGCCTGTTCAGTAATCGTCAGTGGATTTAGTTTCTGAGTGTCACTAAACATTCATCCGTCTCCAGACTTCAACGTGTTTTCTCTCGACGCTGTGTTTCCGTGCAGATTGGACCACATCTCCAAGTCCAGTCGCGCCGTCACCTCGGCTCTGGCCTTCATCAGCAGCTGCGCCAACCCCGTCCTCTACACCTTCGCTGGGAAGTCGTACATCAAGCAGAACGGCTTCGCCTTCATGGCCAAGCTGTTCGAGGGGACGGCGTCCGAGTCGACGGGCAACAAGAAGAGTCGAGTGCTGGGTAAAGACAATGTGGGAAACAGTAACACCGACTCTCCGAACAACACAGAGGCCACTATTGCACTAAATGGATGTGCTAATTGAACTCTGAGCTCTGAATGGACTCTGTACATAAACAGGAGCATTTGTAAAGCTACTTATGGAGCGTGTCGATGCTGTGAGGCTGCAGACGAACCCAAGTGTTGAACTGGGACTTGTGCTGGACGATAGTGGTTCCTGCACCTTCATACCTTTACACCAGGACTGTAAATAGTCTTTTTTACATTTTTATAATTACAGAAAACAGCGCAATCATTATTACTATTACCTACTACTACATACAGTGCTGCATCACTTTGGGGAGCAACTGCATTGGGGGAAAAACACACTTCCTTTCTTTAGCATTTGTAAATAAAACATGTAATATGCTTTATAATACACTATATAGCATCTATTCCAAGCAGATAAGACATTTTTGAATGTTCATGAACACAAAATGTTGGTAGCAATTATAATTTCTCCTGTGAAGATCTACTTTATTAGTCATTTCTTATGTTTTCTTTACTTATATGGGTGCTAATTGATGGGAAATACATACATAATCGCGTATCTTTTCACAGTATCGACTTAAATCTACTCTTAAAACATTTTGTTCCTCTTTGAAATGTTTGGAGCTGGACTCCAACAACACAGTGAGTAAGGTTTTGTACAACCTTAACATATGAAACACTGTCAGTTATGAACCTACATTGAAACTTGAGGTATAAACTTTCTATCTACCTATTTGTGCATTTCTGTCTATTAGATACTCTGATTCTGTTCAAGACTACTATGATGTGGGATTTTTCCTGAAGCAACACTGAAAGTTGCTGTAAAAAGGTGTTTATTTTTTCATGTATAATGTGTTTCTGAGCTTCTGTTCTGAGTTTATACTGATGCGTTGCTTTTACAGCACTGGACACCTTTAGTTTTTTTACAATTGATGTCATGTTTTTGCTCAATAAAATGACATTTACTGATGCTACGCTCAGGATTTGGTCACGTTCTACACACAAAAAGATCATTAGTTTAACAAAACCACATCTCTAACTTCAGATTACAAACCGCTTTAGGATTCAAGATCCAGTTAAACGCATTAAAACACTTTTTTCTATGTAAATTCAGTCATTTGCTCAGTCGTGTTGTCAGTTCAGATATCCATCCATCCATCCATCCATCATCTATACACCGCTTAATCCTTAGTAGGGTTGCAGGGGCGCTGGAGTCTATCCCAGCCGACTCGGACAGGGGACACCCTGGACAGGTCACCAGTCTATCTCAGGGCTACATATAGAGACAAACAACCAAGCACACTCTCATTCACACCTACAGACAATTTAGAAACATTAATTAACCTCAGCATGTTTTTGGACTGTGGGAGGAAGCTGGAGTACCTGGAGAAAACCCACGCTGCACAGGGAGAACATGCAAACTCCACACAGAAAGATCCCAGGCGTACTAACCGGGACGTGAACCAGGGATCTTCTAGCTGTGAGGCGACGCTGCTAACCACCGAGCCACCGTGCAACCCCTCAATTTAGATGCATCGTAACCAAATATCCAACTTCTGATGAACCTTGTGCACGTTCTGTGACACTTTCCAGCCTCTACTTAACGTGCAAATTAAAGAAATACGATTTAAATTTAGTTTTATTTACCACCTTCAAGGTTCACACATTAACACTTGCAGCTGCTCTACAGTTTAATACAACCGTCATGTCATAAAGCACTTCAGTAAAGCTTCCGAGTTTAGTTGGACATTTTAAATTGCATTAAAATTGGAAATGATGGTGCACACTGGAGGGGCTGTGTCTCTCAGCTGGCCTGGGAACCCCTCGGAAGGGCTGGAGGTGTCTGGGCCTGTCTGCTTAGACTGCTGCCTCCGTGACCCAGCCCCAGATAAGCGGTCGAAGATGGATGGATTATGGTTTTACTCAACTGCATTGTCACTTATGCATCAACAATTGGAGTTAAGAGCAAAAACTTGCACTATTTTTAAAAAGAAAGTAGAGCCCGCAATGCTCATCCAATACAGTTAATCAAATTCAGTGACTATCGGCTCACTGTCCGCTAGCCTTCTGCTCTGAAAATGGGAAAAATAAAGTGGCTCTGGCTGATCTAAACTAGAGTGTTCCAGCAGATCCTGTGCAGTCATGCAGCTGGAGGAATGTTAATCTGGCACATCACGGCTCTCCATCTTAATCTAAATCTTTCTCCAGATCAAGACGTCACTTTTAAAATAACTGAATTTACACATTTCGAATAACAAACACTGACAATACATCCCAGAATACAGCAGAACGGCTTTATTGAAATGCAATCAAGTGTACAGATGTATCTAATAAAGCATCCATTAAGTGTTTAATACAGTTGGCCTGTGCATAGATTACATCAACATCTATGAGCAACCATAAACTCTAAGAATAAATATAAATCAGTTTTGTCCTTTTAAACTACAAAATCTGAAAGTGAAAAGACAAAGCAGAGATGAAGCTCCTGCAGGATTCTCACCATCTGGAAAAGAAAGAAGGGAAGAAAAAGGTTAATTATTTTATCAAACTGATGGATTAATTCAGCTTTATGTTCAGTTTGTGGGGTGAGGACGGTGCTGCTGAAATATGTGGTGCTGCTGCATTTATTATACATGCACCTACTGAACTTAAACTGCTCATTCAAGATGATGCACCTTTCAAAATAAGAGAGATATTTTAGTGCATTTTAAGACAGATTTACCAAGTGCACAAGCGTATCCTACATATGTCAGTGCTTCCCTGCAATATTTAACAATAACAGCTGATATAATAACCCGTCAATTCGCCTATTTAAGTTGATTTTTTACGAATATTTGGTTGTTTTAGCATCTTAAACGTGAAAATTGCTTTTTTTACATCTCAAATCAGAGTAAACTTTGAATATTTAGGTATTTTTGCACTATTAGACAAGATTTCAATACTGTTTGCATTCGTTATTAATGGCCGCCCTAAATATAATGATGCCTAATATTAATTTACACAACTTGGATGCGGATAAACCAGAATGGAAGCCTGAGCCTAGTACTTAATTTAAGGTTTATATTAAATTAAAAGACAGGTCAGACTGAAAAAAAGCACTTTGCAGCATTTTATAACAGATTTCCAGAAGGCAGGAAATAAATCTGTAAATTAATATTCCTTACTCAACGCAACTTCGCACATCAGTGAGTGATATTACCTTATAAAAATGTGTCCACGCTGGATTCTTCAGTCCTAAAAAACACCAAATAAAGTGACAGATTAGTCTCAGCTTTAATTTACTAAACCTCCTGACTTCTTCCTGTGAAGTCAAACCATCAGTGCAGTGAAGGAATAATCACGAGGTTCAGGTGAAACACGGACTCACGTGCAGCTCATCATTAAGGTTCGACTGTTTGAAAGCAGATTCATTCAGAACAGAGACTTGACATCTTCCTGGCTTCTCACTAGAACTCAGGCAGATGATGGCGACCTTATAACCAGCTGACGTTTTATTGTTATTATCAGGTGCAACAAGCTAAAACTGTCCTGAAATTCCACCCTCATGTATAAAGTCCAGTTTTTGTTTGAACAGTTCGAGGCGTCCTGATGTAACTGTGCGCTCATGTTCAGAAACGTAGGCTGTGACTTTAGCGTTGCGTAGCAGTGTGAAGCTATTTAGCCTTTTTTACTTTGCATTTATACACCATATACGGTACAAGCAAGTACATTCTCAACACTATAAAGTGGATAAAACAGAAGAAGTCAGTAGATCAATGCAAAAGTAACACTGCAGGATTGTTGTATTTCTATTGCATAAGGTTTAATCAGGTGTTTATGAGAAATTGAGTGCATGTTGATCAAACTACACTTTAAATGGGACTTTGAGCCACTTATTTAAACTCATCTAATACTTTATTTCCGCATAAATGCAAAAAAAGAGCGAATTAATGAGTTTAATAAATACATCTTAATCTTGTGCAACATCAAGGCAATTAAACCTGTGCGTTATGAACATTTTGTGCATTTAAAGTTGATTTATGAAAAAGTTTTTACTACATCTACAAGAATAAGTGCAGTATTTGTATTTTCCTACATTTAGAAAAATCCTCTGCAATACCATCACTTGCCACATTTAGTCAAATATTTGCAATATCTCAATTTCTACTTTTTTGACCCAACTACATTTTTGCATTTTCGCCGTTTTGCTGCTGCAACATTCCACATTTCCTGTCCGAGGGATTAATATCGGCTCATTTTTTCTTACATAAAGAGATTAAACCCATTTAATTCAATGCAATCTTTAATTTTCAGCTCCTTATCACTACAAAACCACAAGAAATGTGGCTGAAAAGACTCAAAAGTGGCGCAAAATGACTCATAACTTCTGCAAAATTACTCAGATTATCACAAAAAAAGACATAAATATAGTCTAATAAGAAGGATTCAGTTATATTTATGTGTTCCAAATAAACTGATAACAGTGCATGTGGATCAACCTGCCATTTCCTGCTCAGTCTGAGCACTTCCAGCTCCACATTTAAACCCATATTAAATCACATCTGCAGCCCAACGTGTGCCTGAACGCAACATTAAAGCGGATAATTAAAAAGGCAGACATTAAAATGCCAGTGAAGTGATTTATTCTAACCACAGAGTGTAAATAAAGAGATGTGGAGCCGCCATCCACTGAGCTGCAGCCTTTCATCTGCAGACACCATGAGGTCGGTTTTGGCGCTACTGAAGCTTCGAGCTAACGAGGATGGAATAACCGCAACAAACACCCGCAAACACAAACACACCAGCTGCGGAGTAAACGAGGAGGTCTTTCGCCAAACGTGGATATTTACCGTGACTCGAGGCCTGCAGCAGGTTGATTTCTGTCTCCGGGCCGCAGCTCGTCCGTCCTCCATCACCGCAACAAGGAAGAGAGACAGTTAATGAGGCTGAGCCGCAATTTATCTCTTTATCACAAACCACGTGATTCTGTCCGCCGCCTGCTTCCGGGTTTAATGAGGAAATATTTCAAAACACGTTACACGCCATGTTGGTTTTAACGCAGGCATAGTTCATAAAATTTAATAAATAAATAAAAATAATTATTCATAATTCAACTACAATATATAATAAGAATATATATATTAAATATTAGACCAAAAACAACGTTTATAAAATAATTTAATACTTAAACTGGTTGACAAAGTAGTAAAATTAATTTTTACATTAACAATAAAAATAATAATAACAGTATTTACAAGAAAGTTGTCCAAAATGACTCAAAATTTGTCCAAAATACATTTACATTATAAATATTATACTGAAAAAGGCAACGTTTATCAATTAATTTAATGCTTAAACTAGTTGACAAAGTAGTAAAATTAACTATAGCAATAATTACATGAAAGTTGTGTCCAATGTGTCCAAAATATGTGTCAAAATGTGTCCAAAATACTTCAGAACATGCCCAAAATGATTCAAAACCTGTCCAAAATGGCTAAAGATCGTTCAAAATACATTTTTAAAAAGTGTCCTAAATGATTCAAAATGTGTCCACAGGACTCAAGATTTGTCCAAAATACATATTATACTGGAAAAAAACTAAGTTTATCAATTAATTTAACGTTTAAACTGGTTGACAAAGTAATAAAATTAACTGTAACATTAACAGTCAAAATAATAAAAGCAATAATTATGTAAAAGTTGTCCAAATTACCTCAAATTCTGTCCAAAATGACTCAAGCCCTCTCAAAAATGACAAGATTGTCCAAAATTAGCAGTGGTCTTTAGTTATATATCGTTATTTATATGTTGAATCAATGTAAAACTCTTGACTGCGCTCATCAGATTAAGTTATTCAGCCTGTTAGCTTGCTTACAAGTAGAATATGTATAGTTTTCGTCTGCTGGAATACATCCTGGTCACAGGTTTGCATAAAAAAATGAAATACATTTAAATAATATGCACCATGTAAACACATAATCAGCATTAAAACGAGATTTTCAACTGTTCCTCAAGATCAGGTGAAGCATGACAGTTACAGAGCATCAGTGCTACATGTAATATTTTCCAATGTATTCAGTGTTCCCTGATGTTTAATTAATATATATTTGTTTAAATGAGTGTGAACAGCACGAACACATAAATGTGCTTTACTGGGGCTCATAGCAACTAAACAACACAAATATAATTCTGGTTAGAAATAACCTGCTCAGTCAAGTTATTTAAGGAGTTTTGAAAAAGCTTCAGACAGGAAAGAATTAACAAAGGGCACCATACACTGTAGGACAACCATTAAAAATCTGGCAGCAAAGGAGCCAAAAAAAATGCTGATAAACAGCAGTACTGTAATACCGCAATGTTCAAAAACTGTAAAAACTTTGAAATAACGTCAAAATCTGTAAAAGAATGGTCTTTTTAGCTAATGTAAATACAGTAGAATAGTGTAATTTTATGGTCATACACTGTAAAAGAACAAATTACTATAAACATTACTAGACATCGTCTGTAATAAACAAAAATAGATTAAAAAAAGGAATAAATATAAACATATAAATATTATCTGTAAATACCAATAACCATAACAATAAAGACTAAACTTGTTAAAGATGACTGAAATTTGTTCAGAATTACTCGGAATTCTTCAAAAGTGAAAATCAAACGTCAACTTACCTGCATCACGACGCCGCATCAAACATCCGTGAACAGCCAATCTGCTGTTTAACTACAAAATGACGTAACTTCCTGGCTGTAGTACGGCACGCCCGTTGGTCCAAAAGCGATACAATATTTCACTGACGCTCACAACGTTACTGTCACACGGATAAGGTTTATGTAGCAGCGACGTTGAGACATTTTATCCAACTTTGAAGGCTCAGCTTCCTGCCATGAGGGTCTTAATAGGTATGTACGGTTTAAAAACACTTATATCAGTTTAAAATGTTGCTCCGAAAGGTCAATGTGACATAACGCTACTCGCTAGCTGTTGGCTAACTCTAACATTGCAGCTGTAAATGAAGTGCATGCAGCAGTAATTTAATACGTGTGCACGTTGCTCGCCCATAAAACTGCAGTAACACAGAGTGTCAGCTGTGTGGCTTAAACTAGCAAACTGTCACTGTGTGTTTTTATTGTTATTCAAGCTAAGTTCGCTCAAGCAATGAACAGAGTGGTGTTTTGTAAGCATGTATAGTACGCATGCGCTGTGGTCTGACTCCCACTTTTTTTTTGCATAAAGTTATATGAACTGACAGACGTTTCTGTTATTTTATCCACATCATTTAGGGTAGGCATAATAACAATAATACCTGAACAATGCAATACAGCAACAACAACATAACAATCTGCATTAACACCTCTGTAAGACAGCTTCATCAACAACAATTTATTGCATGGCTGCTGAATTAGACTGCTGCAGGGTTTCCCCCAGAAAATTTGCTAAGCCCGGTGGTAGAGAAGCCCACCGGCCGCCCACCGTGTTTTTGTAAAAAAAAAAAAAAAAGGTAAAAGTTGACAGGAATTTTGAAATTATGACTATTATGTGTTATTATCAGCCATTTATTAACAATACTTAAATGTAAAGTCTTACTAAAAGGTACAATCTTGAAATACAGTTTTAACAAACACAAAAAATACAATTAAAATAAATAATATCAGTTGTTTTCACTTAAGTTAAATCCTCGTGAATATTAAAAACAAGCTGTTGCTGGTCACATTTAAAAGTAAAATAAATTAACATAAATAAAAAAGTGCAAACATGGCCAAGGGGTAAAACCAGGGAACTCAGAGGCTGAACAGGTCTGCTGTGCTCTTCTACTTTATGCTGCACATGGTTCAGGTTGGATCAGTGCATCAGTCCGTCTGGATTTACCATACTGGGTCTGGTAGAGCCATCCGCTAAATTTAGGGTCAGCAAACCATTTTGGATTAAATCCACTAGTTGGATGTTTACCATCACGGCTCGCAGAAGGCTGCTCCAACGACGTGCTAACATCCGTGCTAACTCCACTGGCTCTGCCTCATCATGGAGCCGCGGCTCGGTCGGCTGCCGGGGATGAACTCCCCTTGGCCTGGAGGTGAACGAGCTGCTCATCGTCTCCTCCAGTTCTCCTCCGACTTTGGAAAAAGTTCACGTATCGGCCATAAAATGTCGCCGTTGCGGTTTCAACTGTATCGCGAGATGCTGTTAAAAGCTCTGTATACCGTCTTTGGTATCACTGTTTTGGTGCATAAAGAAACCTATTTAAAATAAATAAACAGGTGACGCTTAGCCTGGCGGGGGGGCAAGGAAAGCCTGGCGGCCCGCCAGGCTTATAAAGCACTGGGGGAAACCCTGCTGCTGCATATATTATTTGTGTAATATATGTGATATTTATGTGTGTACAGTAGGCATACACATACTTATATATATATAATTAGGGCTATTGCAAGCACCTTTTCTCTCATCCACATTTATTATAACTGCTAAATGATGCATGCAGGCGCGTCTTTGGTTCTTCTGTTTGTTACTTAATGTGAATTTCTCTACATTTTATTGTCCCCCTGGTAGGAGGCGGATCCGGCTTTGTAGGCCGTGAGCTGACCCGCCTGCTCAGAGACAAAGGTCACGAGGTCACAGTGATTTCTCGCCAGGCTGGTCCCGGGAAGATTACATGGGTATGATAACTCGTTAATACTGAACTGAAGATGGAGAGAGCACGGTCAGTTTAAAAGCTACACACAATGCTGATAACTGTATCTTCGCAAGTTAGACAGCATGCAGGAGTCTGACTGCAAGTTTTAGATGCGCTCGTCCCTCTCCTACGCATCTGACTCATTAAACAGACGTGCAAAGAGCTCCTTTTCTGTCATATTGCCTCTAAAAACACTATTAAACTTGCCTTTTCCTTCTTTTATGCACTTGCAGGGTGAGTTGGAAGCTCACGGCCTCCCACCCTGTGAAGGTGCCGTCAACTTGGCTGGAGAGAATCTCATGAATCCACTTCGATGGTGAGTAACAAGTAAACATGGAGTCATTCCCAATGTACACACCTGCAGTATTTTCAGATACTCAGAAGACTACCAACATTTGCAGTGACTTTATCAGAGATCACTGTTCCAAACCTGGGTAATAATAATGACATTCACTCACTCATGCAAATAAAAGTAGCTGCTATAAACAGCACAACTGAGCTCAGATGTTTTCAAACAGGATGAGCCATAAAGTGACAAGTCAGATGTCAAACCACATGTTCAGGAGCTGAGAGGAGGATTAACAATAAAAAAGCTTTATAAGGTAAATCAAGCTATCTAGAAATATGCAGGTCTACAGTGAATAAACTCAATACTACTCTCAAAATCCTCAATAAAATGATGATATTAATATTTTAAGTTATAAAGAGCTCCACAAGGCAGCAAATTAAACAGACCAGTAATTCATTCGTCAGATTTTAAAAGATAGAAACGTCCTGTAGCAGTTAATATCCTAAATATTTAAAAGTTTGTGGACAGCCTTGTTGAAACCTTTGGTCCTCTTTAGGAATAATACATGGTTCATTTTCCAACTCGATGGCCACAGTTTAGGGAAGAACTAAAAGTCTGATTTGTAAAGAGATGATTTTTTACACTTAGGTGCAGAAATATTACCCTCCTGGCCCACACAAAGGCCTGACTTTAACCCAGTCCAGCGTCTCTGATGAGGAACTGGAACTCCAACTACAGTCTTAGTGTGCAGCATCAGTGTTCAGAGTAAACCTCTCTGCTGGTTTTGTGGCCTGAAATGCCGCCGAAACCTGCAGTCAGGCTCCAAAATCTCTCCATCACCTCTCCTTTACCATCATGTGTTTGGAATGAGATGAAGAACAGTCACACATGGAAGCAACACTGGGATTTTGTATGATTTTAACCTATTTTTTCAAATGTATATTGACCTACATCATGTACACTTCACATAAATGAGAACAGACTCACACAATAACACACATTCTCACCCTGCTCAGGTATAATGTTGTTTTATTGACATGAGTTGACTGTACAGAATCAACAGTGCAGTCTGTTTTAACTCATAGCTGCTGGATCTTTACCTGCTTCAATCCTCTTTCTTTTAAGGTGGAATGAAAGCTACAAAAAGGATTTGTTCTCCAGTCGCATTGACACCACAAAGGCTCTGTCTCAAGCCATCGCTGCCTCCTCCAGTCCGCCTCACTCCTGGGTGCTGGTGTCAGGTGTAGGTGAGCTTTGTGACTTTCTGATTTTACTAGCCAGTGGGAGGCCGACCACGTGCGCTCGCAGACAAATGGACTGTGACATTTATTGTTGCATGTTTCTTTGCTTTGCCGTTTGACCCGCAGCTTGCTACAATCCCAGTCTGACAGCTGAGTACACAGAAGACAGCGAGTGGACGCCGTTTGACCTCCTCTCGAAGCTCGTCAAAGAGTGGGAGGCCTCGGCGCTTCTTCCTGAGAATGTGGCAAAAACTACCAAACAAGTCGTCGTCCGGCCTGGTGGGTGCAAACTGCAGATTTCAGGGAGACAGTAGGAAACCTTGAATTTAAAATAACAGGCAGATTTTTATGCAGAAGTGTAACTCCACTCTTAATTGTCCTGAAATAGTCTCTCAGAACTTCTCAGTTTGACTCATAAAGAATCACATTAAATATCTAAACCAATGCTATTTATAGATTCCTGTAACTTCCATGGGAACAGCATTTGTCCCCAATTAAACTAAGTTTATTGTTGGCAACCAGGAAGCTAATTTCATCTGTAACCACCACAGTAAACCTTTCTTGTCTGAAGTCAAACACATTTTAGTCTTTTGCTAAGGCTCTGAGGATGAAATGTTCAACTTCAAAGCAGGAACGAGCCTCAAAGAGAATCACCTTTGTCAGTCTACTGATTGCAGATTAATGAATTTACCCAGTAGATCAACACAAAGTTTTTCTTAAGTTGATTTTGTTCTCAGAAATGTGTTTTTTCCTTGACTTTCCTCGGAAACAAAGACAAGTCTGGTTTATGACGTTTTACACCAAAGGACGCAAATAAAAGGCCAAAAATATTGAAAAAAACAATATTTGTTTGGCAAGTTCAAGAACAGGGCTGGCTCGGTGGTTAGCAGCGTCGCCTCACAGCTAGAAGATCCCCGGTTCGCGTCCCGGTTAGGACGCCTGGGATCTTTCTGTGTGGAGTTTGCATGTTCTCCCTGTGCAGCTTGGGTTTTCACCAGGTACTCCAGCTTCCTCCCACAGTCCAAAAACATGCTGAGGTTAACTGATGATTCTAAATTGTCCGTAGGTGTGAATGAGAGTGTGCTTGGTTGTCTGTCTCTATTGTAGCCCTGTGATAGACTGGTGACCTGTCCAGGGTGTCCCCTGCCTTTGCCTGAGTTGGTTGGGATAGGCTCCAGTCCCTCTGTGACCCTACAGAGGATTAAGCGGTATATAGATAATAGATAGATGGAAATTACAGAAAAGATTGATTAAGTTATGAACACAAACAAACACAAAATAATCAAAAGAAAATATTAAACGCACTATATATTCCTCAAACTTACATATACACACATTTTAATTCAGTTGATACACTGTTTCTAAATGTTAAAGGGCAACTTGCAGATATCTTTTCCTAGATATAGTCTGTAATTAAGCAAAACTGGGAACGTTTTAATACTACGACTGATAACGATACCAACAATGTCTTGAAACCTGTCCAGAATCTCTCAACAACGTGTCCACTAGGACTTGAAAATGGTCCAAAGTGACTGAAAATTTGTCCAAAGTCTGTCAGGAAAGGTGGCAGAAAAATATGCTGAAAGACGGCAGAATAGTGTGATGTTGAAAAACTGTCAAACAGTGACAATGGGAGGCTCTGTTTTTGAATTTTAAAGAGGAACTTGCAGTTTGGTGACACCGTTGAATTCATGTGTAGGAAGCTTGACGTTTGAAAAAAATGTGTAACTGTGCATTGTAATAACTTTTAATAGAGTTTTGTGGCTGCCTCAAAAAAACAAAACAAAGAAACCAAGCCAGCTTGACAATCAGAAATATGGATCCTTACTAGTTTTGACACTGAAGAGGTCGAGCCTCTCTACTTTTCTGTTTCTCTTCAAGATCAGGAATTTATTTTGCGTCTTTTTGTTCGCAGTTTGTTTTCAGTTTTACCTTCATTTGAACTAAAATCTTCCCCGATTAGCGTTTTTTTAAAAGGAAATACTTTAAGTTGTCACAGCGTAAGTGTAATTAATGATGGCTCAGTTCCATTAAGGGTCCAGTGAGCCTTGACAGTGGCCCAGCATGCACAAAAGGATCTCCAATAAATGAAAAGCAGCCATCATTAATGCACGTCGACCTTCTCTGCAATGACAAGTCAAAATATCTGCTGTTAAAAAGCTCCTTGCTGCATTTTATTTATCCTTCTCTTCTCCAGGAGTGGTGTTGGGTCGTGACGGCGGCGCCATGAAGCAGATGCTGCTGCCCTTCTGGCTCGGCCTCGGTGGCACCCTGGGCTCCGGGAGGCAGCCGTTCCCCTGGATCCACGTCTCGGATCTGGCAGGAATCATCGCCCAGGCGCTGGAGCCGCCCGCCGATGCTCCCTCAGCTTCACCACAAGTCTTCAACGGAGTTGCACCTGCGCTCAACACCAACTACGAGTTCACCAAAGAGCTGGGCCGGGTCATGAGGCGGCCCACCATCTTTCCCGTGCCTGGCTTCGTCATGAACACCCTGATGGGCTCGGAGAGGGCCATGGTCCTCACTCAGGGCCAGAAAGTTGTCCCCAAGAGGACTTTAGAGTCTGGATTTCAGTACCAGTACCCAGACTTGAGCTCAGCGCTGAAGCAGATTGTTGGGAGTTAACAGATGTTGTGTCATATTTACTGTAATAAAAGAATTTAAATAAATAAAGAGCATAAGGATCACAAGTGAGTAAACTTACATATTTTTCAGGTTTGACGCCTGCAGATGTCTCTCATGTCACATAAGGACAGTTTCTGAATCAGGATTAAAGACATTTAAATGAATTTTCTGAGGGTCTGTAAGTGTTTTGCATTAAAATAGCTCTAAACAAGAAGTTCAGGACTCATTTCTATAATGTCTTAAACCAAACTGATGTGTTAGATGTGCAGGATGTTGCACAGAAACAGCAAAATAAACTCTGTAAACACGGATGAGGACAAATGGGACATGAGATGCAACCAAAGTCCTACAACAACTGCAAATCTCCACAACAAAAGACATAAAATGAACCTGCAGCTTCCGCCTCTGTGCCTGATATGTGAAATATCAGTCATTCTACTCTCTTTCTGTCTGCTCTTGTCCTAAAATGCAACTAAATTGGGTGAATATTTTGCAAGATATGTGAGAAATGAACTCTTGTTTCTGCTCCTGGATCATTTAATTAAAGATGCATCGGTAGTGCTGGTTCTGTCAGACTGTAATACACCTGCTATGCTAAAGGAAGAATGTTTTTAAGACAAACCTCCCACTAAATATGATAACGACCTGCTGATGAAGTTATGGACTCTGTATTTCCCTTTTTCCAGTTCCACAGTGGCTTCAACACCTTTAGTTCTCAATTATCAACAGACTCCCCTTCTGAACCTTGCTTTTAACACTCTAATCTGGACTTGTATCCTAATACTTTGGCTTTTATTTTGAAGAAAATGTGAAACAAGAACATACACATGAAATCTTGGTTTGATTATTGTTGTGCGTCGTTAGGTTGGAGATTCTTATAATCACCTTTAATTTAAGTATTGACACTTTTATATTCATTATTAGTTTAAGCACGGTCACAAAATACATATTTAGCTCAACATTTTTTGATGAAACCTTTTGGAGTGAATAAATGTGATCCTTAAACATGAAACTAATCAAACCTCTATATAACCTATAACCTGCGTGAAGACGAGGAAAACAAGTTCCATAACCAAGTCTCAGAGGTTCAGGTACAGGACAGGTGAACGACGATGCACTGTCTGTTCCTGATTGGTTACAAGCTGCTATCTAACTCCTTTCTGGCAACAAATAACCACACAGTGACTGCTTTCCAGGGTGGCATGAGACTGATAATGAATGCAGGCCTCCCTTTGAGGCGCCAGTGGAAAATGCATCTTGTCCCTTCGAGCAAAAATATCTATCTGTGCACCAACGAAGGAAGAGCTACAGTCTAAACCTTCTTCTCACCTTATAGCCAATCATATTTCATTGTTTGAATTGTCTGTGTTTCATGACCAACCACCTCACACTATGCTGGATAAATACTGAATGCACGTTGTTTCTACATCTCTTTCTGGGAGCGTTGTTCCGAACAGAAGAGGTCCTTATACAAGCTTTTGAGACTTTGATATCAGAAAATAAAAGTTTAATTTGAGAGAAGTAGTTCGTCTTCTATCTCAAATAAACGTGATAACAGCGTTAACAAAAAACACAAAACTCAAACATGTATGTGGGAAGAAATGGTTCTTATCTGAAACATAACAGACAGCTATAAATATGAGCAACTTTTGTCTAATTAGGATGTGTGGGGACTTAGTACACGCAGTGCCAGGACAAAAATGCTTATTTTCAAGGCACTGGGCAGAGATTTGTGCGTTTCCTCCTTTTCAGCAGCGTTTCCTTACTTTCAAACAAACTCCAATGTGAGCAGAGATGCAGAAGAAGATGCTCTCAGATGCCAGATTATCAATTATTCTGGAGATTATTTTCTTAATTGATCCTTTAGTCGACACACAGCAGAGAAAAACGCCGCTCACAGTTTTAGAGAGCCGAACGTGATGCTATGAAATATCTTGCTTTAGTCCGATCGACACCTTTGCAGCTCCACCAGGCACAAGATAGAAGATCTGAACATGTAAACAACTGAATCCTTCCTCACAAAAACATCATTTAAAGTTGGAGCGACGGGAAATAATCATTAACATCTCAGGTTGTTTGGGATTTTCTCAGTAGAAGAAAAGATATGAATCCACATAGTCTGAACTTTAATTCGGAGCAGTAAAACGTGCAGAAGGAAATTTCAGTGTCCAGTTTGGAGGTTTTAACAAAAGTCATATTTCAGTCTGTCCTGCTTATAAAACAATAAACTGGTTTATTGAAGGTAGGGCGCAATAAAGATGGGATTATACATGCATGAGTCAGTATTTTAACAGCTCCAGAGGGGAAATGCAGATGTTACGTGTAACCAGCAGCTTCAGGGTGTTTTGGAGTCCAAAGATTGTATGTCAGAGGCTGAATCATCCCTCTGAATCACTGTCCACGTCTTCCTCGACGTTCTGAACGATGGGCATCTGATCTCCCCAGTCGCTGCTCCGAGCGCAGCGGTACACGTCTCTGATCGGGGAAAATAGAACAGAATTAACAGGAAAATCTAGAAAAGCCACCATCAGAGAACATAAAAGTTATGAAACAAATGACAACGGCACTATTAGGCGTTGAAATCTGAGAAACTATCAGGCAGCAAAAGCTGGATTTGAATGTCAGGTCTGTTTGTAGACTTGTTGTATTCTGTCATCAGACTGTTCCTGATTTCAACCAACAACTTTAGGGCTTCTTGCAAGGCTACTTCTTTTATTTTGTTAAATTAAAAAATGGTGTTTAATTGGCATTTTTGTGCCAGTAAACTGAGGAGCCAAACTGAATCCAATTCAATCAGCACAGTACTAATTATCACTAGAATAACACTGATTGTTTTGATACATTTAAATTATTTATGGTTATTAATATTTGCCTTCACCTTCATGACAAATGGCTGCCTAGAGAGAGTTTTAAATGCTTTTTCTTAAATGTTTCCTCACATTTGTCCTACTTTGGGGCTGTACAAAAACCACTGGACTTTGGAAGAGCCTGAATCCAAAATTAAATATTATAATAATATTAAAATGCGAGATCCTCCCAGCGCCATTTATCTTTACCTTGACTTGGAGAAAACTGCAATATCCTGGGCCTGATATCTCAAAATATCTTAAAATTACAAAAACTGGATTTTAGCCAAAAATATAAAAATGTAAAATAAAGAAAAAGTGATATTTAGAAAATAACTTTAATAGAGACAGTAATTAAATTTACTGGATGAATTAGACAAGACTGCAGTCCAGCTACAATAAGGACATAAGAAGAAATTAAATATAAAAATCTACCAGCTCCTGAACCACTTTTTTTGACAAATAAAACCCGCTCTGAATAAATCCAGTAAACCTGCTGCTGCTGCTGAGTTCGTGTGCTGCAGGACGTTTACCTGCCGTGTTTCCGTGCCGTCACCACCTTGTGTTCCAGCCGTCCGTCAGGGCAGCACATGTGGCAGTGAACATGTCTGGTTCTACGCAGCACCGGAGAGATCAGCCTCCCCCAGCTCAAACCTTCTGCTTCCGCCTGCGATGGTTCGGTCCGACTCAGAATCACGTAGCTGAACTTCTCCGTGTGACGATTGCTGTGCCTTATCTGTTTTGAAGAAGAAACATTTTCACACAGTTTGCTGGTATGTTCTAAGCTCTGCCTTGTGACTCTGGTGATTTAAACTGTGACGACTTAAAAATGCTCATGCACAATAATCCATCCATCCATCCATTATCTATACACCACTTAATCCTCTGTAGGGTCATGGGGGGCTGGAGTCTATCCCCACCGACTCAGGTGAAGGTAGGGGACACACTGGACAGGTCGCCAGCCTATCACAGGGCTACACATGGAGACAGACAACCAAGCACACTCTCATTCACACCTACAGACAATTTAGAATCATCAATTAACCTCAGCATGTTTTTGGACTGTGGGAGGAAGCTGGAGTACCTGGTGAGAACATGCTAACTCCACACAGAAAGATCCCAGGCGTCCTAACCGGGACGCGAACCGGGGACCTTCTAATGTTCTAGCTGTGAGGCGACGCTGCTAACAACCGAGTGACCGTGCAGCCCGCACAGTAATCACAATACACTAATACAGATACAATTTTGCACACCTGTACTATTTGCACTGTGTTTATATTTTGTAATTGCATTCTTTATATATATATATATATATATATATATTACACTGTGGGACTCTGAGAAATGACATTAAATTTCTCTTTACGGCACATGTGGAGATATTGACTTTGACTTTTAATAACGTGTTTTTAGCACAGAGATACGAGCTGGTCTTCCTCCACAGAGATCTTTCACATTGGGAAGCTCTGTATCCTTGAGCTGTGACGACACTGTGGCTGAGAAAACAAAGAGAACAGCGCCACCTATAGAAGCTGCTCCACACTAACTCATTGACAAAAACACAAGGAGGAACAGTAAACAAAGCTTTAACATGCCATTTGGATGAATTAGGTGAAAATGAAGACACTTGAGCTCTATTTCAGGAAGGAAACTCGCTATGTGGCTGATTTAGGACTTTGTTTGCAATGTGTTGTTATAAGTGTTTTTTTTTTGTAAGAAGTTTTTGGTTGTTATGCAGCTGCTTTACACCAGTTTACCAACAAAAATCACAAAGGAGAAGCAGAAACCTACAACCTAAATCATTTAGGTGATTTAGGTGAAGCTAAAGTGTCGCCTATATTTTGCTGAATTTCCAATTAGTTTTTCCTGGTTTACTGATTATAAGAAACTTGAGCTCTGTTTCAGGAAGGAAACTCTCTATGTGGCTGATTAAGGACTTTGTTTGCGATGTGTTGTTGAAGTTTTTGGTTGTTATGCAGCTGCTTTACACCAGTTTACCAACAAAAAACAAAAAGGAGAAGCAGAAACCCACAACAAGTTAAACATCTCATTTAGGTGATTTAGGTGACGCTAAAGTGTCGCTTATATTTTGCTGAATTTCCAATTAGTTTTTCCTGGATTACTGATTATAAGAAACTTGAGCTCGACTTCAGGAAGGAAACTCTCTGTGTGGCTGATTTGGGACCCTGTTTGTAATGTGTTGTATTAAGTGTTTTGATTTTTTGTAAGAAGCATTTTTGTTTTTAAGAAGCTACTTCGCGCTAATTCATCAACAAAAACACAAAGGAGAAGCAGAAACTAAACCTACAACAAGTTAAACATACCATTTAGGTGAAACTGAAGTGCCGTTTATGTTTTGCTGATTTTCCAATTAGAAGAAAAGAAGAAACCCATGTGCTATTTCAGGAAGGAAACTCTCTATGTGGCTGATTTGGGACTTTGTTTGCAATGTATCAGAAGAAGTTTTCTTGTCCACAGTACGACCTGACAAATGTTCTGCTGCTACAACATTCAACTACCTTGAGATAAAAGCGTTTATTCTGTTTAATTACTACTTTCAAGGCTAAGAATGAACTTTTATCTCCATTTACTGATTAACTGTAAAGAAGAATTCGGTAGACGGACGTAAGTAGCTGAATGTTACCCCGGGCAGAGGCAGAGGGTTGTACATCTGCTGGAAGTTGCAGGGTGTGACGAGCGCTTGGGCCAGTTTAGGACACGTGAGTTGATGAGAGCACTGAAAAAACACAACAGTAGATGCAGTAAGACTGTGACACTGTTGGCTGATCGTATGACATCATTTAAACCAGATGTGAATAAAACGTACCGGAGCAAAAACTGATGCAGGTCTGAAGTCGTAGAGAGTCTTCTCTTGTTTCTGGAATTAAAGAAATCATATTTTAGTTTGGTTACCTGTGTCAAATTATTTACACAGCATCACTTAGCACATGTTAAATGTTATCTACTGCATCTGAGTACATTTAATAAGGTGTCTCTGGCCTCCATGAGCATCTGGTGGCCCTCTTTGGTCCCGTTTTCCACCAGCACCTACAATATAAAATGTGAAAAACATTGTTAGGACAACTAGTTAATTATCATATGTCATATTTTACCATAAATCACAGTTTTCCAGTAGTCACGTGAACCACAGAGGACAGGAAAGTGGGAACAATCTGTTCATTTTATCATTGTTTGGACCAACCAGATACGAGCTGGTCTTCCTCCACAGAGTGAACGCCGCCTCTTCTCGATCTTTCACATTGGGAAGCTCTGACAGGGTAAAAGCTGCGACTACCAAGTCAAACTGCACCTGTAAGAAGAAATGGGAAGGTCTAATCATTAGTATTATCTGAAAAATGTGCGACATTAATACAAACATTTTAACAGACAATCCTATAGATTCACTGCATTTCTGTGACTTTGCCCTACTCTTAGGTGCGATGTAGCCCTTATACTCTGATTCTCAACTTTGTTTTGTTCTGTGTCTCTTTCTAGCTTCAGTGCCACACAGTTTTATTTAAAAAAATAACCAAAAAACATTTTATTGGAGGTATAAAAACCTAACAGTGTGTTTGAGGTTGTCTTATATACATTGATCAAGCATAACATCATGACCACCTGCCTAATATTATGTTGGTCCCCCTTATGTGCTCAAAAATGCTCTGAACCATCGGGCATGGACAAGAGGACCTCTCAGGGTGTCCTATGGGGTCTGGAACCAGGACGTTGCCACTGGATCCTTTGGGTACTCTGGCTTGTGCAGTGGGGTCTCTGTCAATCAAACTTGTTCCACTGCATCCTGTTGATGCTTGATCACAATGAGGTGTAGGAAGTTTGGAGGTCAAATCAACATGTTGGGCCATTGTCATGTTCCTCAACATGTTCCTGATTGGTTGATGTTGTTTCCATGTGGTGGGGTGCATTTTCCTGCAGTGACATTCTGGATTTCCATTTGCATGAGGGAGTGTGTTTGTTGTGGGACAATGTTTATTTGGGTGTCTAAGTCTCATCAACACGGATGTTAAAATCCAAGGTTTTCCATCAGAACACCACATAGTACCAATATGATCAATGATATTCACTTCACCTGTCAGTGGTCATCATGTTGTGGCTGATCGGTGTACTAATGAAATGCATCTAGCTAATACTCATTGTGGACAAACTATTCACAAACCATCTTTTCGCATAAACGTCTCTGTTTTTGTCTCATTTATCACTCAGAATTTAAGCTTAAAACATTGTGTATGTTTAGAAAAATCTCTGAAATTAAAAAATAGGGTGTCTTACCTTAGGAGAGACAGGGAGAAACTGTCTGAAATAGACTTGTTTGATGTGAGGTTCGGCTCTTTCATCATCACCTGCACAAGAAAAAACACGTTAATGCACATTTTCTCTTTAAACACTGTGCTTGACATCAAAGGAAACTAATAAAATTGTCTTTGGTTGCACCTTTAAGAAGTCGTTCTGCCAAAATGTTCATTGGCCCAGAGCTGTCCACACACACCAACTCCTTCAAAGAGTCGCCCCAGCATGAGTGGGAAGCCCTGTCACAGGTAAAAAAAAACAACATTTAATTTACAGTTTTGATTAAATTTAGATAAAACTCTCTTAATGTTGCACCAGTGTTGCAAACTAACCAAGCAACTGTTCCCAGGCCTGAACCAAAATCCAGAAGAGACTGAGGGGCAAACGAAGGATCTCTCTTCTTTATCTGAAATAAAAGACCAGTTTTTCATGTGATCTGGTCGAACCAACTCTTTAAGGGAAGCCTCACACATCACCATGATCGTAAACATATGATCCCCTCCAACACTTCTTCATTACCTCATTCAGAGCTCTCCTCACTGCTGCGTAGCCTCCAGCCAGCCGAGCCGCCATGTACACCACACCCAACTCTTCATCAAACCTGCAACACACAGAGTCAGATTGCTGCACCTCCAACTCCAAAATGTGTCTGAGTTCACTGTTTACTGGCTTTTTTCAAGGTTAGTCTATCAACATTACATTCTCATACATAGAAATGAACCACCTAGGACTATTATAGCATCTTAGCTCTGTAAATTAAAGATTTAAAATGTTACATAATTGTCAACACTGGCACAAATCAGTCTAATGTTGGTAAAGGGGGCTGTTTCTCATTGCTAACATCCACACACAGAAAAACAAATACATAAATCGTGTGTTACTTCAGTGGAGTCCAGTGATATGTCGTTCTTCTGAGCTCCGAGAAAACCCTCTTCCTGATGCGGTCGTCCAGCGCCTCCTCATCGATATCTGCAACATAAAGCGCGCGTGTTTTCTCCAGCAGCTGCATCGTCAGAAAATCCCTCCGCAGTTGTTACACATCTGTTATCACTGTCTGCTTCATGTGTCGCCCACCTCCACTCTTCTGCATGGCTTTCTCCCAGAGCTCCTTCTCCAGACTCACAGCCTTCTGCCTCAGATTCAAGTCCTCGACGGCTCGTTTCCGGCTCCACAGGAAGTTTGTGAGTTTGTGAGCGCGCTCGGAGAGGCGAGGCACCTGAGCTCCTGCAGTGGGAGAGATCGAGAAGTGACTAACTTAGAAGTGTTATGACTAATTTTGAGAACAGGGAAAACTACAGAAACAGCTGAGCTTACTGTGAATGATCGACCGCGCAGCCACTTTGAGCTCCTCAGGGAGTTGCAGAGTTTTCAGGTTGGTCACACCTGGGTGCTTCCTGTGTGGTTCTCCTTTCAGGAAATCTGTCTGGGGCTGCGAGTGGACAGCTGCACTCATTCCCTGAGGAGGTAAAGTTCAGATGAATGAGATTTTATCCACCTTTAAGGTCCACAGAAGCAGGATAATGAACAGCCTAGAAATACTATTCGAACCTAAAACCTGCAGTCTAGTCCAAGTATAAATGCCTTTCTGATTTCTTCAGTGAATAACTGGAAATCTGAATTTGCATTTCTGCAATTTGTATTGGTGCTGATACATTTGATACACATTCCTTTAAATGGATTTACAAAAAAAAAATCCTTGTAAGGTGATGTATGTGTCATCACAGAAATTTAACATATTGAATTATTTTATTGTTATTATCCACCAAATCAACCACCTACGAAGAACATCGTAAACAGACCATCTAATAACTGAAAGACAGAAGGACTGGATTCTGCAATAGAAGACGGACTGAAATCTCATTTCTCAAATAACTACTTCACAAACACTTGAGTCTCATACTGTTTTCACATATATAATAAAGACATTTTGTCTAAATAGCAAAAGAGTGAAATTTCTCCTCTGTGCTATTTTGGCTGTGAATGTTCTCATTCATGCAGGTCACAGTCATTCTGGTCAATTCAATCAAAGGCAGCTGGACTCAGTAATATGTTATTGAGTTATGTAATATTTTCAACTGCATGTAATGCTTTTTTTCTTACATTTTCAGTAAGTCTTTAATTTCTTTTGTTTTATTTCCATTTCTAGCCACAGATGTCAACGCTGCCTTAATTAAATATTAAAATAACACTTTAATCAATTGGAAACATAAATGTGTGTTACAGGGATGTTATTGACAAAGACCAAAACTACATCATTACTAATATAAACAACCAAACCGAGCAATTATTTTCATAATAATAATTAAATACACCTAGGTAATACTGACTGACAGAATAAAAACACTGTCTTCAAAAAACTATTTTAAGAATGAATTTTTGCTTTACTATTTATTAAATCGGAAGAGATTTATAAATTTATAAATGAAGACACATATCTGATGAACATTTAGGAGACATGCTAAAATAATGTTCAGTTCAGGTTTAGTGCAGTTTTGAGGGTGTAGTAGTCCAACCCATATGACCACAAATCAAATAGAAATAAATCATAGAATAATACAGAGGTAACGACCAAGACATATTCATCAAGCTGGGTAGCTGATGATATCCAGATACTTTGTTGCAAATAAAATTAATGTTATTGAACCAGTTTTAAGTTTCATCATCCAAAACACTAGTGAGACACGTTTGAAATGTCTATTCCATCCACTGTTCCTGCAGCATAAACCCTAACCTCCCTCCTTCCTGCACGTATTATAACATTTTAACTCCATAAATCTCAGCTGTGAACAGAGCTCAACGCTTTCATTCTCTCAGATAAAGTTAACACTTTATCTGACCTCCACGATAACCGACGCTGCGTTCAATGACACCCATGACACCCACCAACAGCACTCACCCTGCGGATCGTCTTGACCACAGCCGCCCGCTGACAGAGAACACAGGCGGCGTAGCTCCGTGACGCCATGTTTTCGGCGTCTAAATAGCGTTTAAATGGTTTTAAAATTAAACTCCCGAATTTCATCCACGTTAAGCACGTTAGGAGCTCATCGGTCCATCAACAAAATAATTCCGACTACTAGCTCAGACGGAACCTTTTAGCCTCAAAACTTTTTCCCGGCGTTAAGACGGGGGTGAGCTGTTTGCCCTTGTTTGCAAAAATGTAATCATAATATGAAAAAAATGACACAAAAGCACAACATATTAAAAACAGGGTTAAACTTATTCGTAATAAACGTTCAAGCTCAACTTTGTATCGGTCCATTATGAGCAATCGACTTCCGCTAATACTGTTGTCATGGTAACTGCCACTACGCATGCGTTAAGACAATTTAGCAGCCCACTGGACACCAGGAAGTCAGTGCGGAAAAGTTTCCCGCCGTGTTTAATTGTCCCTTTACCCCTGCTGTAAGCCAACCAGTTCCATAAACCACCATGAGACGAACGAGAGGTTCAACAAAACAAAGTCAGAATGCACCAGAAAGTGAAGAAGTCCAGTCGAAAACAGGTTGGTGCTTGTTTTTAGCTTTAGCTGCCGTTAGCTGCTGCAAGTGGAGGACGCCACTCGGACTGAGGACATGTCTGGGCAGAGAACAGCAGGCAATCAGTGTTATCAGACCTTATTAATAATCCGAGCTGGCTTTACTGTACATGTAAAGTTGTAAAAATCAAGCGAGCTCATTGTTAAGGTGGCATTTCAACCAGCTACTACATGTTAATCATTTTATGACAACCTGAATCTGTCAAATCTAGTATTACAGGTAACACAGGAGTCCTGGATAAGTAGGGATGTATGCGGTGCATTTTGTCTGTACTGCAACTTTATACGGTTTATCAAGCAAAAACACACGGATCCTGGATTAAACACTGCTTTCTTAAAGTTTTAAATTTTCAGTTTTTGTAGTAAGGGGTGCTGTTAAGTCAAATTTTCAGGTCCTCAGCTGAAATAACAATTTGTTTAATATATTATTTCTACAGCCAAATATCAGCATTCAGAATGTTTTTTGGCTTTGACAGCTGATGTCAAAAAATATATTAAATTTGCCCTATGTGACACTTACAGCAGAGTTGCAAAGACACATGTTTTGGTTTCATTTTCTCTTTGCACGTTTACCTTGGGATTGACCAGGTTTTACAGACTTTTCAAAAAGCTTTTAATTTTAACCGTTTAAAAGAATTATATGAACTTCATCCACAGCAACATGAAACTAATAAACAATGTAAACTATTTATTTTCCACTTTGTACCAGGTGTTGGTACCAGAGTAATAGAATATGAGCAGAAACACCTGTTTGAAGTTGTATTCACTACCAGTATTTAAATGAAAATAATTTTCTCATTTATGCATTTAAAGAGTCCTAAATTTTCAAATTGATGTAGTTGACCTATTAATCCTAATTATACTATATACCAGGGCTGCTGTGTGAGTATGTCTTCAATTTTTGATTAATGTTAAATGTGTTTTTGTTTAATGTATTAATCATTTACTCTATAAAATGCAAATAAGCAATTAATGTCCAGCTACCAGAACCCAAAATGTTTTGAAATTATGACATTCAACCTGTTTCAGTAGTAACAAATTATAACCAGCCTCTCCCTCTGTCTCTGTGTGATCAGTGTGGCAGTGGAAGGGAGATGAAGGACAGTGGGAACCATACTCGCCCTCAGCTTGTGCCTTGTTGGACTCGGCTGTTTCTTCAGGGGAAACGTCTGTCACTCTGAATCTGGGTTCAGGAACAGCGTATGAAGTCGATCTGAAGAAGATGGTCCAGATTAATCCTGCTACCAAGTACAAGAGGAAAATTCGCTCTCAGACTGTAAAACCAGGTGTGTGTCTTATGTTTTACACCATGTATGTGTGCCTTTGTCTCCTGAGCATCTTTTTTTTTTAAGAATTTAAAAAATGAAGCTTTTCTTAGGGTGTGTTGTGGTCAACACATCTAAAAGTGTCACATCTTCTAAACTTTGCGATATGTTTGCAATTTATTTGTCCTTTTCTCTTCATTTTATACCTTGATTAGTTTTAGATTAGTATTAGTAATCACACAAATTGCTTTAACTTCATGTTATTGAACTCTCCTTCTTTTTTATTTGGCTTAATACCAACAGATGCCCGCACAAGTTCTGTGGTGTTTGACTTTACAACTAAATCCATGACATTCATGTCAATAGATACTCCTCAAAATGCAGTCGGTGAAATATTACATGTTAAGTGCCTTGAGATAAACAGTCTGTGATTTTAAGCTATAGCAGAAGGAAGTACAAATAATGGAAAACAACATGCAAGTAGTGACTGAACTATGACATTTCTGTTAGTTGGATCCAGCTGTTTTTATACAGGTGAAAGAAAACAGTTCTCACGAGCAAAATAATCCTGGTCCGGCCTAATAGCAATCACAAGAGAAAAATTATCTAATTTATGTTGTTTTTGTTCAGTTTCTTTAATCATGTTTGTGGCATTTAAAATGTTTCCTTTGTTCTGCTCTTTTGTTAAGAAAGTTCCAACGACGCTGGCGACGTGAATGCTCAGAATGACAAACCAGCTCAAGTTAAAGAGGAAGAGACGGAAGAGCAGCCTGCTGCTAAGAGAAGGAGAGGCCAAAGCAAGGCAAAAAAGGAAGAAATGCCCAAAGAAGAAATAAAAAATGAAGGTAACACTGATCGAATATGGTATAAATGTTGTTTATGTAATTTACAACTGTGGTTATATTGGTGATGCATAAAGCACTGTAACTTTTTTCACTGTTTTATGAGTTTCTGCAGGTGAACAGGATGTTATATTGTCTGTACTAAATAACAAATGCCACCTTACCTCACTAATGTTATGATCTCCATATGCTGAACAGAGGTTGTGAAGACGGTGGTCATGAAGGGCAAAGCTCCAGTGGACGCTGAATGCAAAGCCAAACTTGGAAAGGTAAAGTTTTCTGTGACCACACGAGACATGAAACTCATGACTCACATCAGTCGTGTTTGAGGTTTGACACCTGGTTGTTAGAGGGGTTTTGGCAAAGCACTGCTCTAGTTACATTTCCCCCTGTGGGCATGACACTGTGCCGTGAGTGTGTTTCTGTTCTGCCAAATGTCTGGTTAAACCAAAAATGATTGAACTGAAGCTGAAATCTTGTTTAACCAGAGTAACTTTTAGACACGAACGCATTGGTGTATGTGGGTCAAACAAAAGCTCAACAGACATGGAATTAATCTGAACAATGACGTTTAGTTTCTGTCATCTCTCTGCCAACAGCTGTTTTATTTGTCTATCTGCCGCTACCTGAGAATAATTTCTAGTATGCTAATTATTTCATACTTCAACCTTTTTGCTTTTGAGATTATGTCATTATTAGACATCTTTTCACCACATTGGCAACTAAATTTACTAAGTACGACCTTAATTTGTCAATTTTCTATTAATGTTAGTAAATAAAATACATACATTTTGGTTTGGGGTTGTCACCTGAACAAACCAAGCAGTCTCAGAAGGCTGCTTTAAAGACACTGGAAAGCTAATCAGTGATGAATGTAATTGTTTGTTGCAGCCCTACTAATAATCATTTTTGGTTGCTTGTTTATTTGGAAAGCTCATGGAGCATTTTTCACACTTATTGCACTTAGTCACTTGTGTTATAAATGTGCAAATTCCTGAATAATTTATTTCTTAAACCACATAGAAGTGCAGATCAGGTGTAGTTACCCTCATTTATGTAACACATTTTTGCGTTTCTCTTCCAGGCTCATGTCTACAGTGAAGGAAAAGATGTTTATGACGCGATGCTGAACCAGGTAAAACTTTGAATAGCATTTAATTACAAGCTGATTCAAAGAGAACTGTTAAATTTATTAGGAAAGATATTTTTATACAATCATAGCTGGAAGTTCATTTTTATTAAATGAATATTTTTTTTCCACATTGAGTAGTGCTGACTGACTAAAGTAGTAATTTGAGATTAGTGTAATAGATATTTTAGTCAGGGTTATTCATGGTTTCAAGTGTTTGATTTTAGAACAAGTTATTTTCACTGTGCTTCTTAGCTAATAATGCAACTCCTAGACTGTTTCCTCAGTTACATCTGAAAAAATGAAATTAATATTTTCATTTTAGATTTTGGTCTGTGGAGATGTGGATTAATTTTTGGGCTTTGTCCTGTTGTGCAGACTAATCTTCAGTTTAACAACAATAAATACTACGTGATCCAGCTGCTGGAGGACGACAGCTCCAAGGCTTACAGTGTGTGGATGCGATGGGGCAGAGGTGAGTTCAGTGCTCACTGATGTTTTTTTGTGGATTTGATGTATGTAAATGTCATCATGGAGAAAATGTACACAAGGAAGTTTTTCTTTTAAACTGAAGCTCGCTGCTGAAATTGCCCAATCTGGTGACCAAATTAATTAGTTTTTGATCTGTTGTTTCTGCAGTGGGTAAAGTGGGTCAAAGCAGCCTTACAGCTTGTGGTGGAGACCTGCTGAAGGCCAAAGATGTCTTCAAGAAGAAGTAAGACTGTGTGATTGATTAAAGAAAGGTTTCCAGATGTCTTGCGTGGAAGTGTGCTTAGTGAAATTCTGTAATTGTTCTGCCTTAGGTTCCTTGACAAGACAAAGAACGAGTGGGAGCAGCGGGATAGTTTTGAGAAAGTAGCTGGAAAATATGACCTGGTCTTCATGGACTACAGCACGAATGAAAAGGTATGTTTAGGTTTAAAGGACGAAAACGATTATCTCAACATATTTGTCTTCAGGACTTAGAAAAAGGAGCTTCTGTTGTGTTCATGAATGGATTCCACTGTGCCAGGAGGAGAACCAGACCATGGTGGATGCTGCACCCAAAAAGAAGACCTCTGAGCTGGATGTGAAGGTTCAGTCTCTCCTGGAGCTCATCTGTGACGTTAAAGCCATGGAGGAGTGTGTGCTGGAGATGAAGTTTGACACCCGGAAAGCTCCACTCGGTCAGTCTCACTTTCACAAGTCACTGCAGAAAGTAAAGCAAAAGTCTGAGTTGTGCCTCCTGACGAAAAGCGAAAAGGTGACCAGTGTTTCCAAACCTTTCATCGCTGTGTTTGTGTTTTTCTTTCTACCTGTAGGGAAGCTGACCTCAGAGCAGATCCGTGCAGGTTACACGGCACTGAAGAGGATCGAGGACTGTTTGAAGAAGAAAGGCAGCAATAAAGAGCTGCTGGAAGCGTGCAACCAGTTTTACACCCGCATCCCACATGACTTTGGGTATGGAGCAGCTCAACTGTTAACACGATGCTGCGTGAGAACTAGGGCTGGTCCGAATAGCAATATCTGTGCTTCGGATATTCGGATCCAGCATTCAGCGAATATTCGAATATTTGGTTCGTGCTGCGGCGTCGGCTAGGGGGGTGGGGGGTGACACCGGAGTCGGCAGGTCCGCGTACTAGAACCACTGCGGCGTACTACAACCTCGGCAGCGTTCGGCAACACTCGGCAACACTCGGCAACACTCGGCAACGCTCGGCAGCACCCAGCAGCATACTACAGCCTCGGCAACGCTCGGCAACGCTCGGCAACACTCGGCAACGCTCGGCAGCGTTCGGAAATGCTCGGCGGCGGCAGGCACGAATATTCAAACATCAAAATTATCATTCGAATACCACCACAACAAATAAGTATTTGGATATTATTCGGGACCAGCCTCAGTGAGATCCAGTGTCTGAATTGTTTACAGTGGTTTGCATGTTGCTGTAACTAAAAGATGTTATTCTCCAGGTTGAAAACTCCCCCAATCATTCGCTCGGAAGATGAACTGAAGGAAAAAATCGCCCTGTTGGAGGTAAGATTGTTGGACTGAGTTGAGAAGTGTTTCAGTTTGGTTATCTTTTGTCTTAATATGCTACACACTGAACAATGTGTATATTTAAGGTCTGTCTGCTGTCCTTTTTAAGGCCCTGAGTGACATCCAGATAGCAGTGAAAATGGTCCAGTCCAGTCAGGACAGTGATGAACATCCTCTGGACAGACACTACCGCTCCCTCCAATGCCAGCTGCAGCCTGTCGACTCCAGCAGCAACGAGTATCAGGTCAGTGTGTGTTTTAGATCCACAGCTTAACAGTTGGCTGAAATTGTGTCATAATAGTCAGATTGAAAGAGCATCAAGAGGCCACAACTTTGCCTTGAAACAAATCTGATCTGCTATGATGTCCAGTTTTTGTACACTGTCTTGTACAGTCAAACTGAATGTTTGCACTTCATATTTTTTCTTGCACTGCATATTGTTTATTTATGTTCACAATTTCATCTTACTGTTTACTTTATTCGTGACTGAGATGGCAATTAAGTGAAACTTGAGCCTTGAACCTTGAGCTTGAGTCAATAAATAGACTAATTTAGTGGCTCACGGTTACTGATGGCTTAAAATTATATCAATCCGAGTGTTTGTTGAATCTTTCTGCAGCTTAATACAGTGTAGCTGAGTCAGAAAGACAAATTCCTACACTGACAGCCTGTTTAATATACTAGATTACCTGTCGTAACTTGCTCCCAATCCGATTCTTATCTTTTAATATAATATAGCCGATGCCCAATACTATTTCAGATATTGTCTATTAACTGTAGAACCTGCTTTACCACCACCATCTTACTGTGTAATATTATAGCAACCAGAAGAGGAAGGCAGTTCCATGTTGGGAAGCAGAAAGCATTGTAGGGGTTTAGCTCGTAAAGGGGCACCATGAGAAAGCCTTTTGTGATGCTTAATGACCTCCGTCAAGCACATGTTTTAACAAGCTGGGATCTAGTAGAACGGCTTTCTTGTACGTACAAAAGCACCTTTGTGGTCCGTGTCATGTGTTCGTGGCTTGAAACAGCACTATCAGAGGAGTGCAAATGTTAATGCTGCATGTATCATGAAGTTCTGGAAATTTACAACACTTGACGTAAACAAAGGATCAGGCATTAGTCAGGTGATATTTCTCTTGATTGGCTTCTCAAATCAGACCTTAAGACTGGGATCAGGACATACATAGTGGTCATACCGTATTTTCCGCACCTTAAGGCGCACCGGATTATAAGACGCAGTCTTTATTATGGGGTCTATTTCTGTATTTAAACCATACATAAGGCGCAACTGGTTAAAAGGCGCATGCTAAAATAAGGAAACGGAAGTAAAACAGTGAGTTTGTTGAACTTTATTCTACACTCACATTATTTTTTGATCAATCTTCTGTCACAAACCCTTCAAAGTCTTCATCTTTTGTATCTGAATTGAACAGCTGGGCAATTTCGCCATCCAGCATGCCGGGTTCCCTCTCGTCATTGTCGGAGTCGGTCTCGTTGCCGGGTGGCTGTTCAGCAATGACGCAGGCTTTCGCAAAAGCTCGTACAACAGTCAAAGCAGATACCCTAGCCCAGGCGTACTTAGTATACGTATTTTAGGTACCTATGTCGGCGGGAAATGGTCTGACAGTCAATGAAGAGGAGCGCTTGGAACTCAGTGCACACATAAGGAGCACCGGATTGAAGGGCGCACTGTCGATTTTTGAGAAAATTAAAGGCTTTTAAGTGGCCTTATAGTGCGGAAAATACGGTAATTTTTCAGAAGCTGTCGGGAAATCTTGCCTCGTTTTTAAACATGTTCACTTTCCTCTTTTTTTTGTGAAGGTGATAGAAAAGTATCTGCAGTCCACTCACGCTTCCACCCACCGTGACTACACCATGACTGTCCTCGACATCTTCTCGGTGGACAGAGAAGGGGAGAGCAGCAACTTCCTCTCCAGCTTACACAACAGGTTAGCAGGAATAAAGCTTCATGCTGACTTCTGAATCTGATTTGTCAGCTTCCATGCTTGCCTGTATAAAATCTGACAATGATGTGTGTGAAAACGATGTTTTCCTTTACGCTGAACTCTACCAGGACTCTGCTGTGGCACGGCTCCCGTCTCTCTAACTGGGTCGGCATCCTGAGTAAAGGCCTCCGAATAGCCCCACCTGAAGCCCCCGTCACTGGTTACATGGTAGGATGGGTGGAGGACTGATGGATACATGCACTCTCTTAAACCTGTTTGTCTCAAAAGCAATTCCTATAAGTGTTTGACAAATGTGAACACAAAGGTTAAGGAAAAAAACAGCATAACTCAACATAAAATCCAATTTTTACATCAGCCTGAAATTTTTACAGCATATAGTATGGATAATTATTAAGATATGTGTGAAATATAGGCCTGACGTATCAAATACCTTTTGAGATACTTAAAAAAAAGTGCCCATCTACCTACTTTTAGCACGTTATTTAAAATTTGAAGCTGTTTTGATTGATGACATCTCAGGACCTTTCAAGATAAAAGCCTGACTTTTAGAATCTGCAATGTTCGACGAGTAGGTAAAATAATTTCTTAATTATTATTGGTGAGTTGAATTACAGAAAATAATGCCATCTTTAAACTGACGTTAACAAAAAAAATGATAATGTAAAAGTTAACTAGTGATTTTTTTTAACTAAGTGTAGCTGCTTGTCGCAAAAAGACTAAACAAAGAACATAGATTATATTTTAATATATTTGGTCGCATAAATGACAAAAAAAATAAATTGGAAAACCTATCTTTCCAAGTATCTGATATATAAGATACTACGCCATTTTAGATATTCATAGTTTATAATTTGAACAGAGAAAGGTTTGCAGCAAATGGTCAAGCAGGAAGCCCCTGGTGGTGATTTAAGATGGAATAATCCAGGTGCGTTCGTGATTTTCAGGCTAGGTTTTTCAACATTTCGACCATTTTCAAATTAAATTGTCCTTGCACTTTAATGTATTTTTACTCCAGAATATCAAAGCGGTACATTGTAATTTCCTCATTTCTCTTTCATCCAGTTCGGTAAAGGCATCTACTTTGCTGACATGTCGTCAAAAAGCGCCAACTACTGCTTTGCCAACCAGAGCAACAAGGTCGGGCTGCTGCTACTGTGTGAGGTGAGTTCGTTTGATGTTAACAGTTAATGTTCTGCTCCAGCTGTTGCATCTAGAAATGTATTAAGGAAGCATCTTGTCAATAATCTGCAATAGGTTTTCTTTTTGCAGGTGTCACATCTGCTTTTTTACTCTTAAATCTGCTCCTAACAAGCTATTTTTTAAGTCTGACAATGAGGAAAGAAGTGGAAAATATATGTTTAATGTTATAATCTGTTGAGATTAAAGATAAATATTGTAAAATATACTTTGGCAGCAAAAGATGCTGCCTAGAGGTGCATGATGTGAACATAATGTTACATGTCTGGCCCCGATATGATGCAGCACGGTTGGGTGCTTTCTGTGTTTGTGTGGCTGCAGGTCGCCCTGGGAGACTCCAACGAGCTGCTGGACGCCGACTACGAAGCCAACAATCTGCCTGCTGGAAAACACAGCACCAAGGGCCTGGGACAGACCGGACCTGACCCCAAAAACTCCGTCACACTGTGAGCCTGTCTCATTGCTCTGATACACTTCACAGACAGGCCAAACATCAATGTTACACTGTTACACACCAGAAATCACTGCATTGTCTGCGTGGGAAGGCTTTGTAGTTGTATTAGCAAAGATATCATGCAAAGAAAAATGACAATCGCATGATAAATATTACAGGAAGTAGCCTTTTAGCATGACGCTAGTAACAAATCATGACTACTGCCATGTGATATGTCCTCTACTGTAGCTTCAGCAGTTTTCCCATTAACTTCTGTTCTCATCATCTGTGCATCGTTTAGAGTCGAACATGTCAACTGTGTGGATTACCTAAGCTGTTTAACATACGTGGGCCTATTTACTGAAGGTTACGATCAAACACTACATGTCAGGGTCTTTTTGTTTCTACAGGATGCAGTTTGGAGCTAAACCATTTAAGTGAAAGTCAAACTTCTAAATGCTGAACCCTGTCTGCTGTGTGGTGACTCATCCACTAATGGACTGCCTTGCCTCGCCTTCCCCTCATTCGTTCTGCTGCTTCTCCTCTGTAGATTCGACAAAGTTCAGCCTTTCATTGCAGAGCAGTCGGCCGAGCACGAAGCAAAGCAGTCGTTTAATTTTTTTGTGCAACCTTGGAATGAAAGCCTGAGCTGCTTTATTAGAAAATGAAGGTTTTTTATGTAAATAAGATCCATGCATACTGGTTAAGTAGTTGATTGCAACATAGTTTGATTTAAAACTATTTTGATAAACAACAACAAACTAGTTCTGGGTTCTCCAATGTGAGGATTTTCTGTTTTTATGGGCTTTATGTGATAGTAAACTAAATGTCGTTGTAGTGCAAAAAAAACCCCCACATCACATGACATTGTTTTGTTCCCAATTTGCAGAGTTTTCTAATGTTTTTTAGACAAAACAATAGAAAAAAATAGTACAGAAGAGTATTAGGGCCACTGGACATTATGGGAGGTAGGGTTTTTTTTTTTCATCACGCACTTTGAGAAAAAAGTTGAAATGTCGAGAATAAAGTCGACCTAGTTCGGTAAAGTTGGAAAGATATCCGCAGATTTGGACTTCCAGCATCAATAACTCGTTAGCGATACGTTGTCAAAACATAATCGATGCCTCTTTCCCATCGGTGTGAGGTAGACAATGTGCTACAAGCCCAGTTTTATCAAAAGTAGCTGTCTTTCAGGCTGCAGAAATAAGATTGGTGTCTATGTGCAGCCGGCTGGGCGACGAGTTGCAAATTGCAAAACCGTTGCAACAGTGAAGAGAGAGACTACATAAATACTTAGTCATCAACTGGTTCCTGTTGATCAGACTACAACACCAGCAGTGATTCTGGTGACACTACAGTGTCTAAGAGTGAAGTTATTGAAGCTTAATCCTCTGTAGGGTCACAGGGGGGCTGGAGCCTATCCCAGCCGACTCAGGCGAAGGCAGGGGACACTCTGGACAGGCCGCCAGTCTATCACAGGGCTACACATAGAGACAGACAACCAAGCACACTCTCATTCACACCTACAGACAATTTAGAACAATCAGTTAACCTCAGCATGTTTTTGGACTGTGGGAGGAAGCTGGAGTACCTGGTGAAAACCCACGCTGCACAGGGAGAACATGCAAACTCCACACAGAAAGATCCCAGGCGTCCTAACCGGGACGTGAACCGGGGATCTTCTAGCTGTGAGGCGACGCTGCTAACCACCGAGCCACTGTGCAGCCCCAGTTTATAGTTAATGGGTGAAAAACCACTAAAAACAAAACCTTTCCTCATCTTTTTTTTTCCTCAGGAAAGGCGCGACGGTGCCGATGGGCCCCGGGAAGAAAACTGGCATGGGTAAAACCAACAGCTACTCGCTGCTCTACAACGAGTACATCGTTTACAATCCTGCCCAGGCTCGCATGAGGTACCTGCTGCGGATCCAGTTCAACTACTCCTCGCTGTGGTGAGGCTGCAGAAGCAGCTTGCTGGCATGACATCTGGGAATCTCCATCGAGCAGAGATTATATTCTGTCCAGTCATTCTTCGTGTGCACTTTGCTCCTGTGTAGCTCTCGGTTTTGGGGATTGGATGTAAACACGTCGTTGTTATGGGTGGAAAACTGAAGGATATTGTTGATTTGATAGTTGACAGTAACATAAGATGTGGCTATTCTGACAACCAAACAGTCATTTCAAGCAAAAATACCAGAAATTATTTGCATCTCTTTAAAATAAATGACTCTAAATTGAATATCTTTGGACTGTTGGGCGACTGAAGCAAGCAATTTTAATGCATTTTAGCATTTTTCACTTTCTTGACATTTTATATACAGATGCATTAAAGGAGAAAATAACTGACATGAATTGATAATGAAAAATAAACACTACTTGCAGCCCTAGAGCGATGGGACCAGCAGATCTAATTGTTAAGGACATTTCAGTCGATATGTAAATGAAAAATGAGGTAAATATCAACAGAACAGATTTTTCCACAGTGGGTTCTCTGCTTTTTCTCTTCCTTCCTAGTTTCCTTTTTGAAAACAAGACGCTGGACTCAAATAGTTTCTGCTCATTGTATGGTTTGTGGAGGAGGTTTACTTGATTGAGCGGAATGAAAAAAGTATAAGGAACATTTTGCACTATTATTTTTTTTGCGTGGCTTTTTATCGCGAGTGTCTTCACATCAGTAAAAGCTGTATTTATCCACATTCATTGCCTTGGTTTTAGCTCTGTGTAACACAAACTGCCTCCTAGATCTAACACACAATGAACATCTGACTTTACGGACAGAACATAGTGATGGGATGAAAAACTGGAAAGAAAACTAGAAATGGTATGTTTTTGTTTGCCTGAATAAACATTCTGTAAAATATTTGGGGTTTTAATGCCAAAAAAACACGATAACTTCACTGAAAGCATGTTTTATAGTTTTTTATTTGTGTAAAACTGAGACAAAGACACAGTTCTGCTGAAACACTGATTCATATTTTGTCGCTTAAAGCCTGATGCAGTTCGAGTGTGTACATAGTGATAATAAAGGACATTTTCATTCACAGTTCGGAGTGTTTGTTTGTATTTACATGTGTGTCGTTTTGCACAGTTTCACCTCCTTCCCAGGAGGTAGAGGAAGATGAGGACGATGTCGAGGTAGATTGTGAGAGCGGCGTTGACGTATTCTTCTGGATCCAGGCGGTAGCTCATCATCCCCATCATCAGCTGACAGTCGATCATCAGGAACTGAGGCAGGGATGAAGATTTAGATCAGGGTGAGGACTTAAATCAGGGCGTATTTTATCAAGAAGCCTTTTCTATGCACAGTCGCAACAGGAAAGACGGGTTGCTGCAGGCTCAAGGTCCTGGAGTTCATAAACGCTGACTCACTGGGAAGCTAAAACAGCCTCAGCAAAACCATCTTTAAATCGTATTAGTAGCATCTGTGCTTGGTTTATCTGTTTAAAAAAAGACTCCTGCTTCCTTGAAAATGGCCTTTAAAGGTATTAAAACGTCTTGAATTTAATTTATAAATGTAGTATTCAAGACTGTTGTGGGCTATGACTTTACTTTGAATACAAGTGCTTATGAAATATTATGTTTTTGTATTTGATTTTTAGCACAAATTGGCTGGAAGATCCTCAGTGAATATTCTAGACTTCTAATCTTGGGTAAAATCCACATGGAAAACTTAATTTAAATATTTGATCAATCTGTTTTCTGCTGCTTTTCCCACAATAGGTCATGGTTAGCGATTGTTTAATGACATTGTTAGTAATTATTGTTCAATTTTTGAGGGAAGTACTGATAAAAATGCAACATAAACATCTGTAAATCCATTCACTTTGTTAACAAGTTGAGGTTTTACTGTTAATACTGACTTTTCTTGATATTTTTCTTGTTTAGGGCGGTACGACTGTGAAAAGGGTATTAAATTACATCCCGTGTGGTTTTAAAAAGTCTGAATATTAAGCCCAAATCCTGTTCTAGATCTCAAACACATTACAATAAAAGAATCCAATGAGAAATAACAAACAGCAAAAAAAACACTGGAACTTGATGTTACTTGTTTCTTCTACTTTATAGTAAGAGAAATACTGTGTGAGTCTACAGGTGGCTTTAGAAGACCCTGATCAAGCATCAACAGGATGCAGTGGAACAAGTTGGATTGACAGAGGCCCCACTGCACAAGCCAGAGTACCCAAAGGATCCAGTGCCAACGTCCTGGTTCCAGACCCCATAGGACACCCTGAGAGGTCCTCTGGTCCATGTCCAATGGTTCAGAGCATTTTTGAGCAACACAGTATTAGGCAGATGGTCGTGATGTTATTCCTGATCGGTGTAGATGTATATTAAAGTCTTTTTCTTACCAGTGAATAGAGCAGAGCCCCCAGACATCCGTAGGCAACTTCGGCGACGTACGAGTAATAGAAGGTGCAGAAGAACCCAAACATGATGACGTCTATGGCCACAATCAACAGAAGACCGTAGCAAATAGTGAAATCATAACGAGTCTGCAAATAAAACAGAAAAATATCAACACATTAATTAGTTTCATTCACACAATCTTTGCAATAAAAACAGGAAATTTATTAGGCTTTCTTTTACACACAGAGCAGCTGCACAGCCCACTTACACACCTGGCCAGTATGTGCTTCAGCTTTGAATACTTTTATTACACATGTTTCTATTTTTAAAACAACTCTTCTGATGTTTCATTTCCTTCTCTCTTATTCTAATGAGTCTTTATCGCACGCCAGCCTTTTAGCACAGCCTCCTTATGGTGCTGCATTGTACTGCACATAATAAATGAGCACAGGACAAATAAAACCTCTCAATCTTGACTCATTTAGTAATAAAGTAGATTGTATTTCGAATTATGGTGTTACAGAATTGATTTGATTTTGCACTCGATTTCTTAAATTCTGTACATTTTTAATGAGACCTGGGATTAAAAAGGGAAATACTGTAGCTGTCGTCTGTTTATACTTCAGATTCAGTAGATGGTTATGACTTTCAATCTATAAAATGTCAGAAAATATGAAACAAGTGTCCGTCATAGTCTCTTAGAAAACATGGTGACGTATTTAAAAGTCTTGTTTTGGTCAACTGACAACCCAAAACAGGAAGTTTGCAGTGAGTTAAAAAGAGAAACTGAGCAAGTCTTTGCATTAGAGGAGATGAAACCAGAATTTTTAAGTAAAAATATCAATAAAACTTACAAAACACAACCACATGTGCTGCTAACTTGCTGCTTAAAGAAGTAAAAGTGAGTAAAAACATTAAAAAAAACAGATTTTTCTACAGCAGGTTTCCTCTTGTTTCCCACTATCCTTTAAGAGAACGTGATGTTGGACCGTGTCAAGTGATTTCTGCATGTTTTGTGGTTAAAACAGTTCATTGAATACCATATATATCATCCTGAAGCTAAGTATGGACTTTTCTTCCACCAAGAAACAGTTTAGAGCTGTAAATTCCAAACTTAAGGTCCACTGAAACATGTGCATGTGGCTTTAAAATAAACATGTGTGATGGATTAAACGTTTTTAAATGCAGCTTTTCAGTTCATCCTGTTTGTCTGACCCAGGGGTGTCAAACATACGGATGACTTAACCTTGTTCCTCAGTAGTTCCCACTTTAGTTTGTGTGGTGTCACTTTACATGTCACTAATGCTTTGTTTTCCCCGAGGTCCTGTGTTTGTTCTCTCCATGGATGTCTCTGGATCTGGAGCTCCACGTCCCTGATCTGCAGCCGCTGGCCTCCCCCTTCATCCCCACTCCCAACCCAACCGGTCGAGGCAGACGTCCGCCCTCCCTGAGCCTGGTTCTGTCGGAGGTTTTTCCTTCCCGCCGTCGCTGTCTGCTTGCTCAGAGGGAATCCAAATGCAACTGTTGGGTTTTCTGTTTTCTGTTCTTCCTGCTATGTAAAGCGCTGTGTGATGACATGTGTTGTAAATATGCGCCATATAGATAAAACTGAACTGAACTGGTGTGGTGCGTCAGTTCAGGTGGTCAAGATTACCGCACAGATGGTGGAAATGACGGTAAACTTAAAATGATTTCTAGATCTTGACAAGCTGTTTCGATCGTCAAGTAAGTTCCAGATGCCTGTGGCTGAATGTTTTGCGCCTTTGTAGACACGCTGTGATCTGTAAGTCGTAACGCACACGTGTAAATGATAAACTGAGGTGTAATATGGTTGGAATTGCACTTATTTTTCTTAGGGAATTTCTTGTTGTTCATAGTGTTTTGTTAAAAGATAGCTTTCAGGATGTACTTGTGCTTTTTACACTAAAACAAAGGGAAACATTTGGAGTTGTCGTTATCTTTAGGTTGCTATTATGCTATGATTTGGTCAAATTCTGCTCTATGTGACCCTTGATTTAAAGTGAGTTTGACACCCGTGGTCTAACCTGTGCTGAGAAGGCGATGATGGCGACGGAAATGACCAGCGTCACTCCCATGGTGATGACCACGGCGGTGGTGTCGTGAAAGGAGGCGACGGTTCCCACCATGTACGACAAACTCAGGGTGACGACAACCTGGACACACAAAATTCAGCGTATTAAACTCAACGTCACATGAAACACCTTCTCGTCCCTCACTGGTTCGTTGTGATTCAGCTCATTTGTGTTGTGTCCTTTTAGTTTAGCATCAGGTGCAAGTGCTGAACAAACAAAGTGAAGATTAAGATGCCGACAAAACCGCAACTGCTCAAAGTGAATCTGTGACGGCAGCTTTAGAGGAAACTGAGGTTTTCCTTTGGAGACAGAAGTCTGAGAACTCGTCTGAAAGTTTAGGGAACATTCAACCGCCGAAGAAAACTGAGCCGGGGATTCGATTTCAGGAGGTCTTCCACAAAAGGCCTTCAGCTGAGCCGGCAGCATTCCTGTTCGACCAAAATGTTTCACTTCTCTGTCCAGGATGTGGCTGTGTGATGTCAGGTGTTTCATATCCAGCTTGTCTCTTCTTTTAAAGACACGGTTCCTCTATTATTAGGGTCCGAGCACTACAGTGCAAGGACCCTATTGTTACCTTAATGTTTCTTTGGCGGTTTCTTTTTCTTACGCCACTTTGAACCCCAATTTGACCCCCTAAACATGCTCAAAAACTCACCAAATTTGGTACACCCATCAGGACTGGTGAAAAATTTAATATTTTGGGGGAATTACACATATGAATGGAAAAATGACTCAATAGCGCCACCTTGAAAATTGGGCTTTAGTGGAGTTAATACGGCTAGTTTCACGTAAACTCATGAAATTTGGTACACAGGTACAGTAGCCCGAGACAAAAAAATTCCTGCTTTTAAAATTTCAAAAAAGCTCAACAGCGCCCCCTACAGCATGTGGTGGACAGGCATTGGAATTTAACGAACTCCTCCAAGGATTTTTGTCCGATCTTCACCAAATTCGCTGTGTGGCATCTGGACCCCTCCAGGATGAAAAGTTATTAAAATCTCGTGGCTACGTCACACGGTGTGGGCGTGGCATGGCGGCCATTTTCAGCAAATTCGCCATGTGGAACGAAATGAGTGTTGGAGGTGAAGGGATCCATGTAAAATCACCAAATCCACAAAAATGCTCATTAATCTTAAAACCTAACGTTCAATATACAATTCAGGAATGGACGTGGTCAAAAGGCTCCACAGCGCCCCCTACAAATATTCAAATACTCATATAAAATCACTGCTTTATCCTACAAACATGAAATTTGGTACATACATATAGTATCCCAAGACCAACAGATTTGCACGGTCAAAATTCCAATCGGCTCTACAGCGCCCCCTAGACAAGGTCGTGTGGTTGTCCGACGCTGCTTGCAGCTTTAATTTACATTTATTACCATACATTTAAGATCCCTGTCAGATATTTCATGCTGCTCTATTTGTTATTTGTAACCCACCAGCCCCACGATGTTCCATGGGTGATGGCGGCTGAAGGACTTGCAGCAGGTGAGGGCGATGGCGACCACGGCGAAGACGATGAAGGAGCTGAGATAAGCCCACAGGTTGGCCTGCACCGCCTCCTTGACCACGCTGGAGAAGGTGAACACGCAAACCACGCTGAAGGTGAAGAGCAGCTGCAGGGTCAGGATGCTGAACACCTACACATGTGGAAGAAAGACGGAAAGGGAAGAACTTTGTGACTAACGTAGAAGAACTGTGGTGAAAAGGTCACAGACAATCTGGCCTAGAGTCAAATTCAGTGCAGTCAACTCAGCTTTTAGCACAACCTCCTCATGATCCTGCATTTTACAGCACATATTAAATGAGCACATGACAAATAAAACAACTCCGTCTTGACCCATACAACAATAAAGTAGATTAAATTATGAATCATAGTGTTCAAGAAGATTTGTACTCCATTTCCTAAAATCTGCACATTTTAATGAGACCTGGCATCAAAAGGGGACATACTGTAGCTGACATCTGTTATACAGTGGATAGTTGTTGTTTTTAGTCTACAAAATGTAGAAAATATTGAAAAGTTTCCGCCACAGACTCCTAGAAAACATATATTTCAAAGTCAGTATTTCATTTTCATCTCATTTTTCAAGTGCAATATTTCATTAACATGTGTCTTCTTACTTTTTACCTCAGTATAACAGGTCTATTTGAGCTTTAATTTAGGTGACTTATTTTATTTCAGGAATGTATTGTACTTAAACGTGTTGCTTTTTTACTTTTTAGGCACACTGCATTTCTTATGTCATTTTGTTTTTTTATGAGCAGTTTCTGGTACAAGGATTTCCTTTGTGATTAATAAAGTTTTATTTCATCTCATCTATCTTAACTTAGCTTAACTCATCTCAACTTATCTTCACTCATCTTATCTCAACTTCACTTATATTATCTCATCTCATCTCATCCTAACTCGTCTTAACTTATATTATTTTATCTTAACTCATCTTAATGCATCTCAACTCATCTTATCTCATCCTAACTTATTTTATCTCATTTTATCTCATCTTCACTTATATTATCTTGTCTCGTCTCGTCTCATCTCATCTTGGCTCATCTTAACTTATGAAATCTTAACTTATTTCATCTCATATCTTAAATCATATTATCTTTACTCATCTTATCTCATCCTAACTTATCTTATCTCATCTCATCTTAACTCGTCTTAACTTATATTATTTTATCTCAACTCATCTCATCTCATCTTTTTTTATTTCATCTCATCTTAACTCACCTTATCTCATTTAATCTCATTTTATCTAATCTCATCTCATGTTATATTTACTCATCTTGACTTATCTCATCTTCACTTATATTATCTTGTCTCGTCTCGTCTCATCTCATCTTAACTCACCTTATCTAATTTAATTTCATTTTATCTAATCTCATCTAATTTTACCTTATCTCATCTCATATTATCTTTACTAATCTTAACTTATCTCATCTTCACTTATATTATCTTGTATTGTCTCATCTCATCTCAGCTCATCTTAACTTATATTATCTCAGCTCATCTCATCTCATCTTAACTTATGAAATCTTAACTCATCTCATCTCATCTTAACTTATATTATCTCAGCTCATCTCATCCTAACTTATCTCATCTTTCTTAATTTATATTATTTTATCTTATCTCGTTTTACCTTATCTCATCTCATATTATATTTACTCATCTTGACTTATCTCATCTTCACTTATATTATCTTGTCTCGTCTCGTCTCATCTCATCTTAACTTATCTCATATTATCTTAAATCATCTTATCTTTACTTGTCTTATCTCATCTTCACTTATATTATCTCGTCTCATCTTATATTAACTCATCTTATCTCATCCTAACTTATCTTAATTCATCTCATCTGTCCTTAGCTTCTCTCATCTTATCTCATTTTATCTCATCTCATCTCATTTTATCTTAACTCATCTTAACTTGTCACATCTTACCTTATATTATCTTATCTTATCTCAACTCATCTTCATCTCTGAAAGATAGTATATAACTTTATTGATCCCTGAGGAAATTTTTGTCTGAAGTACTGCTCAGAAAAACCAAAATGACTTAACATAAGAAATGCAGCGCCTAAACAGTAGAAAGATATAAGTACGATACATTACTGTAATAAAATAAGTGAACTAAAATAAGGCTAGAATAGAACGGTTAAAAGTAAAGTTGCCAACGTTACTTTTTTAATTTTAGTTTTAATAAATGTTAGTATCCTGACAAGGCAAAGTTTATGGCAAAATATTGAACATTTTTGGAACAATTAATAACATTTTGAGTTTCTTAAGGCTCCAGTGAAAAGCAACTGGACTTCTCTCTTCAAGAATAAGGATGTAAGGATCTATAACGTGGATTACTGAGAGTCTAAATTCAAACATATCTCACAAACATCGCCATCATTCACACCTCATTACTGAATCTGCCAAACGTGGGAAAACCGAGACTACAAACCTTCCTGACAAACCCTCTCCTCACTGTCTTGTCATCGAACGAAGATGAGGACACAAGCGGAGTGTTATCGGATGCAGCTTCTGGGTTTATGTCTCGGAAGGACTCGTATCCAGAGGAGGACTGATAGGTGCAGGTGGTGTTGACTTTGGGTGGATTGTAGGTCGCCGGGGCTGCATGGTAAGCTGGAGGCTGCTGTTCTTGGTAGGCATACGGCGGAGGTGGTGGGGAGACATCGGAGCCAGGAGGTGCCTGTTTGGATGTGAAGGCGTCCGCTGTGTCCGACATCCTGGAAGAAACTGAGGGGCAGAAACGAACCATATGAAGAGGTCAGCTGATGCAAAAGATGGAGGCACAGATCTGGGATGAGTAGCAGCAGCTGGGTTCATAGAATAACCATAAAAATGAGACGCACTGCGTAAATTTGGTATCTGACCTACTGAAAAGGGTTGAGAACAAGTTGCATATTCAGTCAGTCACTGGAGCTCATTCTTTGATGAGGAAATCATGTGGAGTGAAACCCAACAGCAGCTTCTCTCAATGAGTGAACAAACTTGTCAAGGTCAAGGTCAAATTTATTTATAAAGCACATTTACAACAACCCAAGATGCCCAAAGAGGTTAATGTTTAAGAAAAGACAAAAAAAAATCACAGATCATGCCATAAATATGAGATAAACTATGTGAATTTGGTGTCTAAACTACTGAAAAGGCTGAGAACTAGTTGCATGTTCGGTCAGTCTTTGGTTCTAAATCACTGATGAGAAAGAAATGTGGAAGACCAGACAGCTGTTTCTCTGAATGTCCTGTCTTTTATTTTCAGTTTACAATTTAGTAAAAAAAACTTTGTGAGCATCAGCCTGCCAGGGACGCTTACGTCAGACGTGCCGCCGACTTGTTGCTTCACAACGGAGTCGACTTTAGGAAGTAAAACTCGAGCTGTGGGGCCCCTTCACGTGTCTGTAAGCAACAGGTCTGGGAAAACCAAGGTTGAGCCACTTTGATTAGTTCTAAAGATTCAACTAAAATCAGTTTAACGTTCACTTTCAGTCAAAGCAGCAAGACGACACTCATTTTTCACAGCAGATTAAACACCGTTGGTCGTGTTTAAAGGGAAATCAGCCATGTTTAATTTTAGTATTAATTATATTTGTGCTTCTTCTGTGAAAAAGGAGCCCATAAATATGCATTAAAGCACATGTGAAACCCGACAAAAACCACCACCAGTTTATGCAAATGTGTGAAAAGAGAAACAGAACCACTCCGATCTAATTAAGAACCCCATTTTACAACTTCACCTGAACATATTTAGAAAAACTGATCATTTCTGACCTAATAAACATTAAAATACCTGTTATCCAACCAGCTGAGAGACTCTTTTATAGGTACAAGCTTTACACCATCTAGAGATTTGTCTCAAAAAATCAAATCCTCCAGTTATTCCTGCGATACATTACCGTACACCTACTTCCCTTTCAATCCAGATATGAATAAATGAATATTATCAAGCAATTTAAGGGTTTGTAGAGGAAAAATGGAGAAATATATGCTGTGTTTTCAGTAAACAGACCCTTCTATGAATGTTACAAGCTGAAAAAAGCAGCCAAGAAAAGTGCAGTAATCAAGAATGAAGTAAATGATCTTCCTACCTTCTCTGCTGGGTTACACTCCACGAGCAGCCACTCAGAGCTTAGTGAGGAGGAGGAGGAAGCTGCACGACTGATGTACATTCCAGCAACCTGAGGTGCAGCGTTTCACTTCCTGCAACTTCAGAGTGATGAAAATGATTTGTGTCTGGGGTTTTGGCTCTCAAAAGCTTCCACTGTTGTGTAACGCTAGATTAGTGGTCGTCAGAGTGTCAGGGCGACTTCCAGGAACCCACGGTGAAATCCTTCTATCCAGACAATGAATTATAGCAGACATCGATGTACTGTGGTGCTAGTTTTTCTTTACTTTTTGCAAAATGAATAGAAATCTTGGCCTACTTTGGTCAGATTATTGTCTAAGTTGTGTTTTGCGACCGGATAGTTGAGGGACTATTTGTGAATGCAGCTTGTTTCCATAGAACTGAATCACTGCCCACATCTCAGAGAGTCATCTCATCTCTTGTTGAATGACTGTTTGGCTGCCATTAAAAGCTGGATGAACGATAGATATCCATCCATCCATTATCTGTACACTGCTTAAGGGTCAGGGACTTGGGTGAAGACAAGGGACACCCTGAACAGGTCTCCAGTCTATCACAGGGCTACACATAGAGACAGACGACCAAGCACACTCTCATTCACACCTACGGACAATTTAGAATAATCAATTAACCTCAGCATGTTTTTAGACTGTGGGAGGAAGCTGGAGAACCTGGTGAGAACCCACGCTGCACAGAGAGAACATGCAAACTCCACACAGAAAGATCCCAGGCGTCCTAACCGGGACGCGAACCGGGGATCTTCTGGTTGTGAGGCAACGCTGCTAACCACCGAGCCACTGTGCAGCCCTGAATGATAACTATCTCGAGTTAAATACTGAAAAAACAGAGTTTCTCATCATTGCTTCAGGGACCATTTCCTCCCATATTGGTTCCGTGTCTTCGTCTCTGAAACAACATTTTAAAAACCTCAGGGCAATTTCTGATCTTTTTTAATAGAAGCTTTATTTGTCCCCAGGGGGCAAGTCAATTTTTGCTTATCCCAGTTGGGGTCAGAGCCACAGTGCAGCAACCCTGGAGCAGGAAGGGTTAAGGGGCTTGGTCAGGGGCCCAACAGTGGCCACAGTGGGGGCTCGATCCACTGACCTCCTGATTGGCAGCCCAGCGCTTAACCCGTTGTGCCGCCACTTCCAAAATGCATGTTGATCGACATGTTAAGTCACTGAGCCGCTCCTGTTTCTTTCATGTAAGGAATATGACAAAACTGAAATCGATTGTGTCTCGAGCAGAGCTGGAAATGCTTATTCATGCCTTTATTTCTTCCCGGCTTGACTGTTGTAATTCCCTTTTCACCTGCTTAAACAAATCCTCACTTCATCGTTTACAGTTAGTTCAAAATGCTGCAGCCAGGTTGCTAACTAGGTCCAGCAGGACGACTCACATCACTCCGATTTTACGCTCCCTACATTGGCTTCCTGTCAAATACCGAATTCAGTTTAAAATCCTTGTTCTTGTTTACAAAGCCCTACATCAGGGGTGTCCAACCCTGGTCCTCCAGGGCCCCTATCCAGCATGTTTTAGATGCTTCCCTCTTCCAACACACCTGATTCAAATGATCAGGATCGTTATCAGGCGTCTGCAGAGCTTGATGATGATGAGCTGATCATTTGAATCAGGTGTGTTGGAAGAGGGAAACATCTGAAACATGCCATAGACATATATACGTAGACGCAGCATTGACTGTGGAGGGACGTGCCTAAAGCTCTGCCATCTTGGTACAGGGCTAGCGGAAGCAGGAGTGAATGTAAGTCTATGGAGGTAAGAGGTACTCCACAGTCTTAAAGTAGAATTGTTCACTGAATTTTCGACCGATTTCTAAACGGTTTGGTTTGTTAAAAACGTCACACATTTAGCTTTGACACAGGATGCTTGGATGCTTTTGTTCTATTTATGTCTGCCTGTCCGTCCTCCATGTCTGACGTTTGTAACAAACAATATATGTTGACAACTGATGGATTTATGATCACTTTTATAGTGCAGACATGTCATTCCTCTATAGACGTAATGCACTGTAGGGGTGAGTGGCACTGTACCAAGATGGCCGCTGCGTAGGCACGTCGGCTCCAATCGGCAGCAGCAGTCAACGCAGCGTCTACGTATATATGTCTATGAAACATGCAGGATAGCGGCCCTGGAGGACCAGGATTGGACACCCCTGCCCTACATCATTGATCTGCTTCAGCCCTGCACCCCCTGTAGATCTCTCAGGTCCTCGGTTCAGAGTTTCCTAGTGGTCCTTTGGGCCTGTTTAAAAACTAAAGGTGATCGTGCTTCTGAAGTTGTGGCGCCAACCCTTTGGAACTCTCTTCCATCTCAGCTACGCTCGGCTGCTTCAACACATGTTTTCCAAAAGCAGCTGCAGACACATCTTTTTAGATTTGCTTTTGTGGATCCAAATCATTGATTTGATTATTTGCATTTCAATATGTCATATTTCAGTGTCTTGTTGTTGTTGTTTTTACTGTTGTGAAGCACTTTGTGACCTTGTGCTGTGAAAAATCCTATATATATACAATTTACTTACTTGCTTTTATTCGTCAGTACAAACAGAAGGTGAAACAGTCCAGTCTGGTTACAGTACCTGGTTAAAGGGGGACCAGAGCTGCAGTGTGTCACATTGATTACAGGTGTTTTTAATGCGGCGCCTGCTGTCACTAACAGGTAAACATGTTGGTTTTCTTTAAATGTCGATACTGTTTTCTATTTCAGAGTCTTAAAAATAGCGACTGTAGCCCGAGCATTGATTTCTTCATTTGCACCCAGCTAAGACTCTTTTCATTCTTGATTCCAGGATTTTTCAGCCGCCCCTGTCTTTGCGGATCACTTGGTGCTCTGAGGTATTTTTAGGCCGTCTTGCACAGATCTGCCCACAGGTTCTCGGAGATTTTCAGATCAGGACGGTTTGTTATTTCTTCAGCGAGTTCATTGTGGGTTTTTTTTTTGTGTCTGCTGTGGTTCGCCGTCCTGCTGGAGGAGTTTCGTTTCAGTGTTGTTTCCTTTCTGACTGCAGGACGTTCAGATCTGATGACATTTAGTGGAATCCGTTCTTGTCTTTAATCAGGGAAACACAGGCTGCAACACAACCCCTACATAGTACTGGCATCTTATCCATGTTATAAACTCAAATAGTCCAGTCTACGATGTTTAACACAGGGGAAATGGTTGAGGAAGATCATGCAGTACAGTTCATTCTGAGCACAAAACAACAAAAATAGCTTTGTTAAAAATGCATTTAGATTAAATTAAGTTCTTGCTGAAATTATATTCAACTGAGAATCAATTCTGCAAATTCAAACAGGCCTCATGTGTGCATATATTTAAAAATGTGGATAATATCCCTTTATAAAATTCAAGGTCACATTTATGAAATTGTAACTGTATACGCATGGCTCCATTATAAAATTCTTATTATAGTAACAGTATTAGAGGAAGGATCATTTATACTTTAGCATTCAGGACCAGACATGTAAATCATATTAAATTTAAGTAAATTTGCCAATTAGTCACTTAATTTATATTATTAATTTATTCTTAACTAATCAGTTTAGCTGTTTGGTATTCATAAATATCAAATCAAAAGTGAAAAATGTCCATTTCTGTCTCCCAGAGCACAAAGTGGCACCTTTGAATGTCTGACCAACGCTTTAAAATGTGTATTTTGGGGTTTTAAAGTGATTTAAAACAACAAAAAAGCAGCAAACCCTCAAATTCGCCAAGCTAGAACACAATTAAAGCTCGAAAACTGACAACAAGTAACAGATTATTGAAATAATAAATGAGGATTACTGTTTTGGCTTTTAGAAGTTTATAGTATTTGTACAATTTTAATACTATCAAGTCGTTTAGGATTTAGGATTAAACTCCGGATACATTTATTTGTTTAATCTAACCTATTAGAGTATCTCCGTTTCACTCAGCTGCTCAAACAAGCAGAAACACTTAAAAAACACACAAAACAGACGTGGACGAAACGTCTCTCACACATATTTATTTGTAAAAAATACATATAAAAACAATTTCTGAGACATACAAAAGATCGGAGCTTAGAAACAGTATATTGAACAGACAAGGACCAAGCCATTTTCTTGAATTGCATTACATATTTACAATTTAATAAATAAAATTCAATTTGTTTTTTTTTTTTTATACCAGAGTAAAGGCAGATTGTCCATATCTCGGGGATGCAGATACCGCTGTGGTGACTCTTTGAAAAAAAAAGAAAAGAAGAAAAAAAAACATTCTCATCTAATGCGTCGGCCTCAAATCGCGGGGCCGACTGGGCGCCCTGCGATTTGAAAACCGAGGATTTAGAGACATTTATACAAAAAAAAAAAACCCACCATCCTTGTTGGAGAGGAGCTAGTTTCCACACAGAGCGTTTAGCTAGCATTGGTAAAAATTGAGGTATTGCACCACACAGCTTAGAAGAGGGGTAAGAAAGTAAATGAGAGTCACGTGGGGGCTTCAGATTGTCCGTTTTATCTTTATCGACAACCCGACCTCCACCAACGCCCCGCCCCACCCCTCCCAGCCAAAGAATACAACATCATAACTTATCACCACAACAAATGTAACATCTAATGATTCAATGCACCTCTGTCTTCTGCACTCTCTCACGCAGTTAAACACCCCCCTGCACACCCCTACATCCCACTCATCTCCCACACAATGCACAGACAGACTTTTGGCATTATTTTTCTATTCTCCAATACAAAATATGAGAAACATGCACAGGGCTGCCCTCTAGTGGCGGGACAAGTCGTAGCACCTCAGACAGCAGAACACCAGGGACCAGGAAAAGAAAGTTTAAAAAAAAAAAAAAAAACAGAGGCTGGGGGTCGAACAAACACAGATTCGTCTTCTCTGCAGACGGCAAAAGCGTTTGTGGTTTTTTTTTGTTTTGTTCTTTCCACTGGCCTGTGCAACAACAACCGGACAGCATGTGTCGAGCAGCCTCGCGGTTCAAAAGCCCTAAAATAAACACTACAAATACCCGCTTGCACAAGAACCCCTTCACCAGGCAAAGGCAATCAACACACACACACACACACACAGAAAAAAAAAGGCAAAGGAAAGCCATTTTTAACACATTTAGCAATAATCATGAGCAATGTGATATTATAATAGCTAAAAAATAAACAAGGGGAAAAGGGGAGGAGGGGGGCTGCTTATGTAATAATTAACCATCAGCTGTCCATAGCCTCCAGTGTTGTGGAGGGAGGCAGATACCACATGGTGTAAACATGCCCCCAAAAATACATCCCTCGATCCATCCGTCCCCTTTATCCCTCCCCAGATCTGGCGTCGATTAAACCAGATGGCAAAAACTGTCGCTTGGGGCCTGGTCCAAAAAAAAAAAAAAAAAGAAAGAAAAAAAAAAATCCGGACTAAACCCCAGAGAGGAGGAGGGAGGAAAGGGGGACGAAACAACCGAACTGGACCACGTGAGCCGCCATGTTGCGTACCAAAAAAGAAAAAAAAAAAAACATGTAACAGGATGTTTGCGGCTGAAAAAAACAACAACAGCAAAGCTTTAAAAGTTGTAACCCGCTTGACCAAGCAGACTTCTGGGCAATTTACAGTAAACACACGCACACTTTCTTGAATATACAGCCATGCTCAGGACATAAACAGCCCCTGGTCATCATCTGAACACACGCATACAAAAACACACAGTCTTATCCCAGACCTTATGTCGAGAAAACAAAAAAAGAAAATCAGCCTTGAGGGACAAAAGTGCTCAAATTGGTGCCAACACCGGCGCTACTATGGCCCTATGAAATACCTAAAAAACACTCAGCAAGTAGCAGCACATTAAAGTCAGCGCTAACTAACCACCTACGAGAAACTGACCGACCGAGGAAAAAAAAAAAAATTAGCCCCCTAAACTTCCCCTGAAATGTTTTACAGGTAATAGAAAACAGGAAACACCTAATAACGGCAGCCCCCATTCACCAATGACAAGCCCTCAACCTCCAGCTCGATCGGAAAGAGTAAAGCGGGCGACAGTTCAGGCTTTCGGTGTGAGGTTGGTTCATTTGGGGTGAGCCGAGGAAAGAAAACATTCATCCAATGTATGACATGGAACAATACTCTTTTTGCAAAATACTTGATAAAATGACCGATCCCGTTCGGAAGGGAGGGAAAGGAAATACACAGGAGAGGATCCAGAGTCACAGTTAAGACAACTTCCTCTTTTTTTTTTTTTTTAACCGTTTTGTTTTTGCGTTCCTCCCCAGCTTCAAGATCATTCTGGGATGATAATATCTGATTTTTTTTTCCCAATGTTCCGCGGGGTCAAGTCCACAGAGTAGACGGGGAGCGCCATTGTTCCCGTTCCTTGATTAAGAGACGGAGCAGCCGTTTGTCGCCGTTTGGGAGTTTAAAAGACCAAATCGATCGATCCGAGCGGAGAGCGTCGGGCGTCGCAAACTTCCTCTTTAGGATCGTCGGTTCTCCACTCAAATATTTGCGTCTCAGAAGGGACAGTGGGCTTTTGTTTGTTCAATTACACGCTTTTATTTGGGTTTTTTTTTTATTATTGGGATTCAGTGTAGTCTCCTGTAAGGGGAAGAAAAACAGAGTGGGCATTAGAGAAATGAACAATTCAATGTAACAAATGCATTTAAACACAATCTGCAACAAGGCTGGACAAATAGTTGAAATCAACGTCACAGAAAAACACAATTTCAGTCTAATCTCTCATATCATGACATGGAAAATGCAGTAAAAATCACGTAAATTATCTAAGCTGGTGTTCAGTGAAGCATTTAGAACACAAATGATGCTTTTAAAGTCAGTTGAATGACATGACGGACTCGTAGAAAGTAAACAAACATGACGTGATGAAAAATGTGTCTTTTAGAGCTGCAACAGCTGATCAACAAATCGATTAGCTGATCTTCAGAGCTGCCAAACAGTCACTGGTTCTTAAGAATCTTGTGAAAAGTGAACATTTGATGATTTGATTTTCTTACATGGTAGAAAAAACTAATTATTTTTGTGTTTTGGTCGAAAATTTAAGACATCTGAAGCCATCGCCAGGAGATTTTTGACTGTTTTCTGTTTAAAATGATCAAATCAATAAAGCAATCACAAGATAAATCAATACTGGAACTATTTTTGGTTGCAGCTTTCCTGTCCTACTCAGATATACTATGAAACGGTGCAGATAAACGTCTACTTTAGCGCTGACGTTCCTGCGGGGATCTGTGATGACTGTTGCCATGGATACGGCAACATTTGACACTTTAAATTGCATCAACTCGACCTTCACTAAACGCAGTTCACATCTGAAGAATTCATTTAAACTTCATGTACAATAAACCGTTTTTAAAAACTGTGAACTGACAAAGAAACTAGTGTGAAATGTGCCTTCAGATTTGTACTTAATTTTTGTTTTTGACCAAAATTTTAAACCATTTACTGACCAGCAAAGTTCTTATACAGGTTGTTGTGTTTGAACATTTTACATTTAAGGACTTCATCGTCTTATGTTAGATGTTTAATTCAATAACAGTTTGGTATCAATACCAGAAAAAGCCATTATATCAGCAATAGTATGGGAACTTTTCAAATAATTACGTCGCCTAATGATAAAAAAAAATAACTATTTAATGCCAGATACTGATTATGTCTATGTTTTTGTAGATGCTGGGGTCGACCGATTACTGGCCTGGTCGATTATCGAATCCAACATTCAGCGTTTTTCACATTATCTGTATTGTTATTTTTAATAAAACAAACCTGGATAAAATAAATTATAGTCCCTCTGTGGTCTCGAGCATATTTACACCTACAGTAGTATATATGTTACCATGAGTATCAACACTGAAAGATAAATGTCACAGTGTTTTGCACCAATTACAATATATTGCGCTGCTTATCCATCTACTTGCACACCAGCCAGACATTATTTTAACACACTACAATTGCATTGCTTGTTTCTTAGTGTCTTTTTTGTTTTTTCTACTGTGCCTTGCATGTTTGCACCGGAGTCTGATGTCCCTTTTCCACCAAGAAGAACCAGGTGCTAGTTCGGTGCTTAGCTGGTTCAAATCTCGCACCAAGAACCGGTTTGCATTTCCATCGGCAAGGAGCCAAGTTGGAGCCACGACACTGTGTCACCGTAAAACCACACAGCAGTTAAACAAACGCAATAAGTTGATGATAATATCTGTGTTTATCTCTATAGATGGTCTTAAGGCTGATTGTGAGGCGGCGGTCGCCTGTTGCCTGGATACATCTGCGACTGCACTACTGGTGGGACACAACTGTAGCGGATTTCAGCATCAACAGTTTGTGAAAAACTTCCGAGTGTCCCGGGAGTCATTACAAAACATCTGCAATCTGACCAGGGACGTCCTGGAGAAAAAGGACACTAATTAGCGCTTGTGTGTCCCTTTTCACCATAACCCCGCCCCCAGGCCCTGACGTACTCGGTGCTTAGCTCTGGCCCAGCAAAGAGTTGGTACTTGCTAAGAACCAGTTTTTAGAACCTGGAGCCGGTGATTAGGTGGTGGAAACACAAAGAACTGGGGCTAACTCAGGCTCTGGCTCCAAACTAGGACTGGAACCAGCTTGGTGGAAAAGGGGTATGAGAGAAACTATGTCTATGTCCTGTACATCTGGCATAATTGACAATAAAGCTGAGTTTGACTTTGGAAAAGGTCCCTTTTAATTTAAAAATAGGGAAAACACATGTTAATATAGTGTGCTGGAGTTTGTTTTATTATTCTAAAATTGAAACCAACATGTTCATATTTTCTGTAAATATACATCAGCTCTAAATATCTGTTATTGGTCTGCTTGATTACAAATAATCTGTACCAACCATGAAGTAAATAAATCCACCTCTGGTAAATGCTGCAGCTGGTCAATTAAATATTTATCGAATGCTTTACAGTTACACTTTCATTAGTGTAACTAATGGGGCCATATTTAATTCCACTGACACTTTTATTGTGGTGACTGTGATGTAGCTGCATGTCCCGGTGAGTCTGGTTGCGTTCGTACCTGAGTCGGGTTGGTCACTGTGCAGAATCCACGTGACCCGTGAGTCAATCGAAGGGATGTTCGGGGCAGCAGGGCTTCACCTTGGACCAGGAGTCGATGCAGCTGCAGGGAGACGGAATCAGATTTAGGTTTAAGGGAGGAGGCGCCAAAACAATGCACCGTGATTAATTGATGCTAATGTGGCAGAAGCTCTGAGGTGTGTCTCCGATTGCGGCGTCTCCCACGAGGCCTAATCCACTTACTCAAAGTGTGAAACCACATTAAGTGTAATCACTGCAGCGGGCTGTGAATAAGTTCAGGGGCTCGCTGGTTTACTAAATGCAAATGGATCAGCGACATGAGGTTGGCTGGTAGTCGTTTTGATTTGATTTAACCACCGACACAAAGCTGAAACAACTAGTCTGTACATGATTAGTAGGTAGACAGAAAAAACATCCACCAGCTGCAGCTTTGTCTCTCCTTTTTTGGACAGTATTTTTGAGTTTTTGACTATTGATTGAACACAAATTGAAGACATAATGCTCCTTTTGGTACATTCTGCTGATAATTCAAGGACTTATTGATTAATCGGTTCAATTAAAAACATCCTTTGCATGCTAATCAATAATGGAAATAATATTTAATTGGAGCCGTATGCTAATAGGTATATTTTATTGTTAAAAATATGATGCAATTTGTAATTATTTTAAGCTCTGTCACCGTTTTGCTTCAGTTTTCCAAATCTCAGTTGGAATAAAATCACAGTTACACAGTCAAATAGCTGCACCTACAAACTGTGGTGCAAAAACACAAAAGATTTTTAAAAACAACAGAGAAACAACTCGCATGCTTGATTTTAAATGAACCTATGTCGCAACTTGAACCGAAACGTCAATTTTCTCTGCTTGTTGTCCGTCACAGTTAAACATCACGTCACTGCTGCGTGGATTTCACAATCAGTCTGCACTTACATCTGCCTAAACACACAGTGATGACATAACTTCGACAAACTTCCACAAAAACAAAAAACAGCAGACAGAATCTCCACCGCGATGCGTTACCTAATCTTGGTAAATCCTATGCCGTGTTGGAAAACCTGTGGCTCTCTGGAAGTTTGGAAAAACCGAGTGTTGAACATTACAGCATGCTTTGAAAATGAGGCCCTTGTTTTGCAGTAAAATCGGCTGAAACATGCGAAAAACGCTGGTGGTCCTTTTACAGCTTCGTGGTCATTTACTTTTCCGACACGCTTACAAAACTCTTGTAGATCTGCGAGTACGTCTAATTAAAACGCAATGATGGCGAAGTTGTTTTCACAGTTGTAAAAGCTCAAACACTTGAGGACGTTTTAAAAAGAAATAGTTGAACCACAGAAACGAGCTCTTATCCATCTCATTTTCAAAATAATGATTCTTAACGACTGTAACTCTGCAGCGGTTGCCGAGATAACTTTAGAACATCATATCATGGGAAAGGACAAAGGGTCCGTACTTATCAGAAGTGTGATGTCTGTACGTGAACTAGCACAAAACAACTTTTGCTTCCTTGTTTTCTAAAACCTTAGAGCAGCAACCGCACCGTTTTCAGATCTGGAAATACAGTTCTCAGTCTCAAATTCAGAGCAGCTGACTGCTATCACAAAGACATCTTCATCTGTGTATCTGCTGTCCGACGCAAAAACGTTCTTTCACAGAACATAATGCAGAAAAATGTGCTCTTGGGGTTATTTAGAAGTAGTGTCATCATACTTTATTCAGCAGAGCAGCTAATGTTTATAATACTCTTAGCGCCGTCTGCAGCACATGTAGCAGAGTACACAGCTGAGCGGACGGTGGTGCGGAGTCAACTGGTGTCTTTAAGGCAAATAGATAACTAATTTGTGAAATGTGTTGCTGGAAATTTAATATACAATGACCCTCTTTTCAATTTAACTCTGAAAAATATATATATTGAGGCTGGGGATCGACTGATATGTTTTTTTCAGGGCCGATACTGATGTCAATTATCGGTCATCAAGAAAGGCCGATAACCAATATATATGTGTAATGATTTAACAGCATGTGATAGCAGAGAACCTCTCATTCATAGCCGGGCTTCTTCCTTAATAAGGGTGACTACAACTGAATATGCAAAATAGAAATAAGAGTGATTAAATTAGGTTTATGTGGAATCGACAGAGATTGATCAGCTTATCATTCTCCGTTTTGTTGCCCACTTAGGTCCAGATCTTAAAGCATTATTAATTATTGATTTCCAGACTCTGTTTCAGGTTAATCTGCCTTCTAACTTAGCCGCTAGCCGTGAGCGTAGCCTTAGCTGCTGTGTGAGCAGCTAATTTCCTGGTTTGTGGCAGCGGCTTGTGTTTCTTGTTCAGTTTGAGAGACATTTCTGAGACCACAGAGTGACGACAGATGAAGAGAGGAGGCTGCGTCTGACCTGAAGCAGCACATTTAGTTTATCAATAATCACCCAACAAAAATACTGATACCGATAATCAGAAAAATGCCAAATATCGGCCACAATAATCGGTCAGTCCCGACCACTTGCTAACTTAACTATGCTATCACTCTCAAAAACCCAGTATCAATCCAGCTCTATTTTTTGCCCTCCGCTGTTTGGTTTTATCTTAATGCAAAACATCAACGGAGCTTTTTTACCTCTTATGGTAGACGCAGAGGCAAGCCAGCCTGGCGATGGTCTCTCCCTGTACCAGATCCTCCAAACAGATGGAGCACTCTCCGCTGTCTTTACTGAGCACATCCGCTGTAAATACACACACACACAGACACACAAAGCAACAATAAGTATATCCAGCCTTAAAAATAAAACACGCACAGCTGTTGGAGCATTTCTGTGACATGATACTCACTATTGTAAGGTAGGGGAGGAGACGTGAGGCAGCTCAACAGGTGATCCTCAATCCGACCCCCGGGGAAAGGCTTCGAGCAGAAAGGACAGCGGATATCTAAAGGGGGAAGAGACACAACAGGGCTGATATTAACACACTGTGTCACCAGCAGATATAAATGATGGATGATGCACACGTGCCGCGTTTGGACATCTAGATTACACAGGCCGACATGGCGAAGCAATGAGCAGACGGAAACACAGTCATCCAGTGGAAATGCTGTGTTCTCATTCCAGAGATGGAGCGAGCGATGCTGCCTCAATGTAACTGACCTGAAATAGCTTTATTTGACTGTATGCACCGCTCAAAACAGTGACTCAGGCCCGGGGGAAAGCCATGCGCGGACGGCACAGACAGGCAGAAACGCTGCCTTGCTGCCCTACATTCCCCCCCCTCCTCCATCTATGAGCGGCTGCCAGCAGCGAGCGGGCATGTGAAGTTGTGACCCATTTCCCTACACTTGCTAGAGGGCTGGCCTGGGAAACCCACCACACTGCTGTGTTTTGGCTCGAAATGTCACGTTTGCCGTCACGTCGCCACCTTCCCTGTGAATCTGATTATCTAATGCAAACAGACGGTGCATTTTCACTTCCTCTGCAAACTCACGGTCTCATTTTCATGCATTTTAATAAAAAAAAGACAGTTGGTTGCCTAATGTTTTCGACTTGCACGCTGCGGGATGTGTCACTGACAGCGGGCCTTGTGACATGAAAGAGCTTGTATGTCACCACTTCCAGTTTTACGCCACAGTTCTGCCTCATACAATAGGGTCTCTGATGGTTTTAGTCAGCCTGCGAGCACGGGAAAAGAGATTATCTGTTCAGGAATGTAAATACCTCTTATAATCCATTTTAATTTCAGACTGGGCAGATTGAGACTGGAATATATTTGGATGTAGTTACATCCTAAAACAGCGTAGCCATTATACTTTGCTGTAAAGGCTGCTTTCAAGTGAAGGTTATATATTCATAAAGACAAAGTTATCAATGAATCCCCCTACATACTACATGACTTTCCTTTCTATATTACTATTAATTTCTCTGAACAACTCACCCACTCCTCTTCTTTTAAATACCAGCTGTATAATAAAAGCATCAACAGTCATAACAATAATTTCTGCATTTTTTTACTCTTGTATTGAGTAACTTAATTGTGCTGATATTGCCAAGTTGTAATGCATCCATGTTTATTCTGTTAAACTACCAGGCAACTGCTACTTATGAGGCACACATACTGAAAATTACATGCATGGATAATACTGCTGCACTGATTAAATGTGTTAACTTACTGCCATGGCGGTTGTTAACACGGTACAGGCCGATCCAAGCCTCGGAAACCGGCCGCTGGTGGGTGCCCCGGACCCGGGCGGATCGTGCGCCAACGCTGCGGGTGGAAGAGTGGCGATTCCCGGGCAGCCGCTCGGAAAAGGTGCGGTGGGGTGTGCGGCCTGTCTCCTCTCCGGGCTGGTGCTCCGCGTCGACGGCAGCCTCCGGGCTCACGCTGCCGTCTTCCTCGGGCTTCCCCTCGCTGTTGTTGTCGTCCGCAGGTGACGCCTGGCTAATGCTGGAGGGGATGCTGTGGTGGTCGGCGGGGCTGCCGTCGGCGCTCGCCCCATGCTGCCCCAGGTCCGAGTCGCTGCCCTCCTCCGATCGGCTCCGGTTGGCCTCCGCGTACTCGAAGCTCACGGAGACGTCGACAACGAGGCTGGTTGGCCTGGCGCAGCGGGGTCGCCGGTAGGAATCCCGCTTTGTGCCGTCTTTCCCGAAAGCCGAGGGAACCGGGTCCTCCTGTAGGCGACTGGCTCTGGTCCCCATCTCTGTAGCAGGCTAGCTAACCGCCGAGCTGCTTCCTCAAGGCGAATCACCGACGGAACAAGGGGACGGGGTTAACCTCGAAACGACCCTTAAACCGTCAAATACTCGGCTGGGAGCTTTAAATAACAACCGCTGCCTGGTTACCGAGCATCCACGAAGAGAACGGCGGTGGTTCGACGCTGCTTCTCCGGCCTCAGTTTGTCCTTTCTGTCCACATTTTCCTTTCTTTTTGGACGTGCCCGTTCTCGCTGCTGCAGCGGAAATACAGCATTTTCGCTTCCTCTTTAAGCCGCGCACGGACAGTTACGGTAACGCCACCGTGTCACCGGAAACCTCAATAATTTAAACATTAAACAACTTAAACACATGTATTTCGCATTTTTATTCACCTATGACCACCTTTCACTTTAAATTATGCTTTTATTTAACTTTATATTTAATAATTTTCGAGTAGGGGCCCATATGCGGGTTATTACGGTAAAAAAGTACACAATTAACTGACCAATCAGCGCCGTCCTGCTCTCTGAGTAACCAAGCAGCTGCTCGGATGAGGACATTTACTGGAAACCAGCAGCTGCACCTCTCTTCCCAAAGATTGACAATCACCGCATTGCATTGAATTAACACCTTAAGGCCAGAAGACACGTTTGCTCAGGTTCAGCTCTCTGCCTGTGGAGCTCAAACTGTGGGTTTCGCGGTGAGTTTTCGGGGTTTTAGCGTAGGCGCTAGTAGCTAAACCACCACGCCTATGCAAACTCTTGAGTCATTGCAAACAAGTAGGAAGCCACTAGGAAGCAGCTTCACCAGTGTTGAACGCTGACTAATATCACAGCTCAGTTCGTTTATGACAGTGAAATTCAGAGACTGATGTGTGTTTTTAATGTCTGATCTTACATTACACACTCTAGTCGTTTATATTCATGTCAATATAAGCTAAAAACTCATTTACTGGCACCAAAAGCAGCTCTAGAGTTACTTAAAACTTTCTTATCTTTATTTAAACCTTGTCTGTGATTATAAAGTGTTTTAATTTTAGCTTGAGCTGAGTTTTTGGTGTGCAGAAGGCTCCATTTCTTGATGCTTCTTTATTCTTCTGCATTGGCTTTGTTCCATCGTTCATTCATTTTTCACGACATCTGCAGAACTGCTATGATTAAACTATTAGTTTTCAACTAGTAAATCAAGCATCGGCTTATTTAATGATTGATAAACTGGTTTGAGCACTTTTTTAAGAACATAATCAGAAAAATCAGATTGTACACTGTAAACCAGATTACCTGACGGTTGGAGATTGCAGGATAGCTTTGAGCATTTTCTAGTTTCTTTGCTTCTCTTTGACATTGAACTGAATTTATTTGGCTTGTGGGCCAAACCAGGCATTTGAAGGCATCATCTTGCCATATGGAAAACACCTATTGACATTTTTCACCATTTTCTGTCACTTTATGGCCCAAACAACTACTCAGTTAATCAGAAAACAATATTCTGACAATGGAATAACTGCAACCGTGCTTCCTAGTGGAACTGCCTCCACTACGCTGTCGTATGTTGGGTGTTGTTGTCACTGTTTTCAGACTTTGTTCCCTTGTTATGGACGGTTTTATTGAGCAACACACCCTTAAGTGCAGTAGTACAATGCTCATGCAAACAGCAGAAGGAATGCTGCTGAACTGCCTGTTTCAATACTTGATGATGTGCGGGATTATTAAGTTTTTGTAAATGAGAGGAGAGGCTCCAGTTTGACCCTCTGATTGATGCGTTTCTCCACAGCGATGAGGGCGCTGACTTTACAGCAGGCCAACGTGGCTCCAGGAGAGCAGCAGCAACCGGCCTCATGCGGGAGAAGCTTGTCCTCCAACTACACTCCACCGAATCTGGAGAATAAGTTCTTGACTCAGTCCTCGCTGATGATGCCCCAGCCTTGCTCTTCGCTCATTAGCTCTGCTGCACAGCCTTCCTCCTGCTCCTTGCTCCAGCCCTCCAGTCTGTGCTCCACCTCGTCCTCCCTCCTCTCCACTTCCTCCCTCGCTGCCTCTCTCACCTCACCCCTCCTCAGCACCCAGAACAAGCTCCTAACTACTGATTCACCTAGTCTCTCCTTTTCCTTGACCTCCTCTGTCCCGAATGCCTCTTTGCTTTCCACGTCCCTCCCCAGCGGCGCTCTGCTCAATCGCTTTGCTCAGCCTCCCTCCTTCCTCCCTCAAGGTCTGGGTGGAGAACAGAAAAAGGTTGATGGAGGAGATGAAGACGTAGAGGAAACATCCGAAGTGATGCAGTTCAGTTATGAAGAAACAAGTGTGGTACATGAATCATTCTTCATTTGTCTGTTTAGCATAAGCTGAACGTAACATTAAGTGGGCTGCTAATCTATAATTATCAGCTCCATTTTTAAAGCATCCGGTTTTTAGTGTAACTTATTCTGCATCAGCAGTGTTCGGAGGAAGATGAGTTTTGGTCTGAAGAGGAAGAGGTGGAGGCTGATGCTGGGGCAACCGTGCAAGTACCTGTCATGGAAACTGAGCCGGGAAACGAGGAGCAAACTGTGGCCGTCAGACAGGAGGAATTTGCAGAGGTTGAAAGAGGAAATGACCAGATTGAAGAGGACCTGAAAGATAAAAAGGTAAGAGATGATACTTCACGCTGCATGTGTCTGTCAAGTTTAGCATTTCTGCATTTTAGAACTCCATAAATAAACTCCTGGGTGCTGATTAAAGCGACTCTAACTCGATGCGTTTCCTTGTGTCCTTCAGTATCTGCTGCTGAACGCTGTGTGCTGCTCCCTGGTTAATAAGAGCACGGCTCCAGGCCAGCAGGAGTGGGACAAAGAGGACAGCGTTTGGACCGTCATCATAAAGCTGGCCAAGGACATCTCTGCCTGTGACCCACAGTTTCTTCTGAAGGTGCGTCTGTGTGGGTGTTTGTAGTTAAACTGGACTGTAGCTTCTGCACTTTAATTTAAACTGAATAAGTAATAATAATTTAACTCTTGTGGGGCTTCATCATCTAGCAAAATGACACAAGTCGCCTCAAAGTTGCACTGCAGCACCAGTTAGCATACAAATCACAAGAACTGGTGAAAATTAGAAACACATGACTAGAATTTATCAAAATGGTGAACTTTGAAAACAATAAAAACCATATATTTTCATACTTTAAACAATGAGGTTTCCAAAGGTGGAAGCAATAATACAACAGGACAAATCCAGCACAACTAAAAACAAACAAACAAACAAACAGTTATTCCATATTCTAACCGTTAAGTTACTTGTTTTTTAAGCATTTTTTCTGCCAGATCCTGTCTAAAATACTTCTTTTAACTCTCAAAAATCAGGTAAACCTTTTCATTGAATATATTAATGGATGATATCAAGTTGTGGCTCTCTCCCTGGAGAATCATCTCAACACAAACTTGTTACTGTAGTGGATTATTTTTTTCTGGATGCTTGCAAAGTCTTTGTCAGGTATCTCCTTGTATGTCCTCCTGCATGCACCTACAATACACAGCAGAGTAGTTATTTGTCCCCATATCCCATAATGACCCTTTGTGGTTAAATTTAGGAATCCCCAGAAAGGTTTTGGTTTAATGCAACTACAAAAATTGCCTTTAATGTGGTCGTCTGATGCTTAACCGTCTGATTTTTATCTGGGCTTTTACAAAGATCAGAGTTACATGACCAGAAAAAGCCTTTTTGCCTCTTCATTTGCATCACAGTGCATCCAGCATGTGAGAGGTGCTTTTTTTCTTAAATATTAATTTTCAAGGGGGGCCGCCCTGATAGCCTAATGGTTATGTCGCGTGACCCAAGTGCAGAGGCGTAGCGGCAGTCCCGGGTTCGACTCCGACCTCGGGCGCTTACCGCATGTCCTTCCCCACTCTCTCCCGTTTCCGATTCTATCCACTGTCCTATCTAATAAAGGCGCAAAAGGCCAAAAATAAATCTTTAAAAAAAAAAAAAATTGCTCTCGTAGCACCGTTTGAGCTGGATTTTATTTTTCGATAATTTATTCCGACAGCAAATTTTAGGTTGATGCATCAGTGAGAATAAGTAAAGCAGACAATCATTACAAAACACACAGGAAGTGTGAGGTTATAATTCTTTTCATATTCCGAGTTTTCTTCTTGTTTCCCATCCAGGTGGCAGTGTACACTCGGCAGGAGTTAAACATCCGCATCACAGCCAACTTCTTACTGGCTCTGGCTGCCAACCAGCCCTCCACCAAGCCTCACGTCCGCAGATACTTCTGCACTGCCGTCCAGCTGCCCTCCGACTGGCTGGAGGTAGTCAGAATCTACAGCACGGTAAGCCTCAGCGAGCTTCCTCTGGACGGTGGGATCTCCACGCTTCAGTTCTGTCTAAACGCTGCGACCGTCTGTTTTCAGTGCTTCAGCCGCTCGCTGCCGATGTGCCTGAAGAAGGCGATGGCTGACAAGTTCAAGGAGTTCAGCGAGTATCAGCTGGCTAAATACAACACCCGCAAACAGCGCTGCAAGCACGCCTGCAAGAAGAGCAAAGGAAAGGTGTTGTTCTCTGCTTTGTCTTTTGTTTCAGTCCCAAAACTAAGGTTTAACCAAGTTGCACTCATATTACCAGCCTGATATTGGACAAAAAGCTTGTCGGTATTCATGAAAGCTTCTTGTTTTCCCAATAGAATGTTGAAAACTACAAATTACTAACAGGCTAAACAAAAAAATGATTTAAAACTTCATGTGTTTTCTACTTTATTACAGCTCAGTGTGTTTTAGAGATCCTCCCTGGTTCGTTCTAAATACATTTCCTGTGATTTCCAGAAACCGACTGATGACCAACTGAAAAAGTGGGCGAACTTGCTCAGATCAGACGAAACTATGCTGAAAAAGTTTGTAAGTTAATATGTATTCTTTATTGCGTCGCTAAATAAAGTTGTGGGATGTTTTTGAATTTAGAATGACTGCTTAATTTCTGTAGGGTGCAGGATTTAGTTGAAATCAATATGGTTTCCATCCATCTCTGCTCTGTCTGTGTGCAGATGTGGGCCCAGCTGCAAACTTTAGAGCTAAAACTACTGATGCTGAACAGCTGATAACTCGTTAAGATTCTCTCGTTATTGCAGTTTTTCTGTTGCCGAGCAGTTTATTTTGTGCTAACACTGGTTTATGTGTGTCTGTGTGCAGTTGCAGGTTGAAAGCAGCAAAGTGAGGGTGGACAAGAAGCAGAGCGAGTTCAGCATAAAGAAGATGATCAAGAAGCTCCACATTAAGGAGCCGGCCGAACACGTGATGGCCGTCCTGGGGAAAAAGTACGACACAGAGTTGTTGTTTGTGGTTGCAGTTTCTGCTAAATACGCTGAAAGTCAAAAGATCTGCAGATGGACTCAAACAAATGAAGTCAAATGAATGAGCAGAGCGGAATCAGTACGAGTAACTTCAGAAATCAGAGGATAATTCTGAAAAATTTAAAACTAACCCTGAAAATTTAGAAGGTTAAGAACAGCAGGTTTGGAATCGTGGGCCTAATAATGACAGCCTACTGTTTATATGCCTTCCCTTTTTATTAAACCAATATAAGAATACTATAAAATGATAATGCCCACATAATTTATGGTAGGTTTGATCTAGTTGACACACAGGAAAACAGCATAAATAATGTTAATTTAGCTTCTAATTTTCTTTAGATAGTGTATTTGCTGCTCTATTAAACATTACATTGACTGTTTATAACACATTATTATGTTGCCTTAAGCAGACACGACAATTTAAGTGCTTATTAATGTGCGATTGTGTGTTTACTGTCATGTTATCTTGTATTGTCACTCATCTGTTATATATTAACATTCAGTAATGATTGTTTCACAACAACGTAAATAAATACTTTAAAAGAGCTTAATATTACATTGTGTCATAAACCAGGTATTAAATTATAACATACTGCTTGTAAAAGTGTTCACAGAGTTTTTGCAATGAACATGCTTTTATCCTTTGCATCTACAGCAGAAAAATTAAAATATGCACAATAATTTAGTTTCCAGCACCAGAACTGTGATCTCTATGTCACTGAGCCTTTTTTGAACTAACAGACTGTCATTAAGAAAATAACTGCTCATTTACTGTCCTTCAGGCGTTTTATTCATTTATTCTCTCGACAATGAAAATGTAGATTAGCAGAGGGAGTAATGGAACTCCAGCAGACAAAGGCTTCACATTTTAAAATGCGGCTGTGTTTTTTTCCCCAGGTACCCTGCTGACCTGAAGGCGTTCACCGACAGTGGGATGAAGGGCGACTGGGACCGGGAGAGAGCCGGGCAGCGAATGAAGCTCAAAGAGCCGCAGACGTGGGAGCGGCTGCTCAGTCTGGAGGGCAACAAGGCCGCGACCTGGGAGAAGCTCATAGGTCTGCACAGAAGCACAACACGGAGCGTCTGCTTGTCATCAAAACATGCACAGACTTGCCAGAGCAGTTTAATCACTGCTGAGTGCATGACGATGGGGGAAAAATCAGTCAGCAATCGCAAAAAGACGTCACATCTTTCATTTTATGTCTAAATACTGTATCTTTACTGCCTTGCAACTTCCCATCTGGTTCAGAGATTCAGTCCATCACATTTCCCACCTTGTAGTTAAATATTAAGCTTAAACCGTGATTCAGATCCACTACAACGCACTTTAAATGAGACTTAACATGCATTCAGAAACACACCTTCAGATACTTGTCCATGATCACACACACTGATGTATAATGTCTCTACTGTGCAGACAATAAGTCCGTCCCCTTCATGGCCATGCTGAGGAACCTGAGAAACATGATCATCGTGGGCATCAGCGAGGCTCATCACAAGAAGATCCTCAGCAGGCTCACCGATAAGGTCGGCGAACTTGTTTCCTGCTTTGCTCCTTTTGTGATTCCACCCTTAACGTCCAGTTTTCTCTTTAACCTTGTGCTTCTTGATGCGCTTACAGAAAGCAGTTATTCAGAGCCGCCAGTTTCCCTTCAGGTTCCTCGCTGCCTACAAAGTCATCATGGAGCTTCGTGACATCGGTGAGAAACGACATAAAAAGCTAATTGTCCACATGTTCTGGAGCTGCACAAAATTAGCAAACTATTGGAAAAATATTGTTAGGTTTACAACCTGAAAATACACACAGCACAGGAAGGAAGACAGCACTCACGAGCTCAGGTCTTTTACTTGCGCACAAGGAGAGAACGGACACTACAGCTCTGCAGTATGCATCGATACAGCATTCCAGATCTCTGCCAGTCCTTCTGTGCTTGGTTCTTTTATTTGGTAAACAATCAGCACAAGAGTGTCAGTATAAGATAAGTGTCACTTACACAATCTTATTGGGTCAGTTCTCTGTGTTATTTACTGTGAGCACATACAGCTTGGAATGTTTTATGGTGATTCATGGTTGCTGACATGTAGACTTTAAAGTCCTGACAGTCACTCAATGATTACCTAATAAGAATAATTATTAACATAAGAACAATTCTTCTAACAAATATCTTCCACACCCTATCAAAAGCCCTAGAAAGACCTGTAAACTTAGACCCCCTAACAGCGGTTCTAGGAATCATAGATACCAATACCATTAAAACTAATACAGAACAGAACATAATGCCTTTTGTGTGTTTGCTGGCAAGAAGATTGATATTACTTAACTGGAAACAGAAAGCTGACCCTACACATCTAAACCTAATGAGAGATGTACTTAAGCACCTTGAACTAGAGAAAATAAAATTCTCTCTGACAAAACAGGAAGAGAAATTTTACAAAATCTGGCAACCCGTTATAGACCAATTGTGCAAAATGATTTCCAAATAAGAATCGAGTTAAACCTCTTTAGCTTCACTCAAACCGAGTTGGATCAGGACCAGACAGCCCCCCCCCCTGCCTTTTATTTATTTATTTAGGATATATTTTTGTTTGTTTTAGTATGCATTTTTGTCTCAATTGACTTTGAAATTGCATGTTTCATTTTAGTTTTTTTAGTTCTTTCTTCTTTTTCTCTGTGACTTGTGTGTGGCCGTGCACATGTGTACATGGGTGTTTACTTACGAGACTGTCTCTCAGTTGTTTGTTTAACTAAAATGTTCAAAAAAAAACCAATAACACAGTTTAAAAAAAAAAAAGGTAATTGTCAACTAGGGATAAATTCAGCTCCTGTGCAAGTACTAACACCACCATGTACTGGGTTTTTTTTAAATCATTTTTCAGTGTTACACCATTTCTGTACACGTGAAATGTCTGCAAACCTACAAAATCCACACTAAAGGGGCTTATTACACAGAAGACTCTTCCCCTTAACCGCCTGAAACGCCTCGTTTGAAGTCCAGGCTTCTCTTCCGTTGCTTATTTGCATCACTATGTAACACATTTGCATAACGGCGGCTGAATGGCGGCCAGTTTGGAACGACCTCAGACAAAGAACGAGCAGCTTCCTCGCCACTGTTTCCTCACTAGAGCCACTTTTTGTCAGGGCTACGTCCTTGTACTCACAGATCGAAGGTTACAGTGTATTACAGGGGTTCTCAACTGGTGGGTCGGGACCCAAAAGTGGGTCGCGAAGCCATTTTTAGAGGGTCGCAGAAGCATGCCCTCCAAAAAAAGTAGTGGTATAAAGTCTTTTATTTTAAAGGACATGTCTCTTATGACGCAGTTTGCTTTCAATAGCAGGATATTTAGTGGTGGTGACGCCAGTAGCAGCCCGCTATTAACCTCTTGATTTGGCTCTGACAGCTTATTGGAGAAATTTATGCTAAAACGTGCCAAAAATGAACCAAAATGTGCTCAGAATCTGTCAAAATGGGCCAAAATAACTACCCAAAACTTGGCAAAAACGTCCAAAAATACCAAAATGAGCAAAAAATAAGCTAAAATTACCCCAGGTTGTGTCAAAATGCGTTAAGACTACACCCAAATAAAGCTTAATTTGTTAAAAGGAACAGCAAACTTCAACAATTTGGGTCGCGACCGTTATTAATAGAGACATAGTGGGTCCTGAGGCTGGACCAGTTGAGAACCACTGGTGTATTACCATTGTTACCTTGCTGTTATTGGGCCAGCAGACCAATCGGAGAAGACTGGACTTTAAAGAGACAGGAGCTAAAACAGAGGTTGAGAAGAATGGCTTCAAGAATGTACAGTATGACAGAAATAATGTGTTTTTGAACATTAAAGCATATAAACATATTCTAGGAGACCCTCAAAAATCATATTTTAAACTAGTAAATGTGAATAGTAGGAGCTCTTTAAGAACTCAGGTGTTACCAGGAAAAAGTACATGTACAAGTATTAATATGTAAATGTAATCACAGTGCAGAATTATTAGATATAATTATATAAAATCTGTTTAATACACTTTATATCCTAATTATTATTGTTATACATGGTGGGAAACAGTTTTAATAATTGCTTAGTTTTAAGAACACATTTTAAAATTAAATACAAAATTAAAATAATCACAGATCCACCAGTAATCCAACAGTTTTCTTGCCTTTTTCCTGTAGCTGTAGCCAAAACACATCAACAAACCATAAAGGAGACAAGGATTTATAGGCTTGTTTTTATGTAATGTTGTCTATTTCTATTTTTTTTTCTATTTTATTAGTATTATTTTTGTCGTCTAATTGATTTTTTGTAACTTCATTTATTTTATTGTTCATTTTATTCTCTTTTACACTTTATTTATTCACATATTTATGTATTTATTTTGCTTATTTACTGTTATGACTATTATTATTATTTTTATTCCTAAGTTTTAATCCTATATTTTCCCTTACTTGGATGTAGCATTTTATTATTTTACCGTTGAGCTAATGTGTTTTGAGAATTTTCTTTACCATGTTTAGACCGGCCAGCCTTCTGTTGTTCTTCCTGATTATCCTTCTTTTCTTTTTTTGCCTGTAAAGCACTTTGTAAACGCTGTTCTTAAAGGGTGCTATATAAATACAGTTATTATTATTATAAAATCTAACCCTGCATAGATGTTTACATGTGACATCAAGACCACCTCTAGTTTACCTCTTCGTCCTCTTCGTCCTCCAGCCTCAAAGTCGCAGGAGGCGATGCCTTCTGCTACAGAGATCCTGATGGGCATCCTGAAGAGGATTCCCAAGAGCAACCGGTTCAAGCGTCATGAATGGGAGACGGCGACCAGGAGCAGGATGAGGGTGACGCTGGGCGTTCCTTCAATCTACCGAATGTACCGGATGAAGAAGAACCAGCTCATAAAGGCCAAGTGGGTGATTTTTGAGTTGTTGATGTTTGTTTTCCTTTTTGATTTTCTTCATTATACCTTCACCTGCAGTTCTGTCTGTCTGAGCTTTTCAAACAGTGTCTCTTGCTCGTGGATTGTGTTCATGTTTTTTATGTAGAGAAAAAACTCAAGGTTCAAAGAAGAATCATAATTTACCTGTAAAACTGCAACAAAAGCACAAATTGCACACAGAAATGAGAAAATAACCAAAACATAGCATAAGTTAGACACAGAACTACCAGCTAACTAAATTCTAAGGCTTCTTGTGTTGTCTGATGTCTTCGTCGAAACAAAAGCACTGCAGCTATAATTTGGTCTCTGAAAAATGCCAAACAAATAAAGGTACTTACAGACAAGAAACTGTCCAAGGCAACAACGCCGAAATATAATCTGCAGCAGGAGAAGCAAAAGCACTCAGCTCAGCACATGGTCTGATTAACTCTATGGAAATACCCTGCTTTATTGCTGCTTTACACTGAACGACCAGTAGGGGGCACTGCGGGACACAAAGCTCAGCTGCACAGCATTATATGCAGGCCAGAACAACAGTAGTTTGAAATACACGAGTGCAGAAATGAGGAGTATGAAGCAAGTTTGACATAGCCAGGCTTTCTTTGCATAAGCCGGCTTAATGAAACCTAAAACGGAGATAGCAGGTATTAGAAAGTAGCTATCGACTTTCTTTGTTAACCAGGTTTTCCTCTTCAGACATTCACATAAAAGGCGGGCATTTAACCCATCATGTGACTCTCCTTCTGCACATATTGACAAATTATGTGGCACCTCGTTAAATCAAGAAGAACGGGTTGTTATAATGGAACAAATCAGGACCAAGTATAAAAATCATTCATGCATTTTCTGCATCACCAACTGAATATAGGGTTCAGTGTGCGATGCTGTAACCGCACGGCTTCATTCAGTAGGATTGCTAACGTACAGCTCCGCATGTATGCAGATATAACACATTGTCCTAAGTGAGTTTGAGTCTGTATCACTCATAGAGAATCTTTGGGTAAAGGGAGGCGCTTCTTGCAGCTGATTTAAATCCTAAACTCTGAACTGAAACCCTTCCAGACAAGGTGAGCTGTGAAGCATAATGACCGCCAAGCATTCCCGCTGCTCTCGCTTCGTATTACAGCTCTCTGGTTAATATGTTTGAGCAGTGTACAGAAAATAAAAATAATTAAAGCTGCAAGCAGCGTCGAACGGGTCCTCGCTCCCCCCGCACCGCCGATGTGGAGCCGATTGGAATTTCGAGTGTACAGATCTGTTTGTCTCGATCAACTATACATGTGGACCAAATTTCATGTTTGTAGGATAAAACAGTGATTTTATATGAGCATTTGAATATTTGTAGGGGGCGCTGTGGAGCCGTTTGACCACGCCCATTCCTGAATTGTATATCGTTCCACATGGCGAATTTGCTCAAAATGGCCACCATGCCACGCCCACACCGTGTGATGTAGCCACGAGATTTTAATAACTTTTAATCCTGGATGGGTCCAGATGCCACACAGCAAAAATCCTGGGAGGAGTTTGTTAAATTCCAATGCATGCGCACTACATGCTCTAGGGGGCGCCGTTAAGCTTTTTTGAAATTTTAAAAGCAGGAATGTTTTTGTCTCGGGCTACTGTACCTGTGTACCAAATTTCATGAGTGTTTGTGAAACTAGCCGTATTAACTCCACTAAAGCCCAATTTTCAAGGTGGCGCTATTGAGTCATTCTGCCATTCATATGTGTAATTCACCCAAAATATCAAATTTTTTGCCAGTCCTGATGTGTGTGCCAAATTTGGGGAGTTTTTGAGCATGTTTAGGGGGTCAAATTGGGGTTCAAAGTGGCGTAAGAAAAAGAAACCGCCAAAGAAACATTAAGGGAACAATAGGGTCCTTGCACTGTAGTGCTCAGACCCTAATTATAAAAACATGTCGCTGAGCTGCTGATAAAGCCTCCTATGTGAGTGCAGGGAAGTGCAAATACGTCACAACAAGCAGCTTTTAGCTCAGATGGAGTTCAGTTAAGTTCAACAAGACAACAAGAGCAAATTCACATCTGCATGGACCATATAAATGAAACTGTCCCTGCATCTGTGCTTCCAGTCAGAGGCTCTACTCCATCGACCTGCTGGATCGCTACCGCAAAGCCCTGGAGACGGCGGTCCAGATCTCCTGTCGATATAACGTGCCGCCGCTCCCTGGACGAACCGTCATCCTGCTCAACGCCAGCATGAACAATGACGCCTCCTGGAGCCGCAAACAGGACTTCTGCCTCCCTCCAGAGCCAGAGGAAAAACCCAGTGAGGAGGAGGAGGAGGGCGACAAAACCCCGAGGAGACTGAGGAGGAGGTTTAGTGAAAGTCTTGACAAACTCACTCCCTCTGTAAGTTTCTCCTTTGCTCTGATAACACAGAAGACAGGCATGTGAAACATAACTGAATCAGCTAACCTTCCTACTTCCTCTCAGATAATGGAGGTGGGAGCTTTGCTCGCTCTGATGATCAGGAGCAGTGCAGAGGACTGTCTGCTCTGCTTAACAGGTTATAATGGCTGTGAGGAAGTCGAGCTGAAGTCTGACGTCCTTTTGGATAACGTCAGAACTGTGATCAAGCAGATGAAGGTCAGGATTTTTCTATACAGGAATCTTGTTGTGTTTCGTGTGAACAGAAGTGATTTAAAATGTATTTTTATCATCTCTTACAGCTTAAACTTCGTTGTGATTAGATAGAAGTGAAGTCATTCATTAATGAATAATTCTCCTTCACAGGCAATATTTGAAAGTGACGAAGAGAGAAACAGCAGCTACTTTTACAGAACGTTCACCAAGAAAAACAAGGTTAGTTCATTTGTACACGTGTTGTTTATTAGGACTTCATTACAGCTTAAGCCCCTCTGAAGTGTGTTTTCCTACAGTTCAGCCATCATAGTCACAAATGTTGTATACAAAACGTGGACGTAGCGTACGGGTCTGAAAACTTAAGTGTCTTACATCTGCATTCTGTCTAACGACCAGCAGGGGGCGACTCCTTTAGTTGCAAAAGTAAGTCTGATTGTGTTGAAGTCTATGAGAAAATAGTCTGACTCACTGGATGTAGACTGTGGGTATAAACCTGACTTTAGCTTATACCCAGAGCCTTTCTTCTCCTACAACAGAATAATAGGCTGTATTCACATACTTTGTCTTTTTAATGCAATTACGCACTACGACTGCTCTCATAAATATCGTACTGTTTTGTGCAGTGTGTGTACAATTGGAAAATACTATTTTGTCATAATAATGTGCATTAAACTTTCACTGCCACGGTTTGTAGTCATCTGCATAGAATAGAATACCTTTATTTATTGTTGCACAGCTGTATGATGAAATTTTAGAGCAACTCCTTTGGATAGTAGGATAAAAGAAAAAAAGACCCAACAACTCGCATATAGAATAAATAAACACATTCCAGGAGGATAATATTACTGCACTTAGTTGTTATTTATTATTATGTTTTTAAACTAACTGGCTCTCTCCTTTTGGGCCTCAGTGCAGTTTAATTTTGTACTTAAAACTGGAATTTTGCATTGTTTCATATGAGTTAAGCTAATCTTTCCCACTGCTGAAAATGCAGAAATACCCACTTGTACCTCCCAAGCAGGATACAAGTATTCCAGATTAGGAGTCACTGCAGCAGATTTGAAATGAATTTGTTGAGCTCATAAACTTCTGTGTCTCAGGTGGACAACTTCATCTTGCTGACTGATAACTGGATGCAGTTTCCTTTACAATGGAATATCAACAAGTACAGGAACGAAGTAAATAACAAAGCCCTGGTGGTGAACATCCACTTACCAGACAGGTAAATTAGAATTTTTCCAACGTATGTGCTGCTCTGTCCAGATCACACTCTGTATTGGGATAACACTGATGACGTGTACGTTTTAATGTTGAGAAATGTGCTGCAGAATAGACACACGTATTGGTCTGGTTTCTGTTTCTCCAACTCATCCTGAATGTATTTACTGTTGTGTTTAGCGGATACATCCAATTAGACAGCCCCCCTGACAGGAACTGTGTGACGCTGACAGGCTTCAGTGAGCAAATGCTGAGGTAAAATGCACCATTGTTCGCTTTCTTTACAAAACTGATGGAGCTTATTCATTTGTTTTCTTTGCCATTACTAAGATTAGAGCACTGATACTACTTTCATATCTGCTCTTGTGTCTTGTATCTTGTCTAATGTCTCGTCTTATGTCTCATATCTTGTCTTATATCTTGTCTTATGTCTTGTCTGTTTTATGTCTTGCCTTATCTTGTCATATCTTGTCTTGTGTTATGTCTTGTCTTATATCTTGTCTTGTCTCATGTCTTGTTTTCTTATGTCTTGTCTTGTCTTATGTCTTGTCTTATATCTCGTCTTTTCTTATGTCTTGCCTTGTGTCTTGCCTTATGTCTTGTCTTACATCTTGTCTTGTGTCTTTCCTTGTCTTATCTTATATCTTGTCTTATATCTTGACTTGTCTTATGTCTCGTCTTATGTCTTGTCTTGTATCTCATCATGTCTTGTCTTGTGTCTTATCTTATATCTTGTCTTATGTCTTGTCTAATGTCTTGTCTTATATCTTGTCTTATATTTTGTCCTATATCTTGTCTTATATCTTGACTTAATTTATGTCTTGTCTTATATCTTGTTTTATATCTTGTCTTACATCTTGTTCTATATCTTGTCTTATATCTTGTCTTATATTTTGTCTTATATCTTGTCTTGTCCTATATCTCGTCTTATATCTTGACTTAATTCATGTCTTGTCTTATGTCTCGTCTTACATCTTGTCTTGTCTTATGTCTTATGTCTTGTCTTACATCTTGTCTTGTCCTATATCTCGTCTTATATCTTGACTTAATTTATGTCTTGTCTTATGTCTCGTCTTACATCTTGTCTTGTCTTATGTCTTGTCTTATGTCTTGTCCTATGTCTCATCTTATGTCTTGTCTTATGTCTTGTCTTACATCTTGTATTGTGTCTTAAATCTTGTCTTGTGTCTTGTCTTATATCTTGTCTTGTGTCTTATAGGTTTGTGGTGGAACGAGGGTCTTCCAGGCTGCTGGATCATGTGGAGCATTTGGACAAACTGTACAGCATCCCGCCACCACAGGGAGCCAAAGAGCCTGAGACCGCAAACAAAGTTGTCTCTATACCAGCAAGCCCAAAACTGAGGTGAAGATCTGAGCAGTTTTCTCACTTCACCCCTCAGTTTAGGTGGTTTTCACTTGAAGATCTACTATCCAGACTGTGTTATTTCCTCATTAGTTCACTGCTCCGTCCTCAGGTGGCGAAGCGTCCGAGTCTTCATCTCCTCCACCTTCAGGGACATGCACTCTGAGCGCGACGTCCTGGTGCGGAGCGTCTTCCCGGAGCTCCGCCGGCGAGCTGCTCAGCACCGCCTCCACCTGCAGGAGGTGGAGCTGCGCTGGGGCGTGACGGAGGAGGAGTCGGAGCGAGCCGCCCAGCTGTGCCTGTCGGAGGTTTGTCGCAGCCAGATGCTGGTGGGGATCCTGGGGGAGAGGTACGGCACGGCGCCCCCGAAACCCGACATGCCTGACCTGCCACAGTACCGCTGGGTAAGACTTGATGCTCCGAGACAGAATGAGAACATTTATTGGCATAGCTGTGTAAAAGCACCCAGTGTTACTTTAAATGTGTAAATGAAGCGCTTGCATTCAGAAACCTAGTTTCATTGAGGCTGTGGTTGATATTTCTCAAAAAAACAAACAGAAGATTATTCGAGGAGAACTTGTCACATTCTTCTTAAATTATGTTCTGCATTTCTTTCAATGAAGTGGAATAAGATACACGGATGGATGGATGGATGGATGGATGGAGAGATGGATGGAGAGATGGGTGGAGAGATGGGTGGAGAGATGGGTGGAGAGATGGGTGGAGAGATGGGTGGATAGATGGGTGGATAGATGGATGGATAGATGGATGATAGATGGATGGATAGATGGGTGGATAGATGGGTGGATAGATGGATGGATAGACAGGAAAGTGGATGGATGGATAGATGGATGGATAGATGGGTGGATAAATAGGTGGATTGATGGATAGATGGAGAGATGGATGGAGAGATGGATGGAGAGATGGATGGAGAGATGGATGGGTGGATAGATGTATGGAGAGATGGGTGGATGGATGGATGAATGGATGGATAGATGGGTGGATAGATGGGTGGATAGATGGGTGGATAGATGGATGGATAGATGGATGGATAGATGGATGGATAGATGGGTGGATAGATGGATGGATGGATAGATGGATGGAGAGATGGGTGGATTGATGCATCGATGGATAGATGGATGGATGGACAGAAAAGTCAATGGATGGATAGATGTATGGAGAGATGGGTGGATGGATGGACGGAAAGGTGGATGTATAGATGGAAATGAGACACATTTTATTCTTTGTTTGCAGCTGGATTCGGCTCCGGAAGGTCTGTCCATCACAGAGATGGAGATCCGTCAGTTTGAGGCTCTTTACCCCGACGTGGCAAACCAGCGAATGCTCTGCTACTTCAGAAATCCAGACTTCATCAAGTATGCATTTTAAACTTGTTTGTAAAATTTCTGTCAATAAAGGAGGTCATAGGATGTTAAAAGTGTTTTTGTAAAGTATGACCTTGGCGTCAGTGCTGTAATACTGTTTTTATCTGCTGCTCCAGATCAGTTCCTGTGGCTTGGAGATCACATTTTGCTCCTGAGTCAAAGGACGCCGAATCTAAAATGGCCTCTCTGAAGAAAAGAGTCTTGGACAGTGATGTGAAGGTCACTGAAAAGTGAGTTGTCTCAGCCACTTCTCTAGAAATGAAGCCGTGAGTTTTACCCTCTGAACCTCAAAACCCACCAGTGGGTTTTAAAGGCACGTCATCTGTAAAACAAATCGCCTAAATTACTCCATTTATCAGAGCAAGAAACTGCACGGACAGAAGGAATTGTCTGCTTTTCAACTTTCTAAAAGAACTGCTCGTTTGAAATGCGATGTCTTGTCTGAAAACTTACCCAAATTTAAGCTTGAAATTGTGCTATTTTATTAAAATCACTTTATTCTACGTGTCTTACTTTAAAAAATACGCTAAAGTCTAAACTTTCGCACCAGATTCTGTTAAAAACAAAAAAATCTGGCTCCTCAGCTCTACCTTTGAAGCCACTGGTGACTTAGTTGTGACCAAAATTTACAAAACAGCAACTTTTTGGCTGAACTGCAGGCAGTGTTGGCATAGAGCGGAGAGGAGACAAACGGAAACAAATTAAAAATGTAGGTAGTATGATAGTTATTCTTTAGAGTCACTGTCTTTTCCAGTATTAGTAACACCTGTCAGGACTTGGAAAAAAAATAAACATTGTTAATTCCTTATATTTTTTCATTTTTTTGTTAAAATCAAACGTAAATATTCAGTTTTTGTTTTGTTTTTTAGGTTTTGTGGAGTTATACCTTCTGTCTTTGGGTTCAGAGGGTTAAAACCGTCCACTGTTCTTTTGGAATACTTCTCATTTTAAGGTTATTATTTTAACGCATTTTAGATGGAGGTAATGTGTATTAGTCAGTCCTGATTGGTGATGTTTTTGTCTTAGTTACTCGTGTGAGTGGGGAGGCGTTGTGGAAGGGAAACCACATCTGAAAAACCTGGAAGGCTTTGGCAAAGCTGTGCTGGAGGACCTTTGGACGGCTGTTGTCAAGCTGTTTGTGGAGGTAAGAGATTCACTGAGTTTATCTAAAAGACAAAAATCCCACCATGTTGTCTTCATTCTTTTAAGCTCTTAACAATCCTGATATCCTGAAACATACAGTAGATTAAAAGCAAACACCTTGTTGGCAGGAGGGCGAGGAGGCCGAGGTTGCGTCGGAGGTGTCCGAGCAGGAGGTTCACCAGGAGGCGCTGCAGAGGCAGTTCTTCGGCCGGTCGCAGCTGCTGTCTGGTGCCGTGACGATTGTAGACCGAGCTCAAGCGAAGGGAGGGATGATGGTGATCGAGGGAGGAGCTGGAGAGGGCAAAACTGTCTTCATGGTAAATTCACGACTTCAAAGTCTATCTAACATGATGGTTTCATGTCTGGACAGGTGGACAGAATTTCAAAAACACCTCCGGAAGGTTTGTCAGGGCATCAAAACTGAGTATTTTTTTTCACCATGGAGGATTTCCATTTGATTTCCTCACTAACAGCTGTTTAATTATTGACTCATTTTTAACCTGGTTGGGTTTCCAGAGAAGTAGGAATGACATGAAATGTGTTTGATTTGTCAAGTTACTTAAAAAGTTTCCCCAACTTTTCCCCAAAAGCCGACATTTGGGTTCGAAGGTATGTCGGAAAAATCAACCACAACTTACTTTGAATCGTGTTTTTTCATCAAAATCACTTAAAAATCCAACAAAAATGAACCACTTGCACTATAAAAACATGTTAAAAAACATATTAATTCTGCACTTGTTGGCACCACTATGAAGCCACCGATGACTCAGCTGCTCTGGGACTTTTTGTTTGAAATCGACTGAACTGCAGGCAGTGTTTACACAGAACAGACATCAGATAAGTATGGAAACAAATTAAAACTGTCTTAACTAATTAAAAAAAATAGATTTTTTTCAGTACACCTTGGTAAAAGGTTGTACAATTGATAGAATTTTAGGACCAAACTTTATTATACTGCGCAGAAGACATTTGTGCAGGACTTTATACTGCAGATTGAGGAGCCAAAAAATGCCCAGAAAGTGCTGCACATATTTGCTTCTTTCCACACAGGCTGCTCTGGCCAACGCCCTCAGGACCGGAGCTAAGTCTAAGAGTAACCTCGTCTACGATGTCATTTCCTACTCGACGGCTGCCAGCCAGTCGGCACGCTCTGTGGAAAACCTTCTCCGATGCCTCGTTCAGTGGCTGAGGAAGATGAAAGATTCAGAGACAGAATCTCCTCTTCCTCACTCGTACAAGTGAGTGACTTTTCCCTCCCTTCATCTGTGCACGGCTCGTGGTTTCCAGCTGTTTGTTTGATGCTTTATTCTCTCTTATCTCAGAGATTTGCTGTCAGAATTCCACTCCATGCTGAGCGGTGAGAAGAAGGACAAACCTCTGGTGCTGCTCGTCGATGGAGTCGATCTTGTCCGAGATGGCAGAGGTCAGCTGAGCTCTGACTGGATCCCTCAGCAGCTTCCACAGGTCGGTCGCATGTGCACAAAAGTGAGGATGTGCTGCTTTACAGATGTCAAAAAAAAGAAAATGGAAAAGCAACAAGGATAGACCTGAGCCTTTACACATTTCCTGCATCAAAACAATTGTCTTTTGATCGAGCTACGAAAGCTAAACCTGGTTGGATGCAAAAAAGTGTTTACTTAAAGGATCAGTGTTAGCAGCTTTATGTTTGATTTTTAGCTACAGTAGAGCTCAGATTGTCTTCTCCTCCTCAGGGAGTGTGTTTGGTGATGAGCATCACATCCAAAGCAGCTCTGCTACAAACGCTGGCCAAGAAAACGGGGACGGTCCTGTTCACACTGGCACAGCTCACCATGCTGGACCGAAGGGAGATGGTTCAGAAGAAGCTGGACGCCTTCGGGAAGAAGCTCAGCGATTCTGCATTCAACAACCAGGTTCTTCTCGAGGCTTTTTCTTCTTATAGCGTTCCTGCTATATTATTCTGTTTTTTTGCTAAACTGCGTGGTGTGTCTGCTTGTCCAGCTCCAGATGCTAACAATGAAGAAGGGAGCAGTGAGTCCTCTTTACCTGCATCTGGCCTGTGAAGACCTGAGGAACTTTGCCTCCTTTGATAAGGTCAGAACTCCCACATTAGCTCTAACTGGTTCCATTTCTAGTGTTGGCTGTGTGATACTTATATGAAAGCTTCATATAACATGTAACTCCAGAAAAGAAGCCGATAACATCGAAATAGTGACAATCCAGAAATAGAAAGACAGTGTAGTAGATCACTATTAAGATAATAATTTAAAAAGAAAGCTGTCTGGTTAGTCCAAAATACATATTTATGTTAATTTTAATTAATTACGAGACCATTTTACTAGATATTAGATTGCCCTGTTATTTATTGAGGTTTAATCAGCTTATACTGTTAGGATCAGTGATTGCAGGATGGATGTGCAATCACTTCTTTGATTGCAGTGATTGCACATCTGTCTTTATATTTCATCCCAACAAAGCTGTTCTCTGTTTAATTGCTCTGTTATCTTCCTACCTCATGTATACAGTTGTGTGCGAAAGTCAGGGCACCCCTTTAAAAACAGCATATTTTATATATTAAAAAATTAATATCCATATTTATAGTCTTTCTGGGATATGGGAAAAAAGACAATATTATCAGGAAACATTAATGCATAGTTACATTTTATTTTATAACTTGAACAAAATTACAAAAACAAAAAACATCATTTTGGCCTGTGCAAAAGTCGGGGCACCCTACAGCGTCAGTACCTTCAGTACTTAGTAAGACCCCCTCTGGCAGATATCACAGCTTCTAAACGCTTTTTATAGCCAACGACAAGTCTCTGGATTCTATCATTTGGGATTTTCCCCCATTCTTCCTTGCAAAAGGCTTCCAGTTCTGCAATATTCTTGGGTCGTCTTGCATGCACAGCTCTTTTAAGATCTACCCACAGATTTTCAATTATGTTTAAGTCTGGAGACTGTGTTGTATTTTATGATGAGGACAGAGGTAAGGTTTTCTTCTGCAGACTCTTCCATGAAGGTCTTGTTTGTGCAAGTATCGCCGCACAGTGGACGGGTGCACTACCACTCCTGAGTCTGCTAAATCTTCCTGCAGGTCTTTTGACGTCAAATGTGGGTTTTGATTTACCTTTCTGACCAGCCTACGAGCTGTTCTGTCCGAGAGTTTCCTTGGTCTTCCAGATCTCATCTTGACCTCCACAGTTCCCCTCACCTGCCATCTCTTAATTATACCTCGCACTGTGGAAACTGCAAGCTGAAAACATTTTGCTATCTTCTTGTAGCCCTCCCCGGCATTGTGGGCATCAGTAACTTTCATTTTTACTGTCTTACTTAGCTTCTTAGAGGAACCCATGATTGCTGTTGTTTGCACAGGTTTGTGGAGTCGCCATATTTAAGTACCATGAAATACACACCAGCTGGCGCTCCCTAATGACAATTGTTGACACATGCTTCAGGACTAATGAGCTGGTAAAGGTCTGAATTTGTTAAAAGAATCTGACACATTGAAACTCTCAGGGTGCCCCGACTTTTGCACAGGCCAAAATGATGTTTTTTATTTTTGTAATTTTGTTCAAGTTATAAAATAAAATGTAACTATGCATTAATGTTTCCTGATAATATTGTCTTTTTCCCCATATCCCAGAGAGACTATAAATATGGATATTAATTTTTTAATATATAAAATATGCTGTTTTTAAAGGGGTGCCCTGACTTTCGCACACAACTGTATAAGGTGTCAATAGCCTAATGGAAAATTAGGGGGAAATTAGCACCATCACAGGTATAGAGTATCAAGTGATGTGTCACTTTGTTTTTGTTGCTTAATTTCGGTTTGTATGCTGTGATTTGTTTCTTGTTGCATTTTGGTGCTAACTATATTATTGACTAAGACCTGATCAGGGCTTCAGGGTGAATTTAAGTAACGCAGTTTTTAGAAGGAATAAGGGGTAGGACTACATAAGTTTTTTACTTCTTCCAACACCCTTTTCGAACAGAATTTGATAATGGGCGTATGGGAAAAAAAGCTGTAATATTTGTAGTTGCTTACTATTATATTTTATTTTGTTAATATGTATATATGTATACATATACATATGTATGCTTTTCATTCAAGTTCAAAATAAAGTCATTTCAAACTGAATAGCTCTATATTTATTTGTAATAGCTGTATTTTGCATATCTATTGCTGTACATACCAGGTAAACATTCATTTTCCTCCTGTAACCTGTTGCTCTTGCTTCAGTCCGTGCCTTTTATTTTGTATAAGTACTTTTAAAACCAAAGAAAACACCAGAGTCAGATGCCTTATATATGTTCACATACTTGACCAGTAAAGCTGAACCCTAAACCTGATCCTGATCCAGATCCTCTGTCTTTGTGCCTCAGCTGAAGGAGAACCTGCAGGACTTGCCTCAGTCTCTCAGCCAGCTGGTTCAGTACAGCCTGGAGAGACTCTGCTCTCAGTACAGAGGCATGCTGGGACTCCGCTGGGCTCTTTCAGCACTCGCTGTCAGCACCACCGGTAAGATTAGTCACTTTCCTACACCGGTTTTTGTGTTATTTATAGGCTTTTTGGGGATCTAGATTTGATCAGCTGTGCATGTTATGTTGTAGAAGAAGAATACAGTAAGTGCCGATATATTAAACCTATGAAACATCACAGCTAATAACACAGCATACATTAGAAAACTAATCATTGAATAGAAATTCCAGGGCTCACAATGGATCATCTTAATTTATTAATAGTTATACATGATTAAAAGCGGGGATATTGATCTCAGCTTTGGACCAGTACCTGGAGTACCTTGGTGCACTCTGACAAAGCTTTTCTATGTTCAAGATTACATATTTAAAAATGAGTTTTATATACAGATTGAAGGCAGAGCAGTGGGAAAGCAGCCTAATCCAAGGGAGCACAGCTAAATCTGACCCATTAAGACCTAAAAATAATTAGACCTGATCCATAATGTGGTTACAGAGAGAGAGAGAACACACACCTTCAGTAGTATGAAGTAATCAGAATGAAATGTAAATGTAATGTATTAAATGTAGTCATAGAAACTGAAATAATTCACTTAAACCTTGTGTAAATTCAAATTAATCTCATCAATTTATATTATATAAAGATTTAAAGTCCTATTTCCACCTCGTGAAGCTACTGTAGCAGAAAGTAGATGGTACCTTGCAGGCTGACGTCCATTTGGATCCAATGTGACCGACCCAGCCGACTGTGTAGAATCAGAGTCAGGAGTTTAGCTTGAGGAGATTTCTTAAACTGAACCGACTCTGCTCGCCTCAACATTATGTCCTCCGCGACCGCAGGCCTGAAGGAGAAAGATTTCTACTCTGTGCTGAACACGTGCAACGACCTGTCCTCGCTGGACGGACCGAGCACCTGGAAGAAAGTTGTGAACCTGTCCAGAAAACCCAACGGACGCATTCCAATGGCGACTTTCACACGTATAGTGCAGACTCTACAAAGGTATGAATCCCACATGAGTCAGACGCGTTAGAAATCCAAGAGGTTTGGATGCTGGTGGGAATCTCAGGGTTGGGAGACGACTCTTGTTTCACATTAAACTTGATCTCTGGGTCATTCAATCTCAAATTAACATCTCTGATTACTCTAAAAATCTTTATAGCATAAAATATGGACATGTGGAAATTTTCAGTAAGTCTCTCGCGAGTTGGAAATTGAACGAGGTGCTACTTTCAGACGTCCTTATCTCTTGACGTGTATGTCCTAGAGCACTGGTTCTCAACTGGTCCAGCCTCAGGACCCACTATGTCTCTATTAATAACGGCTGCGACCCAAATTGTTGAAGTTTGCTCTTCATGTTAACAAATTAAGCTTTATTTGGGTGTAGTCTTAACGCATTTTGACACAACCTGGGGTAATTTTAGCTTATTTTTTGCTCATTTTGGTATTTTTGGACGTTTTTGCCAAGTTTTGGGTAGTTATTTTGGCCCATTTTGACAGATTCTGAGCACATTTTGGTTCATTTTTGGCACGTTTTAGCATAAATTTCTCCTATAAGCTGTCAGAGACAAATCTAGAGGTTAATAGTGGGCAACTACTGGTGTCACCACCACTAAATATCCTGATACTGACGCAAACTGAGTCATAAGAAACACGTCCTTTAAAATAAAAGACTTTATACCACTACTTTTTTGGGGGGGACATGCTTCTGCGACCCTCTAAAAATGGCTTCGAGACCCACTTTTGGGTCCCGACCCACCAGTTGAGAACCCCTGTCCTAGAGCACTGGTTCTCGACTGGTGGGTCGGGACCCAAAAGTGGGTCTCGAAGCCATTTTTAGAGGGTCGCAGAAGCATAGCCCCCCTCAAAAAAGTAGTGGTATAAAGTCTTTTATTTTAAAGGACGTGTTTCTTATGACACAGTTTGCTTTCAATAGCAGGATATTTAGTGGTGGTGACACCAGTAGTTGCCTACTATTAACCTCTAGATTTGGCTCTGTAAGGTTATTGGAGAAATTTATGCTAAAACGTGTCAAAAATGAACCAAAATGTGCTCAGAATCTGTCAAAATGGGCCAAAATATGCCCCAAACTTGGCAAAAGCGTCCAAAAATACCAAAATGAGCAAAAAATAAGCCAAGATTTTCCCAAGTTGTATCAAAATGCGTCAAGACTACACCCAAATAAACCTTAATTTGTTAACAGGAACAGCAAACTTCAACAATTTGGGTTGCAACTGTCATTAATAGAGACATACTGGGTCCTGAGGCTGGACCAGTTGGGAACCACTGTCCTACAGTCTTCACATGTTTGGGAGATGTTCAGAAGTTTCTGGTGAATGGAGGAGAATGCAGCAAATTCTCGCAATCAAGCCTCAGTTTTGCCCTTCAGACCTCTCAGATTCAAGGTTTTTCAAAAGTAAAAAATAACAAAGTATATCTCTAATGCATAGGATCTATTTATTAATGCTTGGAAAGCTTTCATATGTTAGTAGACATGTGAGTCATGCCCAATCAAAGTTGGCCGGATGGTCATTTTAAATCATGGTTAGGCTGATGACATTTAGAATAGTAAGAGATGGAAGTATTGTCTACTTGTGTGCCAAATTTCAATATCCTTCCATAATGCCTTCATGCTAAAATATTTCATCATATTTCTCATAGACCTCTATACAATCAAATTTGTTGTTGCCACCGGAGGATTCACCCCCCCTGCTGGCTGAAAGAAAGAATGCAGTTTTTATGCATGTGTGTAAAACAATAAATAGATTAAATATGTTTATTTTTATTGAGGGTTTGGTCATGATGGTTAGTTTTATATTCTGTATTTTTGACAAAGTCTGTCTCATAAAACGTCCTGAGAACTGAGTGAAGATGAAAACCTGTCTGGATTCTTTCCTGCAGTCTGATTGGTTCGTCTCGTTGCCATGACACCGACGACCTGCTGGTTCTAACCAACCCGGAGGTGAAGCGAGGCTTTGAGGAGTTTCTCCTCCCGACGGAAGGTGACAGGACCAGAGCTCACCTCATCCTGGCAGGTAAACTCCACACAGTTGGCTGTTAGTGCGTCAAGTTGAAGCCTCTGTGTGTTTAAACTGGTCTTTATTCCCTCAGCTCTTCTGTGGACGCTGGCCGACCCTCAGGACTCAGAGACTTTCCTCCACTGTGAGGCCGACTCTGTCATGAACCTGCCTGCCAGCCTGGTTAGAAGTCTTCCATCTTATCAGAAACAGAACACAACAATAAAAGCAGTACTTCTGCACCAGTAAATAAACTAAATTACACATTTTTGGAATCGCAGCAAACAAACACCATGTATGTACTCCCGTCCTAAGCTGGTGAACCTATAAAAAAAAACCTGAGAAAGATTTTTATTTATTCTGTCAGTTACTCATCTTTATTTATGTCCAGTGTTTCACAATGTAGTACACAATTATAACTACATTACTATTTATTACACTGTATACTTACATTTTTATTCTCAATTACAATGCACATTTTTATATTTTATATTTTTCTACTTATGTTTATATTTTTAGGACTTTTTTACCCTATATTTATATTTGTAAGACATTTTTCTACTCATTTATATTTTTAGGTATTTTTTAAAATCATGTTTATATTTTTATGATTTTTTTTTACTTATGTTTATATATTTTGGATTTTTTTAAACTTATGTTTATATTTTTTGATTTTTTTTTAAACTTACGTTTATAATTTTAGGGCATATCTTCTAGGTATGTCTATATATTTTGGATTTTTTTAACATGTTTGTATTTTGGGGATTTTTTAAACTTATGTTTATAATTTTAGGGCATATCTTCTACTTATGGTTATATTTTTTTGAATTTTTTTAAACTTATGTATATATTTTTATGATTTTTTTACTTATGGTTATATTTTTAGATTTTTTTATATTTACGTTTGTATTTTTAAGACATATCTTCTACTTATGTTTGTATTTTTAAGACATGTTTTTCTACTTATGTTTATCATATTTTTTTTTTTCTAATGCTTAAATTTCTAAGACTTGAATGAGAGCAACTGTAAGCAATTTCCCTTCTGGGATTAATAGATTCTGACTTATTAAAATGCGATTTAAATAGGAAGTCAGCTGAATTTTTCCTCCTTCATTGACGTGGGTTTGTTTTCAAAGCACACAGGCCTTTACAATGCTTGTTGTTATTGTTGAGTTTGTAAAAAAATGCATTTAATTCAATTATTCTGGAAATTCAGCTCGTACAGAACAGTTTCATGCATGTTTCACAGACAAATCCTGGTTACAGATGATATTTACGGAATATCTTCACTCCTGACTGCCTTTATTTAGATTCAAAGTGGACAGCTGGAGGTTCTTCATTCACTGCTCTCCAGCTTCTACTTCCTTTATGCCAACGTGAGTCACGGCCTCCTGCGCCACCTCCTGGAGACGTACAGCTTGTTTGGTGAGTTTGACTGATGAGTAACACAGTCACTCCTGCACTAACTCTATCAATTAGAAACTTTTTTTTTAATCAAAACAAAATGCATTTTCCTTTTCCTGCAGATAAGGAGAACACATCCACACCCTCAAGTAAGAGCTTAGAGACTGACTTCACCCACAGATACTTTCCAGGTGTGTTACATTCTTTATTCTAGTGTCTCTTTATCCCCTCAGCCGATTTCCAGAGTCACCTGGAGGACTGTCGAGGTTTCCTGCGGCGTCACGCCTCCACGTTCTCCTCCTGGCCGGCTCTTTTCATCCAGCAGGCCTTCAACGAGCCTCCGGGCACGCCTGCCCACAGCTGGGCTCGAGGCCTGGTGGGGAAAGGAGGAGTCCGGGTGGTCGAGTGTCTGAACAACGACAACAGGGCGGATAAAGAGAGCAGGTAAAGAAGCTGTCCTCAAGGTGGTTTGACAGTTATTGAATTCCTGAGATCTGTAACTTAACCCGCTGAACCCCAAGCAGTTTCTGGGTATTCTTTGCTCCTGTCATATTTTTACATTTTCACTGTAATATAAAGTCCTGCACCTTTATGGAAACAACACAACCATGGCTAGAAGGAGCGAGTACTCGGAAATGTCTTCTGTGCAGTACGACACAGTTAGAATGACACAAATCAGAAAGAAGGTGCATTTCTTTGATTATTTATTTGACAAAAATTGAAAAAGTCTTAGTTTCCACAGCTGTTACCAACACTGGATAAAGTGGCGGCTTTACATACTATAGATTTTTAACTATTTCCAGTTTCAGTTTGTTTCCATACGCGTCTCCTCGCTGCTTTGTGTGTAAACACTGCCTGCAGTTCAGCTGAAAACTCTTTGAATATTTGTCCCATGACTGTTCATCACAGCCGAGTCATTAATGGCTTCACAGTTGCACTAAAAAGTGCAGATTTTTTTGTTTTTTGCAGAATTTGTTTCATCTAAACTGTTTATTTTTGGTAAATTTTTAAATGAGACACGCAGAATAAAGTATCGGGATTTTAAGCTCAGATCTGGTTATTTTTCTCGACCAAACTGCGTCACACACATTTAGTTCAAGGACAGTAGGAAAGCTGAAAATCTGCCAGTTCCTTCTGTTCTCTGGCTCCAATAAATTGAATAATTTTGGAAGATTTGTAAAGAAAACACACTTTTCAAACATGCTGGCAGAGTCTGAAGTTCAGAGAGTTTAAAAAAAAAAACAACTTCTGTACGTCCATCAGCAACCAAGGATGCTTTGAGCGAATCTCTGAGACACCAGCAGCTGGATTTCACAGCAAAAGCATGGCTGGAAGTAGAGAGAACTCAAATATGTCTTCTGTTCATTGTGACAGAGTTATAATAAATCATGAAAAGATGAAATGAAAGTTGAATGGAGTTGAGTAGGTTCAATATCTCCCCTTCTGCAGTGTAGAGGACTGAAAATACAAAGCAGCAGAAAGTAGAAGTACGTAGGCAAATTACCTGAAAGCTATATTCTGGTTGTAGTTTCCCCTAAATCCATAGCTGTGTCATAGAAAATGAATTTGTATGCTTTTAGTTTCTTCAGTTTTGATAACTGAATCTGCGTGTGTTTCCTCTCAGTGAGCTGGTGTCGACTTTCTCCTCCGAACCGACCTGTTTGGTCGTGAACTTGGATGAACAGCTGATGGTGGTCGGTACCGGACAGGGAACGCTGCACGTCATCAACACAGAGACTGGACTGGTGCGATCATGTTCTTCAGTTAAATCTTTTTGCTTCCTTTCTGTCTGTTCTGAAACTGAATCAAAAAACTTAAATTTTATTACCAGTACAGAAGAAAACACTCTGCATACTACGGATTTTTTACTACCTACATTTTCTGCCGTTGTCTTCTGTCTGCTCTTTGTATACACAGCCTGCAGTTCAGCCCAGTTCAGCTGAAATGCCTGAATTTTTATCTCGTAGTTGTTAGTTGCAGCTGAGTCACCAGTGTCTTCCCGGTTGTGTTGAGAAGCGCAGCTTTTTTTGTTTTTTACAGAATCTGGTTAGTGCAAGCATTTTATTGTGGTAAGTTTTTAAATGATACATGTAGAATAAAGTGATTTTGATTAAATAAGATGATTTTAAACTTAGATTTCTCACAAGTATTTCTGCTTTTATCATTTCTGGCTATGATAAATGGTGTAATTTTGGCAGTTTTTATTTTTATTTTCTAGAAAACATGCTTCTCAAACCTGCTGGTGGTCTTTTTGGGATAAAGCTGTTGTTAATTGGGATTTTCTTAGTCTAATAGAAGCCATGAAGACATGAGCAGACCAGTCCACATTTGCACATTTATTTTCAGTTGCTGTTCAGTATGTTAACGTGCACACTAATAACCCCGGTTACTATAAAAGAGGAAGTGTAAATTCAGCAGTTAAGTAATCGGATTTCTCCCCTGCCCTGTCCTTGTCTCCTCTCCCTCTGAAGTCTTTTTTATGCACACAGACAAGAGAAAAAGCATGAAATGATCCGTCTCCACAAGTAATCTAGCTGAGAAAGTTGGGTTTTTCTGTCAACACATTCAAACCTGTGCATTACGGATATTTTGTACATTTAAAAACTCGGTGCAGTATCAGTTTTTATCTTCCTACTTGCAGACAAATCAGTGCAATGTAGACAATATCTGTGCATTATCGATAAAATCTGTGCAGTATTAATACTTCTTTATCCTTATTTCTACTCATGGAAAAATCTGTGCAAGACCATTGATAGGTGCAGTATTATTATTTTTCCACATCTAGAGAAATTTGGACAATCTGAACTAGTATTTTTAGTTTGTTCTTTTTTTTCTACTGATATTTTTAAAATATTTGCACTGTTTCCTTTGCTGCTATAACACTGCAAATTTCCCCACTATGGGATTACCGAAGGCGTATTGTATCGTATAGTATTGTAGCATAGCGTAGCGTATCATATTTTATCGTATCATATTGTAGTTTAGCGTATCATATTGTATCATATCATATTGTATTGTAGCGTAGCGTATTGTGGTGTGTTGTATCGTATTGTAGCGTATCGTATCATATCGTATCATGCCATATCGTATCACATCGTACCAGATTCACAGGAAGCCTCATTAATGTCTTTTTGAGCAGGAGGTGAAATCGCTGGTGAGCGGCTGTGACGGGATCTCGAGCTGCGTCTTCCTGAAGGACAGAGCTCTCGCCACCACCTCCTTTGACGGACGTATCGAGGTCTGGGACATCAAGAATGGATGCAGGTGAGTAAACTTAACAAAATGTGTTAGATTTGTAGCACTATAACAGCCACACCTGTACGTATACACTTGCAAGTTCATCATGTCGTATCTATGTATGGGAAAGGTTTATTACATCTTTATTGTTATTCTTATTGTACTTTTATATTTCTTGTCTTCTTCCATGCCTCTCCTGTATCTAGCCGGTGAGGGATCAGTTAATTTGATCTCATCTTTTTCCTCTAATCCTGCATGAGTCTTCGTATGCAGCACAGACGAATGAGGCTTGAACTATTGTGTTTCTTCTCCCGGCAGGACTGCGCTCATCGAAGGCCACTCTAACATGATAACGGCGATCGACATCACCGCCAACAAGAAGCACCTCGCGACTGTGTCCCTCGACTTCACGCTGAAAGTTAGTCGCAAATAAACCTCGTTAAACTTTTGACGCTCTTTTCTTGCTTTCACCGCTTCTGTGTCATTTTAACCCCAGCAGCCACTTTGCTACTCATGCTGTTCGATTGTTCTCGTCATTTAAGCTGTCAGAATATTAATTTCCACCTTTAAACTACAAAAATAGAAATCGCCTTCAACTTGCAAGACAATCCACATCAGTTATCACATAATCTGTCACATAAAAGATGAGAAAAAACATTTAGAAACACTATATTAAAGAAGAAATCTGGTTTATGAAGCCAAAAATACCAAACACAAGGGAGTCAACAGTGTCTTAATGTCTATTAATGATGTAGGCAAGAAGGATTGTTTCTATATATTTTACTCTCTGCTACACTGAAGCTGAATCATTTAGATGATTGCTAGATGTTTCTTCGTCCATCATTCATGCAGCTGCAAGATAACAGGAGGGTTTTACAGACTGATTCTGCACTGTTAAGTTGGACCAGAGCTCTCACGTTCCCTTTCCTGAATTAAAATAATCCCAACGTGTCTCTGCTCCTCAGGTTTGGACCTCTAAAGTTAATGAAGTGGCCTCTCTGCCGAGCACCAGCCCTCTGAACTGTGTCACCTTCGACCCCGACGGTCAGCTGCTGGCCGCCGGCTGCTGGAACGGAGACGTGATCGTGTGGAAATGGCTCAAGGATAAATCGGTAACGGTGAGTTAACGTGACGAAGGGTTAAATAAATGGGCACCAGTGGAGGGGAGCTCGTGTCGGTTCGATGATCTCGCTTTAAAATTAGCAAAAAGATGTCAAGCATTTCTTCAGCTTCACCGAGGGGTTCACAGAATCGGATTAACTGCTCAGACTGATGCCGCTTGACTTGCTCGGTTTGAAGACTACAAGAGTCGAGATGAAGCAAAGAAATCAGGGTATTATCTCATTTCTTTTATTAAAGATGCTCCAGTGTGTCCTCTGCTGACAGAGAATTGGAGCTTAGATACTTCCAGGTTATTTGACTCAATTTGGAAACTTCCTCAGTAAAAACAAACTACTTGACTGCGACCTCAGATCAAACAGCTGCTAGTTGAAGTGCATTGTGGGAAATGTAGGTGGCTGTTTTTGACAAGGAGGAAGATAGCATCTCTGGTTCTGTTGCGTCAAATTAAAAATGTGTGATTACATGTTTACATGGCAAAGAACTGATCTGTCTCCACGAGTAATCTAGCTGGAAATAAATGGATTTACAGTCATGAACAAAAGTTTCTATACACTTGTAAAGAACAGGTTCACCAATCAGGCATAACATCATGACCACCTGCCTAATATTGTGTTGGTCCCCTTATGTGCTCAAAAATGCTCTGAACTATTGGACATGGACCAGAGGACCTCTCAGGGTGTCCTATGGGGTCTAGAACCAGGACGTTGGCACTGGATCCTTTGGGTACTCTGGTTTGTGCAGTGGGGCCTCTGTCAATCAAACTTGTTCCACTGCATCCTGTTGATGCTTGATCACAATGGGGTGTAGGAAGTTTGGAGGTCAAATCAACATGTTGGACCATTGTCATGTTCCTCAACATGTTCCTGATTGGTTGATGTTTTTTCCATGTGGTGGGGTGCATTTTCCTGTGGGGGTAGACCAGTGACATTTGGGATTTCCATTTGCATGAAGGAGTGTGTTTGTTGTGGGACAATGTTTATTTGGGTGTCTAAGTCTGATCAACACGGATGTTAAAATCCAAGGTTTTCCATCAGAACACCACATAGAACCAATAAGATCAATGTTATTCACTTCACCTGTCAGTGGTCAGAATGTTGTGGTTGATTGGTGTATATCATGGCAGTCTTGAGTTTCCAGTGACTCCCTATAACTCTGAATTTTCGATGATGGAATCCTTTAAACTCATGCATCTTTGTCACAAAAACAGTCAGGAATTTTGGTTCAATCATAAATTTATCTCAGGTCTTCTGGAAAAATGAAAAATGTACTGGGTCAAAAACATACAGCATTTCTAAAACTTGCTTAAATGTCCTTTGACCATTTTCACCTGAACTAGGGACTTTTGGTAGCCGTCCACAAGTTACTAGTAAACTTCTAATGACTTTATCAAATGGGCTCTATTTGAATTAGTTCAGAGGAGTCATCAGCTGTAGTCAATCGTAATTGCTCACGAGAAGTTAAGAGGCCATGCAACTAAGAAAATTATATTAACACAGCTTTCTACATCCCCAAAACTGATAATTCAAGTTGCTGTATGTATATTTTTTTGCAGTATTTACCTCTCTCCTTTTGAAGCCATTGATTAAATGTAGTTTTCTTCTTGATTATGTTTTGTATGTAATCCAGCGTTAGGATAATTCCTCTGGTAGTAGTAGTTTTTTCTCTTATGAATATAAAAATATGTTAAATTATATGTCACTATTGCTGAGATCTGAAAGAGAAATCGGAGTTAAATCTTTGAAATCACTGAACAGATGAACAAAGCCCCTCCAGCAGCAGCACCGAGGCCCCCTTGTTGTGGTTTTCTGCCTAATAAAAGAAACGTAACTGTGGTTCTTCCAGCAGAAACTCTAGTGTTTATTTGTATTCGTCTCCTGTCTGTTTCCTCAGTCTCTGTCCGGTCACAAGCGATCGGTTCGCAGCGTCTCCTTCTCCCCGTCCTCCTCCATGCTGTGTTCGGGCTCTGTGTGTGGAGAGGTGAGGGTGTGGTCGCTGCCCACCTCCACCTGTGTGGGATGTTTCCAGGCTCACCTGGGAGCCACCGAGGCCCTCGCCTTCCTGAAGGAAGGATCCATGCTGCTGAGCGCCGGCTCCGACCACACGGTGAGGCGTCACTCATCACTGTCAGTAGTTCTACCTGTACTCCTTACCTTATTCCCTTTATTAGGGCCCGAGCACTACAGTGCGTAGGACCCTATTGTTCCCTTAATGTTTCTTTGGCGGTTTCTTTTTCTTACGCCACTTTGAACCCAAATTTGACCCCCTAAACATGCTCAAAAACTCCCCAAATTTGGCACACACATCAGGACTGGTGAAAAATTTGATATTTTGGGGGAATTACACATATGAATGGCAAAATGACTCAATAGCGCCACCTTGAAAATTGGGCTTTAGTGGAGTTAATACGGCTAGTTTCACGTAAACTCATGAAATTTGGTACACAGGTAAAGTAGCCCGAGACAAAAACATTCCTGCTTTTGAAATTTTGAAAAAGCTCAACGGCGCCCCCTAGAGCACGTGGTGGACAGGCATTGGAATTTAACAAAATCCTCCCAGGATTTTTGTCTGATCTTCACCAAATTTGCTGTGTGGCATCTAGACCCATCCAGGATGAAAAATTATTAAAATCTCGTGGCTGCGTCACACGGTGTGGGCGTGGCATGGCGGCCATTTTCAGCAAATTCGCCATGTGGAACAAAATGAGTTTTGGAGGTGAAGGGATCCATGTAAAATCACCAAATCCACACAAATCCTCATTAATCTCAAAACTTAACGTTCAATATACAATTCAGGAATGGACGTGGTCAAACGGCTCGACAGCGCCCCCTACAAATATTCAAATACTCATATAAAATCACTGCTTTATCCTACAAACATGAAATTTGCTACATACATATAGTATCCCAAGACCAATACATTTGCACGGTCAAAATTCTAATCGGCTCTACGGCGCCCCCTAGACAAGGTCGTGTGGAGAGCAGTGCGGTGAGGAGCGAGGGTCCGTCCGACGCTGCTTGCAGCTTTAATTTTATACTTTATTGCACTGTGTAGGATTTGGCCTTCATTTGTTTCTGTAATTTAGGTGAACTTACTGCTGTAATGTTGCAGCTTCCCTTTGGGATAATTGCACCATTCTGCCTCCACTCCTGTTTATTTTCCCCAATCATCTGAGCATGGATGCCTTTTTTTCTGACCTTGCTGTCAAAAGACAAACGCATTCCCTAAGTTTCATCTTATGAGCAGATCCTCACTGTTAACGTGCTTTTTTGTTTGTGTTCTTCTAAAACAGCTCCAGCTCTGGTCAGGGGGACTCGGACGTTCAGTCACTACAATTAAAGATGATGAAGTAAGCTTTTATTCACCTCATGTACACGTTTTACACCTCTAAACATTCAGGAATTGGACTCTTTACCTAACTTTTAAGTTATTATCACAAACTTACTTCAGCAATATCATTTGCAATATTACTTTTCTCAATAGTTTGTGCAATATCGGTTTCAGTATCATGTGTAGCAGTTTAATTTTCATGTGCAATATTGAGATTAAATGTGCAATATCAGTTTATTTGCCAACATTACAGTTCGCTGTTGTATTCTAGCCTCATTATTTGCATGTATTGCACTCGTCTTATTGCTTTTCTACAAGGCACTGCATTTATTCTCTGTTAGGTCATTTAGTGTTTTCTGAGCATTTTCTGGCACAAGAGCTTCCTTCATTATCAGTAAATCTTATCAGTTGGGCTGTGATTGAACAGTAGATTGTAGCTGATTGGTGGAAAACTGCTATCTAATGAATCCAGTTCAATCCAACACAAGCTAATAAGATAGCTAATATGTGATTAAATGACAAGACCAGCAACTGAGTGTTTCTGACATGTTGATAAATGAACCTTTGCTTTGAAACTCTTCGTCTCCCAGCGGCTCCAGTTATTTGCGTCTCTTCTGTTTTTCAGTGCGAACAGGAGCCTCCTCAGAAGAAACCGAAGTCGACAGCGGCTGAATCGGCCGCCGTGTGTGTGGCTGTGAACGGAGACTTCGCTGCCGTGGCGTATCAACGTGAAGGCGTCAAACTCTTCAGTCTCATCACAGGTGAGTTTGTGTTGTGAAGGTGAAAAGCAGAAGAAGTACATTGTAAAAAATGGCGTCGGCAAACTGCAGGAGTTAAGTTCATTAAAATCACCTCTGCTACGTCTTTTCTTTCCTTCTTCTCTCATCCCTGTACTAAAGTGCAGAAATGAGCACCATGTGTGTTTGATAAGTTCAGAAGTAGGTCTGGTAAACAAACAAACCATAACAACGCTGATTTTAATCGTAGGTGAGAAGGTTTGGAGCACCGCTGAGACCGAGATGTCCATACTGTGCCTGCTGTGGGTCACTCTGGATCCGGAGAAGACCGAGCCTGAGCTGCTGCTGGCTGGAGGAGAAGACTCGATTCTGAGGGCCTGGAAGGAAAAAGAAGGAGAGGAGGGGATGGTGGGAGGCCTGGAAAGTGTGGGAATGTTCTCTGCACAAACACGCGGCATCCTGGCAATGGCTCAAAACTCCACTTACCTGGCGACAGCCTCTGGTAAGAAGCGTTGGTGGTAATTGATAATGTTTACTGAAGGCAGCTTCATTTACAGTAGAAGTTTTCTCCCGTTGTTGTTTTTTCAACACTGAATAATGGTCAATATAATTTGGCTTTTTTGACAAGAATTTACAACAAAAGACTCTTTCATGTCAAAGTGAAAACAGATTTCTGCAAAGTAATGCCAACTAATTAAAATATAAAATGTGAAAGAAGTGACTGCATACATAACTAAACGTAGATGCAAGTCACAGTTGGTGACATGGAGATCATCAGAGTGTCTCAAGTGATTGTGGTATAAAGACACCTGTATCTGGATGGTCCAGTCCTCAAAAACTGAATGACTGTGCAAGAAAGAGACTAATAAGAGAGGATACCAAGACAAACATGGCTCCCCTGAAGGAGTTATAAAACAGTGCTGAGTAAAGGAGCCCACCAAGACACCTATGACTCTTCTGAAGGAGTTATGAGACAGAGATGAGTGAAGGAGGCCAGCAAGACACCTATGACTTTCATTAGGAAGTTATAATGTAGAGACAAGGGAGTAAGGCCACCAAGACACCTATAACTCCCCTGAAAGAGCTATAAGGGAGAGATGAGTGAGGGAGGCCACCAAGACACCTATGACTCCCCTGAAGGAGTTATAAGACAGCGATGAATAAGAGAGGCCACCAAGACACCTATGACTCTTCTGAAGGAGTTCTGTGAAAGAGATGAGTGAAGGAGGAAACCAAGACACCTATGACTTTCATTAGGGAGTTATAAAGCAGAGACAAGGCAGTAAGGCCACCAAGACACCTATGACTCCCCTGCAAGACTTATACAACAGAGATGAATGAGGGAGGCCACTAAGACACCCATGACTCCTCTGAAGGAGCTATGAGAAAGAGATGAGTGAAAGAGACCACCAAGACACCTATAACTCCCCTGAAAGACTTATACGACAGAGATGAGTAAAGGAGGAAACCAAGACACCTATGACTCTTCTGAAGGAGTTATGAGACAGAGATGAGTGAGGGAGGCCACCAAGACAGCTATGACTCCTCTGAAGAAGTTATGAGAAAGAGGTGAGGGGGGAGGCCACCAAGACACCCATGGCTTTCATTAAGGAGTTATAAGGCAGAGACAAGGGATTGGGGCCACCATGACACCCATGATACCTCTGAAGGAGTTTTAAGACAGATATGAGTGAAGGAGGACACCAGGACACTTGGTCTTTTTCCCTAATAGTTTTAAAATAATCTGTCCTTCCTTTCCACTCAGATGACTTCACCATTGCGCTGTGGTTGCTGAGCGATAAGGCTGAAGACATCACGTCGGAGTGTCATACAGTGCTGAGGGGCCACACTGGAGGAGTTACCTGTCTGGCCTTCAGTCCTGATGGTGAAAAGCTGCTGTCTGGTGGAAAAGACCAGGTACCTGTGCTTAGATAATGCATTAATTTGCTGATCTTGTTATCAATCAGTTGATTATTGTGCCTTCACAGTTACCCAGAGAAATGATACCATTTTTATCAAAGCTGCAGAATCTTAAGTTACAATTCAGCAGATGGGAATACTCTCTTTTTCAAGGCTGGCGTCAACAGGATCCACTATTTTGCAGCAACAGTTTTCCTCAGTCTTACTCTGTTTCCATCCTCACAGTGAAAGTCAGACTCACACTAGGTAATAAACTGTGGGTGAGCAGGTGAATATGCCAATGATTAGGTCAACCGGCTGGTATCCATGAAAGAAGAGGCCTGATACAGTTAGCAAAACGTCTGTTCGACGCAACAAGTGTTTGTGTTTCACTTTGGTCATACTCAAAACAATAGCTTAAAATGTAAAAATTGTCCTTCTATGGAAAGCTGCAGGGAGCTCAGACTAATTTCCTACTTCAAAAGCTATTCTTTGCGACTCCTCAATTTCCTGAATCTCTACAACAGAAGTGAAAAGTGCAAAGTTAGAATGACCTAAAGAGTCACAATAATGGGGAAATATGCCAAGTTGAAATAAAAGACGTTCTTGTTTAGGGGTAGAAAGTAAAGTAGTCAGATAAATGTAGTGAAAAGTGGAGTTAAAAAGTGCAAATTTAGAAGTATAAAGTAGCTTGAAAATACACTGATCAGGCATAACATTATGACCACCTGCCTAATATTGTGTTGGTCTCCTTATGTGGTCTAAAATGCTCTAAACCATTGGACATGGACAAGAGGACCTCTCAGGGTGTCCTATGAGGTCTGGAACCAGGACTTTGCCACTGGATCCTTTGGGTACTCTGGCTTGTGCAGTGGGGCCTCTGTCAATCCAACTTGTTCCTCTGCATCCTGTTGATGCTTGATCACAATGGGGTGAAGGAAGTTTGGAGGTCAAATCAACATGTTGGACCATTGTCATGTTCCTCAACATGTTCCTGATTGGTTGATGTTGTTTCCATGTGGTGGGGTGAATTTTCCCACCAGTGACATTTGGGATTTCCATTTGCATGAGGGAGTGTGTTTGTTGTGGGACAATGTTTATTTGGGTGTCTAAGTCTCATCAACACGGATGTTAAAATCCAAGGTTTTCCATCAGAACACCACATAGTACCAATATGATCAATGTTATTCACTTCACCTGTCAGTGGTCAGGATGTTGTGGCTGATCTTTTTATATCAGTCAAATGAAATCCCTCAAAACTTCCCACAATCCCACATAGCGTTCATACAGCTGGACTGTTCCTCTGATATTATCTTTATCTGTCATCACATCTGTTTCAGACTCTGATAGTTTGGGACGTGACTTCGACTCCTCCTGCTCTTTCTAAGTCGCTCCCTCACGCTCATGGAGACTGGATCACCGGCTGCGTCTGGACTCCAAACTGTGTGGTGAGTCTTCATTATCATGTAGACCTCTGACCCCATATCAACTACGTTCACTATTTAGTCTTGATAGGCTTGTTTTCATAACTCCTGCTTCTTTTTATGTTGCAGATAAGCTCTTCAACTGATGGGAGACTTTGTTTATGGGACCTTGAGGCAGGTCAGCGTCTCAAAGAAATCTCCTGGAAGAGTTCACTCACGTCTGTCTGCAGTCTGGTGAGCAAATTATACATCGATCTGTCAGAGAAAGTTACCTGATGTGTCAGTGGAGTAAATGAGCTCCATAGATTGTGAACAGTATAGAGATTTAACAGTAATACCGAGATGTTGAGTTAAAGAAAGTGTGTTTTTGACCTGCTGTTTGGTTCTTTTACATGTGCAGGAGCAGTATGTGATGGCCAGCTGTTCAGACGGAGCTCTGCACGTTTGGAACTGGGAAACAAACATGGAGATCTGCCACATTGCTGCCCACAAGAAACGCATAAACCACTGCTCCCTCCGCCCAACCACAGGTACCGTCCCTGAGGAATGAGCTCACACAAGTTGGATGGATGGATGGATGGATGGATGGATGGATGGATGGATGGATGGATGGATGGATGGATGGATGATAGATGGATGGATGGATGGATAGATGATAGATGGATGGATGGATAGATAGATGATAGATTGATGGACGGATGGATGGATGATAGATTGATGGATGGATGAATGGATACATGGATGGATGGGTGGATGGATTATAGATTGATGGATGGATGGATGGATGGGTGGATGGATTATAGATTGATGGATGGATGGATGGATGGGTGGATGGATTATAGATTGATGGATGGGTGGATGGATTATAGATTGATGGATGGATGGATGGATGGATGGGTGGATGGATTATAGATTGATGGATGGATGGATGGATGGGTGGATGGGTAGATGGATTATAGATTGATGGATGATGGATGGATGGGTGGATGGATTATAGATAGATGGCAGATGGATGGATATAATATGGAAGGATGGATAGATGGATAGATGATAGATGGACAGATGGATAGATTGATTGTAGATGATGGATGATAGATGGATAGGTTGATTTATAGATGGATGGATTGATTATAGATGGATGGATGGATGATAGATATATAGATGGATAGATGGTGGATAGATGGATTGATGGATGGATGGATGATAGATGTATAGATGATGCATGTATAGATGATGGATGGATGTATAGATGTAGATGGAGAATACAAAAGAACATGCAATTAACATGAAAATGATGCTAAATAATGAAACAATGAATTCTGGTATTAGTAATTCATCTTTTAAAGTTCTTGCTTTGTTTTTAAGACAAGGAGAAAGACGCCAAACCAGAGGATATGACCTTGTTCTCAGCGTCTGATGATGGAACAGTGCAGCTCTGGAAACCCTTTCAGGTCTGTCAGTAAAAATAAAACCCTAATTTATTGCATTGTCTCCTCAAGACTCACCGATCCCAGTAACATGTAATAGGGTTTCATGGTCGAAGTTCATTCTGCAACTTCAGGCACTCATTTTCTCTGATGCAGAGCCAAAACTGACCGTTTTTTCAGCTTTGTCTTAACTCGCAGTTTATTTTGCATCCAGGTCGAGCACTTCAGCACCTTCCAGGGTCACAGCGGTGCGATTCACGGAGTCGTTCTCAAGGAAGAGGGAGAATTCCTGTCTGTGTCTGAAGACCGCTCGCTGCGATGCTGGACGTGGGTTACAGGTAAAATAGCTCAGCGCAGTCAGAGCAGGAGGAGGTTAAACATCAGCGATTTTCTTTGTCGTGCTGAATATTTTTTGTACTTTTTTGTTTAAGTACAAGCACTCACTGTTTATATTCACACTGTACTTTTTATATACTTTAACCTTCTGAAAGGCATGTTTTCTTTTAACAAATTGCCAATTACCCCATTTATCAAAGCAAAAAACTGTACAACCACAAAGAGTCATTTGGTTTTCCGATGTTCCTTGAACTAATCATCTGTGACAAGCAGTTCCGTGACCAAATCTGAGTTTAAAGTCATTCTATTTCATCAAAATCACCTTATTCTAAAGATCTCATTCAAAAAATCAGTAAAGCCTTAAATCTCCTTATTTGGCATCGACTTGCAGTTGATAAACAATTAATAAATAGTTAATAACACATTATAACATGGTTGTAAGTAGATGTAAATGATTAGAACCCTTCATGTCTGCACTCATTTGTGGAGGCTGTTTGTACAGACATATATGAACGATGATATAGTAAAACAGTTAATAATATAGAATCTGTATTCAGTTTTCACTTCAGGAGCACTTTCAAATGTCTTTAAATCTGCTTGCAACTACATCATAGTTCTGCTGTCATATTGTAATTGAGAATTTATTCAATGTTTATCTGTAAATACTAAATTCGAGGGTTAAAGTAAAGCCTTGGCAATTCATAATAATAAGAAATATTAAAGAAAGAGAGAAGACAGTGGAAGTGAAGTCATGATGCTTGTGTTGCATGCAGATGTTTCTATCATGCTTGAAGAAGATTCATACGCTTAAAGTCATTTCACTCTTCTCAGTATTTCTGTGACTTTGCATCATGACTTTTTATCGGGGTAAATGCAAATGTACGCTTCACGCTGGTGGATCCACGTCCCAGAACGACGACAGTTTTACCCGATGCACGTGTTAAGGCAAAACATTGTAAATGTAAATCACATAAAACCTTTTATGGGAGTGTCTACTCAGTTTGCAGCCTTACTTTGTTTTTAAGATTATGAATGCCCATTACAGCATGATATACTGTGCAGCTCAGCTCTGTCAAGTCAAATTTATTTCTAAAGCACATTTTAAACAACAGGAGTCGAACCAAAGACCTGTAAAATTATAAAAAGCAAA